>WBNO01008889.1:53219-104192 GCA_013400575.1 Peucedramus taeniatus
CACACACACACACAAAAAAAAAAAGAGAATGCTGTAGCTACTTGTGAAAGCACTTCCCCGCCCTAGATACACAGGATAGCACAGTCCTAGCTGTCCTATCTGTCCTTGGGACATCTCTTCTGCTCTGAATTGCTTATGCATTGTCTGTGTTTCACAGCAACCTGCAGCCCACTTCTTCTCCCTGCCCTTGCTTCGCATGCTTGTGTTGGGTAGGTCTGAGGTGGTTTTAAATCAGAGCACAAGCAGTAAGAAGCTGCTTTTTCTGTTGTGTTTTGGCATCTGGCAAATGTGAGCTCTGGTATGCTGTGGACATTCCTGGATATGACAATAGAGTTCAAGGGAACTCCAGGGACCCTTGCAATCACTTCTCTGTTTTGACCTTTGTGAACGAGCAGGTTGTGCCTGACAGTTACATTAACAAAGCACTTAAGCTTTAAGGGGTTTGTATTCCAGGTTAGTTTTAGGTAATCCTTACTACCTTAAAATTTCTTCTATGCTATTAAATGTTACTGTTTAATTGCTTAATATGTGAGTCAATAAAATAATTTACTACATCAAAACAGCCAGAGGCCAGCATAATATGGCTCAACACCTGGCCAAAGCCTTCACACAGCCTGGCCCACGGGACACATTTCCCTGAGAAAAGAAGCACTTGGCTGAAATGCCAGTATTATCCCTCAGTCTTTTGGTGAATACCACAGCATTTGTAGCTCGTAGCTGGGTGACCATGGGGTACCTGAGAAGGGATATCACTTTTAACATGTGAGGTGTCCATGCTCTCTAAACATTGTATTGTTGAACTCCTCGGGTATAGCAACAGAGTGAAGACATATTGAACCCATTAGCTATGTGTAAATGGTTTGAACAGAAAATAGTCCACTTCATTATTATTTTTAAAGAAAGATGAAGTAATGTAATGCAATTATAAGAGCCTGAAATATGTCTGATTTATTGAGAGACACCATATTTGGCTTCAGTGACACAGCTGAAAAAAATCTTAGAAGTAAGAAACACAACCGGGACACTTTTGATTTGAAAAATCACCTAATGTTTACTGCAGGTTTTGGAAATACTGGCACAACTTCTGTTTTATTCAAATGTATGTGACTTAGTTAATTATATATAGGCAGAATCTGGTCTTAAGTTTTTCAGGCTAGTGCACAGTTCTCAATTATATGTCTGGAAATGGGATTAAAGTGAGAATTCCAGTGTTTGTCTAAAGATTAAATTGGCCCAGATGGAAAGAGTTGAAAAGAGTGTGTTTGTTCTGCATCTTTTGGTCTCTTGAGCACTATGGATTCTAACTGGAAAATAAATGGAAAAGGTGTAATGCAACCTGAAATAAAAGCTACTCCTATGACACCTCCTATCACAGAAGTTTAGACTATGTTTTTTGATTACTTATGCAAACTCAAACTACATTGTGTGCAGCGTGTTCTCCCACAGAATGTTGAAGTCACCAAGAAATCATTGCAATGAACTAGATGATCCTTGGGCTTATAAGCAACCTTCTGTTGTAACTAATCCCTCCTGTCCATTCCTGTCAACTAAAATTTGTACAGACTTAGAAATTGCTGCTAAAAGATGAGCTTTTCATTTTTCTTCTAGACATTTTTGCTAAGATTAAAAAGCTTCATAACTAAAAAGAGATGGTATTTTCATTTATCTTCCTCTGAAGCCAAGGCTAAGACAGCAAGTTGTATTTTGGGGTCTGGGTTAAGGACATTTATGTCACTGGTTGAGAGTGTGAATTTGAAGGACTTTCCTGTACCATGATGGCAAGGCTGAAAGATATGTCCATATTTACATGTTAAAATACATTTGGGGACTAATACAATGTGTCTCCTCTGCTGGAAAATGATATGCGTTTGCTGCTTAGTATTTTAGTGGTAATTTTAAAGTCCTCATAGAATGCTCTATGACACATTGTTTAGGGTGGTCTGTGGAGGATTGTGGATTTAGGAGTGAAGAACAGAAGTTAGATATTTTGTTTCTTTGGAAAGTATTCCAATTAAGGAAAAATAGGTATATATCATTAACCATCTCTTCACTTTTTTTTCCTTCAGTTAAAACCTTTAAGCAAGCCACCTAGAAAGCTTCAATCACATGTTTTTTTCTCTTTGCTTACAATTCTGAAAATACAGTTCAATGCTTGAGATTTGTCTTTTTATTCTATTTTAAATTTCTGCTCTGGGCAAATGAAATTGTGGGTAGAATAAAGAAGGGAATTTGTGAGTTGATCTTGTGTAAATCCTGTGAGTTCCCTACACAATTTGATGTCAGATGCTCAAGACAGTCATGAAGTATTTTGATATGTCTGCAGTGCAATTAGAGAGATTAGCAGGTTTTCTGGGTTCTTTCTGAAATGTCTGCTGTGCACTGAAATCTGTGCCACCAATAGTCTATCCTGTCTATGGCAACTGATCCAGAAATCACCCTGTCTGCTTTGACAGAGCCATGCCTTCCTAGGCTGAAAAGCATCAATTAATTGCCAGATTTTTTAAGTATTTCATAGATGTCTTTCAAGCCTACTTCTTACTTCCTTCTTAAGTTGCCTTGTGTTGACTAATTTAATTTGTAAAATTATCTGGTTAGATCACTCCTATTACTTTCTATCCCTGCAGGTCAGCTAAGACAGTGTGGTAAAGGCTCGGGTGCTCTGGGCTCTTTCTGTATTCAGTGGAGAATGATAATCTCAAGAGCTCTTCTGTTGGGGTTATAAGTGTGGCTTCTGGCTTAGATTCTACTGTTTGTTGTCTGAACTAAGTAGGATGACCCTAAGGCTCCTTGTTTTACTGTAAATAACACAGAACTGATGCACAATCTCTCATTAAAGTCAGTTTAGATGCTTCTCACATCAAAAAAGTGTTGTCCAAGTGCCAACAGCTACAACCCGCCCTTCAGCTGAAGGGTGTAAGTGGGGCAAAATGTGGAGACAGTGGGTTTTAAAATATTGTCAGACCTCTTCTGGAAAAAATTTACAGCTGCCTGTAGAACCCATAATCCCCTTTCATTCTGCCCACTAATTATTTTTCTTCTCTCTCACCATCTATTTCCCTTTTTACCACTTCTTTAAAATTAAAAAAAAAAAATCTAAATAGCTCAATTTTTCAAATGATAAAATCTGCAGGAAGAATTTCTTTGCTGCATTGTTCCCTTCCTAATGGCTGTTTTTCCACAACACCATACCCTGTTACTCGGGAAAGGTAGAAGTAAAGGGAAAAAGAAAATATGTGTGCAGAGGATATGCCCAGAAATCAGAACCATGCCATGTAAAATTGTTACAGCTGTTTCTGTTTTTATTGACTGTTTCTTTTGGATCCATTTCTCTAACAACTGCTGCTCATGTGAGCCGGAAGGCATGCAGCATGACATTGCTGTGGACTGCAGGGTCCTAGGGCCAGGAGTAAGTGGAGAGGGGAGGGAAAGGAAGAGGGTGTGGTGGTGAGGACATTTATGTGGGACACATCAAAGCACATCCTTGTAATGTGTTACAGTAACCCAGGAAATTCAGTGCAGATGCACTGAATAACCTCATGGCAATCTGGGGTTCGCAAGAGTGTTACAGCAGCAGCAGCTGCCACGGTACTTGATTTTTCAAATTTCAGTGAGCCACTTCTACCCCTGCTCCTTCATACAAATCCAGTGTCTTTATTTGAGTTTCCTCCTCTGAGCAGCCTCACTACACAGTTTGTCAGGCAAACCAAATTTAAGTGTGCTACAAGTGAGTTATGCCGGGCCTCTTATAACCTGTGAAGGAGCAGAGTGATTGCTCTAGCCTTTCTTGATTTGCTTGGATATGACATTAGAGGGGCTGTTAAAACATGAAAATGGTGAATTAGGTGATTCTATATCTGCAGGGAAATAGGAAGAGAGATTTTTCCATGTGAGTAGATATTATTCTTTTTTATGGGCAATACGAAGTATCTGCCTCCTTTGATAGAATCACTGGGTGGAAGCTGGAAGATGGGCAATGTCATTTTAAATGCTTAACTCAGTTAATTGTCCAAAGAGGGAAAATATCTAAAAAGAACTCTGAAAAGGACAGATGACTTTTTTTTTCCTGCTTTTTCTTTATTCTTTGAAATATCTCTGTTATAATCAGGCTCCTTTAGTAAATGGTCATTTTGAAAGACCTAGATCTTGATATTTTTTTGGTCCATATGCAAAATATGCACACACAACCATTATGTTTATATAAATGGTTTGGAATGTATACAGAACCTTAATATATCTTATGCAGCAATTATGTGTTAGATCTCATGGATGCATGTGTCAGTGACTTGGGTCAACTTTAGGGCTGTCTTTAAAGACAAAACAAAACAACAATGTTAAGCTATTTTTACTCACCAGTGTAAAAACCCAAAACCGTAAATGAAGAGAAAATTATAAACTGCATCTTGTGATGTACATTAATTTGAGATGAAAATAAAAAAACTAGTATTATAAATAAATGATTTTTATTTTATTAAGCATTAAGCATTAGTTTTTGCTCAGCAATTTGTACTGAAACTCCTTCTCCCACCTGTCGTTGGTTTTCATCCATATGTGGAGCCTCTGTGTGTCCCTGATATTTGTCAATTTGTCAAAGCTTTGGCACAAGGTGGAGGAAAATAGACCAAAAACTAGAATCTTCAGTCAGAACACACTGAAATCTTGTGGAATGGATTCACCTCCCAGAGTCAGTCATAACATCTTCAACTTTTGATTAGAAATTAAACTCAGAACTTAAGGGCATGTAGCTCCAAGGATCACTGCAGCTTTAGCTAAAATGAAGACCAGAACCAGAGGCCTGTTTTGGAAGAAGTCATACTTGATACAAATGTGAAGAATTGACAAAAGCCACTGCTAGCAAAAGCAGCATCTAAATACAATAATCTATTCAGTCACACTATGACAACACCAGTTCAGAGTGATACAAAAATTTATGGCTTTCATGTGCAGATCATACCAATTTTGCTTTAAATAGGCACTGATTTTGGAAAAGGGACCTATGTGTATAATGCTAGTTTTTCCAAACACATATTTGTTTGTGTGTACAAATTAAGTTTATGCCTAGCAAAACACTCCATAATATGCAGCTGTGTGCTCTTACCTGTGTCTGTTTACCTGTGTTTTTTCCCCATAACTTTTATTTGTAGAGGGTTTGTTACAAATGAGTCACTGAAAAACTGGTGCTTTATGAGCAAGACAGCTGCAAAGTGAATGGCCTGTGAGTCCCTGTACTCAAAGTAAGTGCCCAGAGCAAAACACTAAGACAACACATGCATTCTTTTAAAAACTATGAGCAGAACTAAGCTGTAAAAGCAACTTTTTTGATGCATCTTTTGTGGCTATGCATTTCCAGGCCATTGCCTTATTTGCTGAATGTTCTCCATATAGTTGATTGAAAAAAGTAGGGGTAGTATAATAGGAAAAAATATTTTTAAAATGAGATTTCTAGCAATTCTTGGCAATGGATGATTCAGAAATACTAGTATAATAGGTATTTAATCTGAATTTGGGGATGTTAGTTTTAGGTTATGGAGAAATGTTTGAATAAACAAGTGAAAAGTTTGAATAAACAAATCAAATCCCCATCAGACATGAAATAACTACATCTTCTGAAGTTATTCTTGACAAAAAACTGCTTGACAGTCATTGAACTAACTTTCAAGCTACCTTTATGTAAACTGAATTTGATTGTTTATTCCTGGCAATAAATGTCTGCAGCTCTGGAGATCCTCGCAATGATAAGATAAAAATATTTGAACTATGAGGATAAAATATAAATGAATATATATGAGAATTTGCTGTCTTTCCTTCATCCTCTCATGGACTTGTTGGGACAGAATGTTTTCCCATCCAAAGCCCACTGCCACTGGCCTGCAAGCACTTACACTGTTTTCTATCGATCAGCAAAAGTTTGTCTCTGGATTCTCTTCTTGCCTGGTTTGTGACTAATGTCCAAAAGTGATAAAAAAAAACTTAAAAGATGTTATTTTGTTTTTTGGTGGGAAAAGAATTTCAAATAAGGAAAGCCTTTGATTACTCAGTGATGCTGGGGCTCTCCAGCTTGTTTTTGTTTTTTTTCATTCTGAGTTTTCCTGTCCTCTTTCCAGAATATTCCAGGAAAATAACTTCTGCTGTCCTTAAAAATTCTTGAATTTTAATAATTCAGCCAAATTTTTTTCTTTTCTGACTGATTTTTCTGTATTTCCTCTCATATTCCTATGATTTATCTTTTGGTCTTCAGAATACTGTTATTTCCTTGCTTGCTATTTTCTTCCTAAGTTCCTTATTTTTCTGGTTTGCAGTGAGTTACATACAACCTCTGCCTACCCTTGGCTGAGTCACTTGGAATGTTCCTATTTGACTCTTTGCTGCTGTTGAGTATGTGACAGTTTTATGCCGTTGGTGCAACTTACAGAACTAACTAAGCCAACCTGGTGTTCAATAAATTAGGAATGAGGCTATCGTGAAGTGAGTGAGCATCTCAGACAGTCTCATCTTAATAGAAATGAAATTCTCATGCCCAAATACCTAGGAGAATCTGAGGTCTAATGCTTAGCTTGCACACTTCAGTTATTCTCTTCTCAAATCCTTTGTTGCAGGTCAACAAAAGACTTTCTGAGAAAGAGAGAAATCTTACTTTTCCTGCATTCAGGGTCAGATGGCATTTTAGGGAAGCTAAGGCAGCTTAATGGGTACATAACAACATGCACTGTGATCAGGGAACAATGACAGGAGCCTGGTAGGATTCAATGACAGTTTGTGGGAAGAGCCAAGTGGAAGATGTCAAATAAGCGGTTTGACCTGGAAAACACCAATGCAGGATTTTTGAGAGATTAAAACCATTCTCTATACCGACTTTCACTGAAATGGTGTGGATCCCTGTTAGTGAAAGAAGCTGGCAATTCCTGTCATGGAGGCAGAAAATCAGGGATCAGTGAGGGCAGGGACTGACTCTGCATGTTTGGCAGGCTGGTTTCTTTAATCACCTAAGCTGGTGTCTCTGGTACACAAACTTCATAATCATATCTATTTGTTCATTTCTTTATTAAGTCAAAACTGACTGTGGGGCAAAATATTTCCCAGTGCCTAATGGTTAAACATTCCTGAATTGCCATGACACATGGATGCCTACATTCAAATGTTGCTGTTTGTTCAAAGTCCATTCCCAAATGTGCATTCTTTTCCATGGGAAAGGGGGAAAAACCCATCTAAAAATTGTCATACATTTTCACAAACTCTGGAATCTTTTACATTCTTGCTGCTTTTCTTTTTCCTAGCAGGAATTGTCTATCACTGATATAAAGTTAGAAAGTCTGTATTTTGGGATTGCCTCTACAGCAACTCTAGGTACCTCCTACTTCACATGCTGTTACTGCAAAGTCACTGCAATTGTGACAAGATTGAACAAGGTTAACAATAACCCTGACCTTTAGCAGATTTGTGTTTTACTTTCTTGAATCTTCATTGCCAAGAAAATTGCCTAAGCAACTCGGATGAAAATTCCAAACAGAAAATGTTAGATCTGATTACTTCACTGTGTCAGAAAAATAAAAGAAAAAAAAATTCAGTTTGTCTGGGTTTTTATTTTATGGTTCAAACAACATAGCTAATATGCCTGTGGATTAGTCTTGTGGGCTAAACATTTAGAAATTGGCTTCAGATTGGCTGAGGAATAAACATGATTATTTTGATGGAAAAAACACTTTGATCAAGCTGGAAAATCAGTGTACAGAAGGTATAAACCACAAAGAGAAGCAGAGAGAATTATGACTGATGCTATCCAATCAGTAAAGTCCATATTTGAGATGAAATAAGCCAAACAGAGCTAGAAATATTAAAGTAAGGGTGTAATTTAATTAGAATGGCATATTTGCACTCTAGAATCGAAGGAGGTCAGCTCTCCTTTAAGATCTCTGTAAGTTTGTGATCCCACCCTATAGTGGTTTGTTTATTTATTTTTCACCCCCTTCTTAGTGCCACTCTCCTTTTGAACAGTCACAGCTTTAACTGCTGCCTTTTATAGTGTGTTCCACAAATTAACCCTTTCAAAGCACATGTTTTTTCAGCCAGCCTCAGGCTACAACAGAATCTCAAAACTACAGTGGAATTATTTGAATCAGAAAGACTTACAACCGCTCTAACAAATTAAGTAAAAGAAGCTTTACATTCCATTTATTAAAAAAAGGAATGGGCAATGGTAATAATGATTTATGTTCCTTTTTTTTTTTCCTCCAGTTTGTTAATATAAATCAAGTTCTAAAATTGAATTAGTTTCTGGCACTCCCCACACTCATGTATTCAACAATATCACAGCCAGACAATGACAGGAGGATAAAATAATCCAGATGCCTTCAGTTCATGAAGAAAAGAGTGAATGTTCTTTTTTACATTTACAACTAACTGTATATGAATAAGACCAATTTTCTCTAAAAATAATGTCTGAAAGCTTTTTAGTTAAGGCTGGTTTTAAAATCTGAAAGGAATGACATGGGACTTGGTAATACCTGTAAGGATGCCAGTAAGTGGCTAGTAGGGACATAATTTTTTGTTGGTATGCATTTTTGTGCAGCCTTCAGGTGTGAAGACTGTTAAAGAAACATAAATGACATAAAAATCGGCATTTTTCTTCACTTCAAATCAGTATGCACACACTTTTCCAAACTTCTAGGTAACAAAAATTATTTACTTGTGTTTATTGGTATGTGATTTGCATGTGCCAGCTCCTTTCTTTCTTCTAGCATTTCTCTTTAACATTAGTGTACAAGAGGAGAAAAATGAGAGTGGAACTGAGCTGAAACTTTGTTTTATTCTTTTTAAAATGATTTATTTTGTTGGTTTCCCCCCCTCCCCCCCATCTTGTTTGGAGGTCTCAGAAAAAGTGTTTGGTCTTCTCTGGCTGCCTCCAGAATTTAAAGGTGCTGGAGGGGCCTCTGTCAGCTTGCTGTGGCCTCCTGTGCAGGGGGATGTTAAGGAATGCATTACAGATGTGCCTCTTTTGGCTGCAAAGGGTAAGGTCATTTTTTGAATACATGCAGGACCTGGGACTGCTTTTGATGCTGTGTTCTCTTGTGCTGTCAGAAGCCTTCTTAGTCCAGACAGTAGAAGTACTGATGCCTTCCCCATAGTGAGCTGATTATGAACTCTGCTCTGCTAGAGGTCGAAAGCAATTCTATGAATCTACCTTATTTAGCATGTGGGCAACATGTTAATTTGAGTATTTTGACTTATTCAACATGTATGACACAGCATACTAACGGGCCAATATCAAAATTTGCTCTCTGTTGTGGTTTTTAGTACACAGAACACTTTCCATGATACTCCTGCATCAGCAGTTGTTTATCAGCCTGTCTGGTGCTGGAAGGACTGGTGGGTTTTGCTGATTTATTACAGCTGTCTGAAGCAGATCTCAACTGTGCTTTTTTTTGTGTTTGTGTGCACATGTAAGAAGTGGGCATAGAAGGCAGAGGTGACTATAGTAATCTTTTACCCATTTGTGCAGGAATGGAATATTTCCTGACAACTCCAGTTACCATCTGAATCAGGTTTATTCTTGCTGTTAGAATTTCAACATACTGTTTTATGCAGAAAACATATTGCTCTGCATTTCTAAATCAGGTTGGAGGTGTGATATAAAATTCTCTTGGGGGCATTTTAAGGTAAAAACATTTCCTTTTGTTGCAAGACTCAACTTGCAGTGAAAAAAATGGGCAATCATACCACAGAAATAGCTGTGTTACAGAATTCCTTCATGACATTAGATTCTGCTAAACTCCAAGCCATAACTTATATCACACCTAAAGTCATTAAATGTAGAAACAAAATGCTTCATAGAGGCAAACCCTTTGTTACTGAATTTTTTGTCTTTCATCTTACTGTTCTCTTTGCCATATGTGGTCTGTGGAATAATACCTAGGATTGCTGTTTGAAAATGTTTCAGTTGATGTGGTTCAAGAAACCTCCACTCTCATCTATTGTAACCAAATTTCTAAAATAAATTATAGTCCTGTGGAGCCACAAGTGGAGAAAACAGCAGGCTTCAGATGACATTTTGATAGTTAAAGGGTCTAATACTGTTGTATTACTTGGGCCACTGATTATTTCTGTTTCTTTATTTGCAACTATAAATTGTTAGCTTTGCAAAGGAGAACCTGCCTCAGGTGAAAAAAACCAATTCTTAGTTAAGGCTGGACCCAGAGCAAGTGAGAAATTCTCAGAGGGAATGTAACTGCATTTTGTGCTGTACTTCAGTGACCCACAGATCCAATCTAGCATGCAGACAAACAGAGCTAAATACAGTGCTTAAATGTGCATATTAAACCCTTGCCAGAAGCTACAGTTATTAAATAATACCAGAAGCTCCCCCAGTCTTCTGCTAAAACAGCTGAGCTGAATGCTAGGCTCAAGCTTTCTGGGTAGATTATTTCAATCCTTTGGGAAAAGGAGAGCCACTCTAAGAAGTTAATACCTCTGGGGCAGTATATTGGAAAGCTTCATTTGATCTTCTGTGACATGTATGACAGTATCTCATTTTCAAGCTGCAAAAGTCCTGTCCATGGGTTATGCCACAACCAACATGCATAAATAAGGCTCCAAGTAAGAAAGGGAGAGTGGTGGGATATTGGAATGAGTGGCAAATGTTATCTGAAGCTCTTACTTGAATCCCACTATTAAAAACACGCTGACAAACCTCTCTCTGGTGTAACTGTGGTACATTAGTGGCTTATTTGCTCTGTTCGGCTGAGTGGATGATAGTTGTCAGCATGGGGAAGGTGTTGGCAATCACAGTGTTTTAAACCTCTCTAGCCAGACCAGTTAAAGGATAGCTCACTGAAGTCACAGTCCTCGTCATTGATTAACCATGTCCCACAATCCGTCAGCATGAACAGCACTAATTTTGATGTGGCCCTTGTATGGAAAACAAACTGTTACCGTCAAGGGCCCCTGAAAAAGCTGTTGTATAATCCTAGTGATCGACAAAAAAAAGATGGAAATGTAGAAAGAAGCTTCTTCCACAATCCACATCAGCCATTAGGAGTTTTTATTAACAATTGCTGCAGGTCTCCAGGTGCTAGAGCTGTGCTGGAGAATGGCTGCTGCAAAATATGTTAGGCAAATTGAGATACAGAGCCAGACTGGGGCAATGTCTTGCTAATCCTTGACTGCTTTGGACATCTGGTCCTTCTGGAGAAGGATATTAGCACACATGTTTTGTATCAGTGAGACAGAATTGCTGGACTATACTGTTGATTCCAATTACAACACTGTGTTTGAAAAAGCATTTAAAAGCAACACCTACTTCTCCCTGTTCCTTCAGCTCTCTAAATCTTTCTGATACTGTTGGCTCTGAAATACATTGAATGGGACAATAAGAAATAGAATTTCAAAATGCTTCATTGTGCAAGGTTTTCTGTGTTGACTTTTTTGGCTGGTGGTTTGTTTTTTTTTTTTCCCTACTGTAACTAATATAGCTATGATTCTGTTTTCTTGGCAGTACAGCAGCTGATTCAAACTGAAATGAAAAAATTTGGACCGCTAGGGCAAAAGTCAACAGGCATCTGCAATCTGTGATGAAGATTTCTTATCAGTACTGAGGACTAGATACTCCTGGCCTATTCTTCACTGAAACAAATACAATTCCGAGATGGACATTGCTTCTAATGGCTGGAGTTCTTTCCTAATCCTTAATCCAAAGAAAAATTCCTTTTTTTAGGAAGGAAGGTCTTTTCCACACTGCTTTCCTGCCTTTCCTTGTGCAGTGTAGAAGATAATTTCTGTATTTAAAGACTGGAAATTGGGAGATATTTGCCAGCTCTGTTATGGTCTCTTGGACCTTAGGAAAACCATTTTTCCTTAGTTATTCTTTTGTGAAGTAGCTACAATGGTACATCTGCTTTCCATGTTCCTTGGGAGACTTGATTGATGGTTATAACAGGCTTTCTCAACTAGAATGCAAGGAAGAACAGAGTTTACTACAGTAATACCAGTGCCAGGGTCGGTGTAACCTTCTCCTCTTCCAGGGTGAAAAAAAAATATACTGCGGTATCTTAGCCCTTCTCTGACCAGTATACTCATTGTGTTCTGATTTAAAATGTGCAGGTCTATCTTCATTGGAAAGGAGGAGAATTTTCAGCTGTTCATGAGAAAAACCCCTCTTTAGAATGGATTTTAGAAAGAGCTAAACATCACTGGCTTTGTTTCTCACTGGGAGGAGGAGTGTTGACAGGGCTACTGGTAAGAAGTGGCAAAGCTCCACTACAATCAATGGTACAAGGGAAAATTTGGTGCAACTTGGTCCAAAGCTCTCAAGGGTTGTATTGTCAGAATCAAACCAGGAACAGAGAATAGGCAAAATATATGTAAAAAATTATTAAAAGACCTCCAGAAAGAGATATGTATTTATTGGATATTATTATTACAACATTACATTGCTGACATAATAGCAAATCAATGAAAGGAACATTAAATATTTTTTTAAATGAATAATGTAGTAACATATCATGTAGCTTTAAAGTGTACTGACCTGGATATATCAAGCCTAAGCAATCATTTCTTGGGTCTTGTGAGATCATTGCTTGACTCTGAAATTAGAATAAATTCATGAGTGTATGGAAACAGGAATGAGGTCACCTCCATCTTAATTAGAAAAGGATAGATCAAACATCCAAGGCATACTTTCTTGTTTGCTGTTGACTCACTTAGATTGGTATGATATAGTTCTGGGGCAGTATTTTATGATAGCCTATTTTGGTGCCTTATGTATTATACTCCTTTTGCCTTTCTTTCTGACAATAATATAAGGTTAATCATGCTTACAAAACTGTTAAATTCATTCTGTTTCTATCTGAAAAATTGAATGAGGTGAGCAAAACATTCCGATAAATAAATGTAATACAGGCTTTATAAAAGCCAGAGGTCTCAATAAAATTTTAAATCCTTTTAGTCAGCTATTCTTCTAATTAATTTTTATTTCTCCTTTGCTGGAAGAGCTTTCAGGCTGTGTACAATGAACATGTGGGTCTTTATTTCACATTAATGTGTCCAATAAAATAAAATGATACAGCTGAGTAATATGGATCACAAACTAATTTATATAGACATTGATTGTTTTAGAGCACTGGGAAACTTCTTTGTCTTGGTCTGTATGCCTGCATTTCATTTGACATGAAATATACTCAGTTTTTGTGGCCAGGTTTTTAATTTCAAAAAACATAGATATGGAAGACGTTGACTGACAATTGGTTCTGTTGTGTTCCTCCTACCTGGAGTAATGAAGTAATTGCCTCAAATGAGATGTGTGACTTCTGTCTTTTCCATTTTGTTTACCAGGTTCCTGAGTCAGTAGTCTGAAATCCAGTGATGATCCTTCAGTGACAACAGTAATGTATGAGGAATTTTTGAGATGAAAATATATATATAAATACTCTTAAATTCACAAAATTAGAAAAAAAAAGTATTATTTATATTAAGTACAAGGCTGAGTCTTTGCATTTTGATGAACCTGCTATGAACCTATAAGACATGCTGAACTTTCATGTCTCCACATCATCCTAAAATATAAATAAAGTGAGGCCAAAAGTTACAGTTATAATTTTGACATTGATGTATGGATGTCAGTGTGGTCAAGATTTCTTGACAATTACTTATCAGTGGAATCTGAATTGTTCTTAGATTGGCAGTTGTGTCATTTGTCTTCAAAGATATGAACACATCCATTATTTCATCTTTATTTAAAGACAGAAATTAGAAACCTTAATCCTAGGCCTCAAAACATGGAAGTCAATCAGAACGTTGGACCTCCTGAATTCCCAGGTAGGGTGTATTATTTTGACAAGAGGTCAATATTCAAATTTTTTAGTCTCAGCAGAGCTATGTTGAGAGCAAAAAACTATTTGGGCTCAAAAATAATAGACAGACTCATCTCCTTAATAACAATATGGTCATTGTCTCTGCTAAGCTAGAGTCCAGTTAAATATCCAGTTAAATATTTAATATATTAAAAAGTTTTCCTGCTATAGGGAAAATACACAGTATGATAGCCAAGACCGTTATTATCCACAAGCAGCAATGCTTCCAGGTGAATTGCTGTGAGAGGAAATCTTTCAGGTGCTAAGTAAGCTTTTCTTGAGTTCTCACCAAGCTGGGTATCTGCACTTTGCAGATGGAAACACGGAAAGAAAAGAAAGGTGGCAGGAGCTAAATGCTGCAAGTGGCCACGGACTAGATAGCAGAGAGATGAGGGAGAAAAAAATCTAAACCCAATCTGTAGAAGTGTGGATTTTGCTTAGGGTTCATCACTAATTAGTTCCTGTATGTGGTATAGAAATTGACTGAAAGGAAGATACCCATAAAAACAAGGTAACAGGTTTGGTGGGTTTTTTTAGTTTTTTAAAAAATGTGTTTCCTTGTTTGTTTTTAATTGTTTTTGTTGTTTTGTATTGTTTTGGAGAAGGACTATTGCCCTGAGTGTGGGTGGGCAGATCTTATGTGATTTGAGTAGATTAATTTTGTGTTTCTCATTTAAATGGCATAAAATGGCAAACGTCATAGGGTATAACTATGAAGAAAGAATGAAAGCTTTTCTATCTTTCTAGAAACATAAATTGCCCTAAAATGGAGTTTAATATTTGATTCAGACCAGCAGTCACTTGGAATAGTAAGCTGGATTGCAGCAATGTACTTAACAATCTTAGAGGCTGGAGTGATGTATTTGGGGAAGTGTTGAAACATAAATCAGGCAGAGAATGATTTTGAGGAAAAGGAGATCTGGATTGAGCAAACCTAAACTTGCACAAACCTGTCAGAAATGTGTCTTATTGTCCAATGTATTATCCCCCTATGATTAATGTGAATTGGAAATACATTATCCTGTGTGATATTCATGCATGCTGCAAATCCATTAAGAACAAGCCTTATATGATTTATTTATATTAATGTCATATTAAATGCTAAAAATTGAGTTGATGTTAAAGCAAAGGTGCAACCCAATAAAAACAAGGACAATTTGAGTTAAGACAGCCTTATATCAATTTTTTTCCCTCACTCCTAGGATATTAACAAATGTAGCCCCTACACTGTGAATTACCCTACACATGGTAGTAGGTTGTTTTTCAACTGTGCAGCCAAAACAGATAGAAGCATTTTGGTATGGCAAAGTTCTCAGGGAATTTCGCTTTCTGCAAATGCACAATCAGAAATTAAACCCCATATTTCCCCCATCTTTTTTTGTTTAATCAGGTATTTTTGCAGATGACCACACAAATTTGAAGCACTGGATTTTTAAAGTTGTCTTGAAACCCTTCTAAAATGTATCTTAATGACTGAGCATGTAAGACCACTTGTTTATGCAACATGCACTATATTCCCAAGGGATCAAGCTTCACTTTCATACTGAACCTTCTTTTTAGATTTCCAGCCAAACAAGGCAAAAGAGAAAGGCTGATCTGAAAACCTTGTGCAAATACTAATGAATTTGTTCTCACAAATCCCCTGAGAAGTATTACTGTCATTTCAGGCATTATATAAAATACAGATATGGGCCACACTGTATTTTTAAAGTTCCTTTTTTTGTGGGATCTGACAAAATCTGTAAAGAGACTACTTTTTATGTAATGATCCTTGCTCATTTGAAAAGTCTCTTTTTTGTTCCCATTACAGAGGAAAATGACCTTTTTTGCTGTGAATTGTAGAAGAAGAATCAAAACTGTTGAAGGACTATATGAAAGTCTCAGCTAAAAGGGAAGCTAGAAAAGCAGGATATTAAACCAGCTGATAGCTCCACAAAGCTGTAATACAACAGAGTAAAAAGGTTTGTGTTTAAGCCAAAATGTAAAATCATTACTAAGCACTTTTGCTAAGCAGTTTAATTTATGGGGAAGCATAACTTTACAAAGCCATACTCTGTAAGACTGAAAATATAACAGCAACTTTAGAATGAACAAAAGAAGTACTAAACCAGTAAATCCCCAGCCCAAAATATTCTGGTTCCCACAGCAACATGGCTTTAATGTGGCATCTCTGTGATTTATAGTGTATGATTATAATCCTTTGGAACAAATTGGCACTGACTGCTGTAACATCCTAAAACTATTCAAGCAGCATATACAAACTGAGAAGTTAAATCACAGCCCATCCCCAAGACTTCATCCAATATATATTTTTTTAAGTGGGGTATCTCTTTGGACATAGGTAATTCAATTGAGAAAAAGTTCTTTTAGGACAAGATTTAGGGGCTCATTTGAAAGACTGAAGCTTTTCTTTGGTGTTAATTCTAATTATCTACAGAATCTCTCTGTGTCATCTCAGTCTTCATAAACACCTTCAAAGCAGATCTGGGTATCTTTTTTGCTGAAGTAAAAATCCCTCACTGAAGCTTTATGGACAGAAACTGAGCCTAAATAATAGCCCATGAGGTGCATTAGAGAGCAATAAAGGTGCATTGAAGTAGGGCTGAATGACATTTTGTATGCCCTCAGAGGTCTTGCCCTGCCTCTGGCTGCCTGGTCGTCAGGGTAGGGACTCCTGAGCTTTATCCAACAGATTTACACAAGTGTCTCAGATATCCCATGACGCACAAGTGGCATTAGATGCCCGTATCTCAGCTGCTGAATACCAGTCTTTGATGAACTGCTTATTAATATGATTGAGGGCAGCCTGCAAAGAAGACATTCAAGACATTGAACTCTGGGCAAAAATATCAGTGGAGGCAGAGCTTCAGGTGTCTGGCAGTAGGTGTGCTTGCTGCAAATGCTGTTAGGCCACTGTGATTTTACTGTTCAGTATTTCTGTGCATTCTGTTACTTGTAGTGAGCTCCTTGGTACCAGCAGTCACTTTATAGGGGTTATGAGTTATTGATCCATTCATGGGGCATCTAACTGCACTATTAAAACAACAGTCTGTTTGCCAGGCCACTTCAAGTTCAGAAGCAATTTAAGCTATTTTTTATGATCTGGAACACAATCTAGCACACTACACCAAAGGAAAGCAAGGCAGAGCTTGAACTGCACTCCAGGAGCTGAGGTGCTGGGCAGTGCAGTGCAGGGCTATGACACTCCCCAGAAAAGAGGTCTTGGTATAGTGAATTCCTCATTTACTGAAGTCATGACCTTCCAGTGGCAAAAAAACACTTAAGATTTGGAATATATCAAAGGGGAGGGCTAGTAAGCTATTGTAGTTTAATGAAAGTAAAGACAGAAATACCAGAAAGGCCCTGTAAAATAACACAACAAACCAAAATAATCTTGTATCAAAGGATATAAACAAACAGCTCAGGAAAGAGTTTATATTAGCTGTAGTCATGCAGTAATCCTTCACAGTGTCCTGAGGCCACTTGAGTGTTCCTTGCCCTAAAACTGATGACTAAGGCTTTCAAAATCTCTCAAGTAGCAATTTATTTGTAACTTCAAATTTAGGGAAAACTTCTGCTGCCAATCTTTGTAGAGAAGCAATCAGGAGTTTGCCCCTTCTGACAGAAGGCTCTTTCCCTACTACCTCTGAGTAATAACCAAGGCCTTTGGTTACTAAATGTCACATGCTCCTGGTGTGCAAGACAATGACATGTGTGTAGCAGCTCTGCCACTGTGCCTTGCATACAAGATCAGGTCCTCATTGCTTCTAAGTGCTGGAAAATTCCTGAGTGGCTGTTTCTGCCAGGCAGACTTGCCACTACTCTTGTGCAAAGAGAGCTTGTCCTGGATGTAATTAACTGGCTGTTATGGCCTCAGACTGAAGGGAACTCCTTCCCTGATTATAAAAACAGTGCAAACAACTCCTTTGCAGTAGAGTACGCAAAACAATCATGCTCTGCCAAACCACCACTGCTGTAAAGTCCAGATTGTTGCATAAATGGCAGTAAATCCTGGGCTGCTCCGACTGTCTTTGAGGCTATGCTCAAATAGCTCTGTAGCTAGTTCATGATCTAGCTACAGACAATCCCTCCCTTTCCCACCCCTTTGGTCACTGAGCAGGCTGAGGATTGCTCTCTCTTCATTTGGGCACTTATGCAGTTGAAATTGCTGTTTGCTTGGAAATAACAAGCAGATTTTAACTTGAATATACTGCTTAAAATACAGAAAGCTTTCTGTATGCAGGAAAACCACTGGGAAATGGGGTCTGGTTTTCAGTTTGGGAAGGAACAAGTGGGCTGCCCTGCTCCGATCACATATCTTAAACAGAAAGTGTGGGAGTGTGGTCCTACTCCTCTCTTTTTCTCTCCCTCTCCCTCTTTTGTATTGGTTTTTAAAATTTATTTTTATTATTTTATTCTATTTCTGACAAGGTGTTAACTGATCTGATTCACCCACACTGCTGGACTCTGCTTCAGGTCACAAGTGGGCCAGAGGATTTTTGGGAGAATTTCTCATACAGTTGGGGCCATTCCAAAATCATCCTGGGGAAAGTGGAAAATGAAGCTGTCATCAGTCCAGAGTCAGCTCAGCATAAGGGCAGAGGAGCTCCTTCCTCTTGCTCCATTTCCTTTTAGGTCCATTTTTATTGCTGAAGAAAGTTTTCAAGGGTAGTGAAACCCTCATGCATCACCCCTTGGCTCTGGATCTCAAATCTATAAAGGAAACTTCTTATATCTATGTGTTTGGCTTGAATTTATTCTTTCAAGGAAAGACAGTTATTAGCTTCTTGATGGTGATTTCACTGTACAAATTCTCTCCTGGTCACAGACCTTTTATAGCAAAATTTTAGTTATATAAATATCCACCTGATGTGGGAATATGTTGGGAGATCCAGCCTTTAACTAAAGAGCTGTTTAAAGCTGCTTTGGTCTTTCTTGCTTGTATTTTATTCAAAGACCATATTGGAGAAGGATGTGGTAGACACTAGTCAGACATCAATTGTGTTGCCTTTATTTCCTAATTAGTAGTCCAGCTGTGCAAATAATTGACTTTTTTTGGGTTGTTGTTTATGTTTTGCTAGTTTAATTAAGGGTGTGGGGGACTGTTCCAGGTTAAAAATTTGGTTTCATTTTAAATTGCTGTTGAATAAAAAATAAAATGTTTTCAAAACCTTTTGAGACTGCAATCTTAATATTCTGTTCTTAAAATCTCAAAATGAAATGTTTTGGCTTTTAGAGAATGTTTTTGACTGTGAAAATCTGATGAGCTTGATGTGTGTTTGTGAAAAAATTGGTAATATGAATTTATATATTTTTTGGCAGACAAAAAACAGCTGAAATGCTTTCTTTAGCTCTAATTGCTCTTTTACATTGTACAATACATTCAAATAAATCCATTGCCCACTGCCTTCTCTGAGAAATTGTATCAAATCCATACCAAAAACAATGGAATGTTTTTTAAGCTTTTTCTCTCCTCCCCCCTCCTTTTTTTTTTTTTTTTTAACCTATTTGGAAATGCAACTGCTAATATTTTTCAGGTTGGTACTAAAGCTGAAACAGCTGGTTAGAAAAACTCTGCTTGTTTTCATGTTCATCCCTGTGCTCTGTTACATAAGGCAGCTTGAGCAGCCAGTAGCTGAAAGCTTGATCACTTGCTGAGATCCATCTTTCATTTATTTTATCTCCTTGACCGCATTTATGTCTGGTGACGTGGTAGGCTGAAGAAAGAAAGTTGAGAAGGTCAGTCTATTGTGTTGCCTCTGGAGCCTGTGTGTTTGCCCTTCCTGAGTCTGTTTATTCTCTGAATCATTTGACATGCTGCATGTTCTGCTCTGACCTTCAGCCTATTGCTAACTTCAGTGCCTTGCCTCAAGGCCACGGTTCTGCAATGCAAGGAATGGACTCTGGGGTGTCTCATCCCAGATTAAAATCACCATAACTCAAAGCTTCCATCCAGTTTAACCTCGCATTACTGAATCAAAATTACTCAAAAGCTTTTCCCAGCTGAACTACATTCTGGCAAACTTCATGATCATCTTGCCTTGTGCCTCTACCAGCATCTGATTAAATCTGAACTGGCTGCATCACTGGAAAATGTGACAAGGCACTCACTCAGCCCTGGTTGTGGTCAGTTCCACTCAGAGCTGATCTGGCAAAGACAGGCATGACCCACTGCCCCCACTGGACTGCATGTGAAGCTCCAGTTGAACTGTTACCTCCATTCCCTTTTCAAATAGTCCCAAACAGCACAGCCTCCTTAGAAAAATTCCAGTCCACCCCTGGGAGTGTTCAAAAGACATGTGGATGTGGCACTTGGGGGCATCAGCAAATTTGCAGATGACACCATGCTGAGCAGTGAGGCTGTTATACCTGATGGATGTGATGCCATTCTCAGGGACCTGGACAAGGTGCATGCAGCATCTATTCTCTAAGGAAGGCTAAGAGAATTGGGATTTTTCAACCCACAAAAGGCTTCAGGGTGGCCTAATTGCAGCTGTCTAGAACCTGAAGGGAGCCTACAACAAAGATGAAAATAAATTTTACAAAGGCATATAGTGATAGGACAAGGAGAATGGCTTCAAACTGAAAAGAGAGTAGATTTAGATGAGATATTAGGAAGAAATTCTTTACTGTGAAAATGGTGAGGCTCTGGAACAGAGAATTGGTGGATGCCCCATCACTGAAAGTGTTCAAGGTCAGGTTGGATGTTCTCTGAGCAATCTGATCTAATCAAAGGTGTTCCTGTCCCCACAGCTGTGGGGTTGGAACTGGATGCTCTGTAAGGTCTCTTCCAACCCAAACCATTCTGTGATTCTATGATTCTGTGACATGGTTTAGTGGTGAAAATGGTAGTTCTGGGTCAACAGTTGGACTTAGTCTTAGAGGTCTTTCACAACCACAATTATGATCTATGACTCTGTGATTTAGTTACTGTATAGTATGGCTGTGAGGGCTAAGTGCTGTAACCAAGCTCATATATATTGGCATAGCTTTTTAAGGCAATATTTTTGTTGGTTTCTTTCAGGTATTTTATTCTGTGTCAGAGATCTGGAGTAGAGAAATTAATGTTGATGGAATATAGGTGAAAGAAGTCAGCTCTCTAGAGTCTATATCTTGATTTACTGATTCTTAAAAATTAAATGGCATTGTTTCAAAATAACCTAAAATGCTATGCTAACACTATAATAGAGGGATGCTGTTTGGAGCTTTTATTGTAGAATGATCATTTATTTATTTTTTATTTTTATGAGGGAGCTCTGTGAAGCAAGCATTTACACATAAGAAGTGGGACAAAGGAAAACTCTCATTGTCCATTATCTGTCCCCATTCGACTGTAGGAAAGGTGTTTATTACAGTTACACACCTTAGTCTTTTAGACTGGATAGATTTTGTTTGCCTCTGTGTTTTCCTTTATTAGTAATGTGGGTTTCAACAACATCTACTGACCTGTAATTACTGTGGGGGAGTTGGGTCTACTAAAGATATTGCACAGAAAAGCCCCAGAGATACATGTCCTCTGAAAACCGTGAAAAGTGGCAAGGATTGAGTAGCCTATTTCATGTAACTGGTATTTCATGACTATTGTAATATGTAATGACTATTGTAACATGTAATATCATGACTATTGCACTGAATTCCCTGTGTCTTATTATGGTAGCAGAAGTGAAATAGACATATCTGAAAGGGAAAAGAAGTGTAAAGAGGTTGAAACCAAAAATATTTGTAAATAGATAAAAGCTTCCGTCTCAGAAATCTTTCCTGTCTTAGCATGGTAGGGCATTTTTTCATCTACTCATCTGTGGAAATGCAAGCCAATATTTTAAAAAAATACAAGAACTTTGGCAAGGAGAATGAACAAATCACATAATCTTTTGATTTAAACCAGACTTTAATTTTACACATCTATATCATTATTTGCTATATTTTCCTTTTATACTTACAACTGGAAATGAACCTAAATGCCACAGGTTTCTAGTAACTACATGAGATTTCAGACTTGCTAGAATCTAGATATTCATGAGCCTTTCCCTTGCAGGTTTGCTTGTTCCTGTGCCACGCTCCATCCTCTGCTCCTGAGGTGCCTCTCCTCTGATGCAGAGCTGTGGGAATGGACCTGAACTCATGCCATTTTTATTAGAGGGTAGAGAGAGCTCCTTCCCAGGCAGCTGGCAGGAGGAGCACTTTGGCAGTGCCATCTGTTCCAGCACTGCCAGCTAGAATTCTCCCCTTGCTTGATGTGTCACTCCCATCTAATCAAGACAAGGAAGTGGTTAATGTTAAAGGGGCTGTCATGGAAAACACTCTCTCCAGCCTGAAGAGCTGTGAGAAGCTGTAGCCATTACTATTCTTCAGCTGCTGGTCTTCTTGATGTTTTTTTCCACACTTCCTTTTTGAAAGACTTTACTGTCTGGCTGACCTATGAACCACTGTGTCTAACTACGGATCCATATGCTCAGAGAAACTGTTGTGCAACACTTTAGATAGACACCAAAAGCATAAGATAATCTCCTCTTAATTTTTTTTTAAGCCTTGTAACAGCTTCCTGAGGTATACACAGGAACTGATTACCTCATGCAAAGGAAAATGTGAACTCCCTCCCCCATCTCCCATAAATAATCCTCCACACAACTTTAGACACTGACATGTTTATCTCTTGGCCCCAAAGGCTGAGGTCTTTGGCAGCAGCTAGGAGTGAAAAAATTGAAAGATGCAGAGTTCCTTTCTACCTCTTCCCCAGTTTACAAGGTGTCATTTGGCTGCAGGCCACTGAGTGAGGCTGAGCACGCCCTGCAGGCAATTAGTTCTTTCATATGAGTGAACTACAGTTATATGGGCGCACAGTAAATTCATTATTTTACTGTCTTCTCCAGGCTACAGGGGCCCCAGTTTGTGCTTAGTGTAAGTGATAGGATTAGCATTAAAGTTTAGTGTATAATTATTGTTAGTTTAGGATAGAAATGTACTACAGAAAAGTCAGCTTGTCCGAGGCAGTAGAAATATCTCAAACAGGAGAGAGCCTTGATCTCAGCAGTAGGGAAAAGATTACATGGCAAAGTAGGGATAGCTGTCTAGACATCCTTGTAACAACCTGTATGTGGGGCTGAAAGTCTTTCCAACAGATTAATTTGTTTGATGTGTAGAGGTGGTACCACCTGCAAAATCATCAACACTGATCAATGTTTTTTTTGCAACCCTGCACACTAAAGAAATTAGAAGATAACCACTAATGCGAATGCAGTATCTGTGAATTCTTAATATGTTAATCACTTAAAGTTAGTATGTCTTCAGTTTCACTTGCCAAACAACTTAAGGAAAATCTGAGCGATGATGCAGCCTTAATGTGACATGATGATGGCAATGTGGCTGCCATTGGCTAGTTACCGCTTTACAATCACCAGGAAAAATCAGGTGAAAAATGTAAATTTTAAAAATGAAGCTTCCTTTCTAAGAATTAAAACAAAGAATCTGTCACTGATTTGACTTTCCCTATTGAAGTTTTGAACTATTTTGAAGTGTAAGGTACTAGGAACTATCACAGCCTCATCACACCCTTTTCACATTAAGCCTTTTCCCAAGATACCAAATGGGAGAACATCTGAGGCAAAATTCACTTGTTTGCTGTAGCACATCTGTTTTTCTAGAAAAGCCCCAACAATAAACCAAACAAACCCAACTCTTGTTTTACTGTGACCTGACAGCTATTCTTGTTTTCAGCTTTTTACTGTTGGAACCATAAATGTAGGCTTCCTGCATCCTTTCCTGATCTGGGCAGCAAGTCATCTGTGAGGGCAGCAGGTCATCAGGACAGGAAGTCATCAGTGAGGATCAGGAAACAGAAGGATTAGGAGACAGCCAAGGTCTGTTTGGGGGTGATGTGAGGTGCAGCTAGAAGTGCTCCCCAAAGTGAGAGAAACTTGCCTCTCAGTGGGATGACATGGACAATGTGGTGGCAGTTAATGTACTCTGCAACTGCTCTGCAATTAGGCTGAGTCTCCAGGAAATTATACCCTAAAACCAGTGAAATTTTCTATAATCGTGATGATGTTATCAGTGGTTATCTGACAGTGAGCCACATATGTGACAGATACATGGCATGTAAGGTGGATTAGACTGGAATGAATGGTACTTTATGGTGATGGAGAAATCCAAGGATGCAGGATAAGGATTTTGAGAGCTGTTGTTACAGATTGCAGGCTGTTACAGGGTCTTCCTTATGAAATACAGCAAACCAATGCTAACAATACTTTTATCTTTTGCATAACATTGATCCACTTGCAGTAGAAACCTTCTACAGAAAAAGGTCTTGGTCCTTCTCTGCTTCTGATTTGTAAATAGAGTCACTTCTCTGCTGCTCTTAAGGTATTGTATCAAATGGTGTGAGTACAGCTCAAAGTTGCTTTCTTGTTACATACTATTAAATGTCAGAGAGTTAAAAGCATTGTAGCATCATCTAGAGGCCAGACATAAACTACAGTGCATTGTTAGTCCTTCAGTTGAGTAAAGCACATAGATGGATTTTAAAAAGATAAGATTCCAAGCAGGATTTTCCAAAGAACATAAATGCCAGAAAATAGCTTTTCCAATGAATTCCTTATGAGCAGAGTTACAGTGCATAAATATATATATACTATATATTAGTAATTTTCTGCAGACAAATTTGCATTTTTCTCCTGCAGTTGTAAATAAATAATCAAAGGTAGTAGAATGATTTATAATCTAAGCTTTATCTATTTACAACTTTGATGGAGAGCTGACAAGTTAAATGAAGAGACAAGTATATATGCCCTGTTGAGCAGCTGCAATTTATGACAGATTCAATTTGGGTAACAGCTACGTGATCCAAGACTCTCATTTTATTTAATATATGAAGAAAAAACTTGGTTGTTTCCATTTGCCAGTTGTAAACTTTGTCTTTTTCTGAATGTGCTTAATAGCCAGAGTACAAATGGCCTCTTTGAGAGTTTTATGAGGAATGTCTTGCTAGCAAAGTGCAGAGGTTTGAGAAATGTATGAGAAGTGTGTGCATGTGTGGGCAGGAAGAGTGACTTCAATAAAGACAGGTAAAAGATTCAACTTCCACTGCTGTGCAGTGTGATTTGGAAAATTTTTCCAAGACTAATTTGTTTAGTTTAGAAATTTGTTTGAAAACAAGTTTCTAAACCTAGCCTGTCTTCATTCAAGTAGCTAAGAGTGCCTTGCAAATGTCAAGAAGTTATGTCATTTTCACTTTGTAGAATTGGAAACTGAGCACTTTGCTGATTTATTCAAACTGATTTACTCAAATTGATACAGTGAGCAGGCAGCATTGAAAATGAAGCTGGTTCCCCTGTGTCTTATTCTTGTGTACGGAGTGAGGCCTGCTGGCCTCTCTAAGAGGAAGGTTCATGTGGCTGACTAAATTAATTGTCCACAGATGTATATGAGACTAGAAATACAGATGCAGGAGTACTGGACTGCTGTACAGATTTACTGCCCTTTAAATCCAGTGTTTCTTTCTGAGACATATCTTTCTCAAATCAGAAAATCTCCTGGGAAGTCAGCACTGCAGACTGTTTCACTACACTGGCAAGCTCCTGAGAAGATAGGCTTTTCCTTTTACAGTCTGAACAAACAAAATAGGCCAGCTGAGATAGTAACCAATGAGCAGCCCCCAGATATGAGGAACTAGGGAGAGCAGAGCCAGACCAGCTGAAATGTTCTCCCAAGCACTTTTTGCTCTTTGTTCTTTGCGGTTTTGGTGTGTGTCTCTGAAAGGGTCAGTGGCAGGGGAGTTTCTTCTGCCTAAATCTCAGCAGTCCCTGGGCATGTCAGTGCACGAATAGGATTTTAGTTCTTTGGGAAGCAACAGACCATTCTCTGAAATATCCCACTCTCTACATGCACAGTTTTCATTGAAACAAATCTCCTTAGCTAGCACTCTTTCTGCGTCTCCCCAAAATGCAAGATTTTGCATTCAAATTTCACGTGCATTTTTGTTTGGACTTCTTTCCCACCAGGGATCTGTGGTTGTGGCTGTATGCATGTTTGTTGAACAGCAGAGAGTTTGTTTATACCTTTTATGATTTTAGTTTGCCTAAAACTATCCTGTCTCAAATATTCATATAAAGTCTCTAAAAGCACTTGAATCCAGGAAACTGGGTTTATTAAACAAATAGCCACAGTTAAACTGTAGAGTTCAGGAGTCTGAGTTTGGGAAAGACAAAGAGCTTGTTACATATAATTACATCTATTTATACTTTAAATGATACATGGAAGTCTTCAGATATTCATGTTTAATCAGGTGTGCAAATACATTGAATTAAATAAAAACTTGCTTAGGGTTCTTCTTTAATGCATGGTCTATTTTTCTTTGTATGTGGAATAATAGAACATTAAAAGCATAGTTTATTTTAGAGATATTTCTCCATATGTAGGGTTAATATGAGTACCTTATGAAGTAAAATTAGAAGTAGAAATTAGATTCTAAAATTAGCATTTCACTGATTTTATCCCATATCTTTTTCTTTCCTTGGGACATTCCCTTGGAAAATTCCATAATTAACCCCTTGCTATTTCAAATTAGATTTTCAACTAAAAATAACAACATTAAATTAAAACAATTAAAATGATAAAGCTCATCCAATAACACTTCCTAGACTAAGAATAGTAAAAGATAATACAGAGAAGCTAGGCAATTAAAAATGTATGTGAATTGGAAGTAAAATGTTAGGAAGTACAAAGAGAACTGAAATGGCTTTTGCTGTTTCATATATACATGTATTTAAATTATTGCCTTCAAACTTATTTGAGGTCTATTGGTTCGAATTCTTTAACCCACTGTTATGAAACCTCTATGTGGAAAAAATAAGATGGTTCCATTCAATTTCTTATCTTGTACTTCCTCTGTCACTTTTCCATTGAAGATGAACTATGATTAGATCTTGGAGCAAAATTCTGGTATTTTCCTGTGAGGGCAGTTTGAGCCTGTTTTTATGATGGCTTTAATCCCACTGTGTTGCATCAGCTTGACCTTTGTGGAAATAGTTGATTTGTATCTTAAATTTACACTCTGACAGTTTTGAGAAGATGGATGAAGGATTTTGGTCTCAGTGTTGAGATTTCTGTGAAGAAGGATGCTGGAACCCCATAGGCAATTGGTTTTAACCACAAATTTAAAATTACAGATGTATATTATTTAGATGAGTTGTAGTTTCAGAAGTGCCTGAAGCACTGCACAGGTTCAAGGGTTTCCTCTTGCTCATTCCTTTTTGTGGGTTTCCTCATTTGCAGCTCCAAGAATTAGTCATTAGTGGTGTCTAAAAATTTGGTTTTAACACTGGGCCATGATGTGACATTTCCTCAGTTGGTACAGTCCTTTCTGATGGTGCCTGTTATAATTTTTTCCTGCCATCCCAATGTATATTGTATCTCGCAAAGTCAGTAACATTATCCTAGTTGGTGACTGAAGGATTTCTGACTATTTGGACTCAAAGTTAGGACTAATAATATGTTTATGTGAAAATCTTTTCATTGTTTTAAAAATAAATGAGGAAAGGAAAGAAGCATGCACATGCACACACAAACAGGTGCACAAAGGAAATAATGAGGTTTTACATTCCATACCTCTGAGTGCGGCTTTTTGGAGAGTACAGTACTGGGGTAGATCCTTAGAAAAGAGCTGACTTCAGTGAATGGCAGTGGCACTGGAACTAAATTGTCTTTAAGGTGTCTTCTAGCCCAAACTATCTTATGACTCTATGAATGTGAAATCACTTAAAAAGTGCTTTTCTCTTTTAGTAATGAAACTCAAGTCAGCTGATTTTCCTTAGATTTTTCTGATTTTATTTTAATTTTAAATGCCAGACATTATCGCTAGGTGTGAGGCAGTACATTGTTGATGAGATAAAAGCAAGTACTACCAGAGACAAGGACAGCAGCCTTTCAGAACAGAATGAGTGTGAACTCTCATCAGTTCCTGCTGGCTTAAATGACTATTACATTTTTATTTGCCTACTCTAATATTTTTGGCCATCTCATTTTTTAATACTATGAAATCTTTCTTCTCCACCATCCCTTAGGGTGTTTCTCTTTGCAGAAATCACATTCTTTAGTTTTACCACGTCAAATCCTACATGAGTTTAGCTAGAATGTGACTTCCTGGAGATGTTAATAACACCAGGAGATCCTTGAATAGGTGTGTATTTTGGTGTGTTTTTTCCTTAATATTAGTGCAAAAGGTAGTGCTGAAACCTTCTTTAGGACCTCATTACCCAACAGGCTAGAACTGTAGAACATGTAAATATATGTTAGTTCAGAACAAACTTTCCAATGTTGTTAAAACAATTAGATTAATATAGAACAACTGTAACATTGATGTGTAGAATGGCATAGATTCAAAAATGTTGTGCCAGACCTTAGATAGTTATAAATAATATTCCCTTTTATACACATACACAGAAAAAAAAAAATAGTTCCAATTATTGAAGCATTTTATTAAACAGCACAGACATATGTTGCTATACTCAGGGTGTTCTGTTGCTATATTCAGGGTGTTCTGAACTCAAAGGACACATAAAGCATTTTGAGTCTTGGGAACATTTTCAGCAAAAAAAAAGAGAATTACTTCAAATTGAAAGCCTAGCATTTCTATGATCTCATCTTATTTTCTAGACATTTTATTTTTAGAAGTCCCTGACTCTCTCTTAGTGTAACTCTGCTGTCTCCATCTAAAAGTACTTTTGCAAGAAATTACTGTCCTGCTATCTGAAGTCCCTATGCAACAAGTTCAGTAGAAATATTTCTTTTGCTGTGCTTTAAGAGCAATAAAACTTGGCTGATGAGGCTATAAGCCAATCTTTAACTAGAATACATTTTCCCTTTGGGCATGGTTGCTTACTGGTAGCTGCTAACAAATTGCCAAAAAGATACATGCAGCAAAGTCTAAGTGAATCTGAAATTGGAAATATTTAATTTTTTTCCTCATTCTTCCTCTCTTTTTTTTCCTTCTTTAAGACTTTAAGTCCTTTGAATAATATGTGGGATGTGTATAACACACTTGAGCATTGGTAACACTCCATACTCTGCACCCTTTGTGGTGGCTCTAGCAAATAGGGAGAAACAAATACAAAGAGTGTATGTATTTGTTAAGGTTTAACCTCAGTCATCAACCAAGTACCACCACTTGTTCACTCTCCCACCAACTGGATTCCAGAGAGACTTGGAAGGGTAAAGCTGGAAAACTTGTGGGTTGAGATAAAGACATTTTCATAGGGAAAGCAAAAGCCATGCACACAAACAAAGCCAAACAAGGAATTGATTCACTGCTTCATTGTGGGCAGGCAGGTGTTCAGCCATCCCCAAGAGAGCAGGGTCCCATTATATGCAATTGTTACTTGGGAAGACAAACACCACCACTTCAAATGGCCCCCTCTTTTTCCTTATTTCCCCCACTTTACATAATTAGGATGATGTCACATGGTCTGGAATATCCCTCTGGTCAGTTGGGGCCACCTGTCCTGGCTGTGTCTCCTCCCGACTTTCCAAGCACCCCCAAGTTCTCTGCCACTGTGGCAGTATAAAAAATAGAAAAGGCCTTGACTTGGTACAACAAAAACTACTCTACTATCATCAGTGTGTTCAGCACGAATCCAAAACATATCCCTGTACCAGCCACTGTGAAGAAAGTTAACTCTGTCCCAGCCAAAACCAGCACAGTAGATTATTTGAATGAATGTGGTTTTGAATGGAGCCTTGCACCTGATGGAGGTGTTACTTGTGCTAAAATGTGCTTCTTGGTTGTGATCGATATTTTTAGGTATTGTCTTAAACAATGCTTCTTTCATGCTTAAGCAGAGCCTGTGTTTGGGACTCTTAAGGAAAAGAAAAAGGTATTTCAATGAAAATTTTAGATACGGGCATTGTTTAGTGATGTGACTTCCATTCCTTGATACCTGTTCTTGTGACTTGGAAGTCAGCAGCACTATTACCCATAAGAGCAGAATGGGAAAGTTTTATCACAGTAGCACAGTACTATAGAGTGAGACTAATGCTGTGAAGAATCCATCATATTACTCCTAAACAGTACCTGTGAACAGGTGGTCTAATGTTTTAAATTATATGTCTAATTGAGATAAATGGATGAACTCATACTCTCTATTAAATACCAGTAATGTGTAACAAAGTAAAAAGAATCAAAATCTCAGTGTACATTCATTCCCTTACAAAAAATGCTGAGTTAATAGAAAGTGAAACAGCATAGGAAAGCTAGATTTTGTCTTACTGTAGAATAATATAACCTGAAGAATTATACTTAAACTGTGATTTTTATAAGTTGCTAAACCTGACCAATACTATGTCTTGCAATTTCTAGAGGCTGAAATAGAGGGCTGTTAACATTTAAGATAAAATACGTCTATTAGAATAATTCTTCAGCTAAAGATTCTAGGAAAAAAATTAAAGTGAAAGAGAATGGAACCAAAACTGTTAAATACATGAGTTGGCTCATGCAGTGGAAAACTACATAAAAACAGGGTCCTATTCTTATTGCTACATATCATTCCAAACATATGCTTTTCCCATTTCTGAGTTTTGTGTAATAAAATATTAATGGAGCAATGAAGTGACTCCTTGGAAAGAGAGGACGTTCCATATGAGAACTAACTTTAAAATGCTGTGAGACGTTGGGTGCAGTTTTGCCCTTGACTTCACATGAGTGATCATAGACAAGCCTTTCCAATAGCTGCTGAGTTCAGGAATCTGTTTTGTATGAAACAATCTACAAGATCATTAATTTCCACTAGAAAAATGAGGAACAAGGTCTGCTAAAGCCTATAAGTATCAAGAGAGGTATAGGCTCTTATGCTTCTGGATACTGTGACAATGTATATTATTGTAATTTTTGTCTTAGTGCGACAACTTCTTGACCTGGTTTATTCCAGCCATGGATTTGGAAGTAGCTTCCAAATATTGGTGTTCTCCAGGCAATTGCTAGAGTTTAGTAAAGGTTCACCCTGCTTAATGCCAGCAAGCTTCAAGTAGTATCAGCATTCTTTGACTAAAGCCTCCAGCTCCACATGAACATGCTTTCTGATAAAATAAAAAAAAAAACCCTATTCCTCTGGAATGTCATGCTTCTACCTGGGGATTAAAGACATCTCCTTTTATTTTAGAGTAATTTAAATATCTTTATTGAGATCTGCTAAATCAAAAGATGGTACTAGATGTTCATGTTTTACTGCTTGCATGCTGTACTGCCTTGTCTCTACTGCAGATATAAAAAAAAGTCAAATAGTTCCCCCATGGGAAATCAGATGTAAATTAACAGGAGTGAACCATTAGAACAGATTATATAAATTTACAATCTTTTGGAATTTCTAATATGTTCCTAAAAGATAAAAAGTCTATGGAGATGGCTGTAGTTCTACTCAGTTGATCATAATTGCCTCGTTATCATAATACTCCCAATAGGGCCCTGCAGTAGTCATAACCCACACTTTAACAAAAAACCTGCATTCCTCCAAGGGTGCCTTCTATGCAGAGCTGCCACTGTATCTAACCCTTCATCTCAGTGCATTATGGTATTGGAGGATGCTCCCAGACCTGCCATATCATGTAAAAAACTTTGAAGTCTGAAAATGCCATTATCAAACTTTTAAATAGGAAAAGACACTCTGTATTCTTAAATACTTGAATTATGTGTTCTCATTATAGAAAGTAGGTATATGAATTGTACTTAACTGAGTGATTATTGTTTTAAAGAGATTATTCCTTCAGTAATGGCACCTTAAAAGTAATTTCTTTAGGCTGATTTTAACAACACTAGGTATAAATAGTAATCTAATTATACTTAGGAGAGATTTATAGCTTTGATTACCCTTGCTTTAAAATTTCAAAGGGACTGACATGAGTAATCAACATATCCCATATTGTGCATTCATCTTGTTATTGTAAAAAACACCTGCCAATTGCTTGTCTGCAGAGTGATATGTGATGCTGCACATGTTATTTCAGGAATTAGTGATACATGTGCATAATGTATGCATTTTTTTTAATGGCAAGACATAAAATGGAATGCTTCTTGATAGAAGAGCTTAGATTTCCAGTCCTACGGTTGTTTCTTTAATATCATTTCTTCAGATATTTATTTTTGTTTCTTTCTGGATATTTAGCCAACTTATTATGCAGGGCATGGTGTCCCTGTATGAATTATGCAACACACAGACAAATGACACTAAAAGCACATTGCTGAAGTTTCAGAAACAAGTACATTTATTTGGAAACACCAGATCTAAAGATGCTGGTCTACGTACATAATGATGGTCTTCATTTACATGGTCTTTATTTACGTCTTGGATAGAATTCTAGTCATATTGGCTACACTTCTACTAAATAAAACAGGGCAAGTATATGGGTCTAGGTGTGGAATTACAGTTCTCCATACATTATGCTCTTGGTACGTTTTTTTATTCAAGTCCGAGAACATCTGCACAGTCAATGCAAGAACATAAGCTGGGAACCCAGGTCACGTCCTGATAGATTGTTTTGATGCAGCCAGCCTATTTGTTGGGTGAGAAGCAGAATTTATTTTTGCAGATCTGGACTGTGCTATTGCTTGATCTTAGCCAAAGAACAGTCTTACTTGTTCAGTAACATAGGTGCAGGTGCACACATTCTTTTTTTGTGTGCACACATTATTTTGGGGCATTAAAGAAGACTGCTACAGGAAAATGCATTTGTTCACAGAAGCCTGTTCTTCCTCCTCTGCATTTGCTACAAGAGTAGAAAGTAAATGGGTAAAAAAAAAAAAAAAAAAAAAAAAACACCTACACCCACAAAANNAAAAAACCCAACAAAATATTAAAGAGTAGAGTATTAGTTCAGAAGTGATGTATCTTGATTCTTGATTAAGTCAATCTGCAAAATTTATATGTTTATGTCTTAATGCATCTGCATGCAAGGCTTGTATTAGACAATTATATCCTTGATTCTACCCTTTCCTTTCTTGGAAGGGGTTGGTTCTTGGATTCTACCCTACCCCTTCCTTGGTGTTTGCCTTTGCAAATTTAGCAAAAGAGTGTTCATCATGTACCTCTATAATGTCTCATTGTTTTGAACATTGGACCAATTGTCTTCTACAGTGGTTAATCATAATGGTTTAGGCAAACTGCTCAGATTTCCGCTGCTTGAGTTTCAGATTAATTGACTGAAAGTTGCTGTCCTATATTAATGATCAACACAAGGTTACCATAATGTATGTTAATAATATAATTTGTAATACTCAGACAAAGTAGGAGGTTATGCCTGACTTCAGGCTCTGCATATGCACACCTTCTCTGCTGGGCACAAACCTTTCTACCACTCCCTTTGCAGCTTGATGCCTTTTTCTCTTTCTCTGCTAAACTGTTTCTGTCATGCCTCCTTTTTCTTGCCAGGCATCTTCCCCAATCTCAATCTCTATTACCCCATAAGAGTAATTTCCTCCCTCTTTTGCTTCCCAATATTCTCACAATTTCTAATATATTTGCCTAGACATATCTTTATGCCTCTTTTTCTTGTGCCCCGCTCCCCTGGTTTTGTTATTCAGTTTTTCCTTTTATCTTTCCTGCACTGAAATTAGATGATTTCCTGCCATACACTGCTAGCAGGGGGATTACTGGGAAGGGTGGAGAGACAGGTTCTTGGTCACAATTTCAGCCATTACAGCAAAATTTTGGCTCTGCCTGCCACAGCAGCCTTTGGCTGGAGTGTATCTGTTCTGGTTGCACACGTGCATCCTGGCAAGCCTGGGGATCTCTGAGGGAATGAAATATTCTCACTCATCCTCGGGGAGAGCTACATGTGCAGCCTAGGAAGCTACTCAGCTTCCTAGGCTGAGTGAGCCCCTGAGTGAACAGTGAGACCCTCAAGTACATTTAATGCAGAGGAGATCTTCAGGGACTTTTAGCTGAGAGATTCTAATTTTTTTAATGACTCTGTGCAAGCTGCGTTCTTTTTCCTCCCTCATCCCCAGGCTTGTATTTTTGTTGAGGCAAAAGGAGTAAATGCAGACCTTTAAAAAAAAATTCAAAAAACCTCCAACACAAACCTACTCCAGGGTTTTTTTAATATTGCGAATACTTTTCTTTGTTGGAAGCAGCTAAATATTTTTAGGGTAAGTTCCCATTCTGTCCTTCCTGCGAGTAATGCAGTATTTTCTGTGTTCCATTTGGGGAAAACTTTCTTTCCTGGCCTCCTCATCTCATAAACTTTTAAAGGGATTTAATTAAGTAACTTTGTTCTCGTAATATAATTACCGAATTTCTTTCATGTCTTCCCATCTGACTTCAGTGTACTCTCAGGTTTCTTGTGTGCTGCCACTCTCTGGGCTGTGTGGTCATGAGTGGAGGTGATATATTGGTATGATTAAGTGAAATGTGCATAGTTGATTAGCTTTTCATTGGACAGCCACCCAGAGCACTGAAACTGTAGAGTGGGAATGCAATACTGAGGAAAACTTTGTCTAGATATTCCAAACTGGAGAAAAGGAGCTGCCAAATGTAAATTAAAACCATTTGGTCTGAATACTGAGGATAATTGTCTCCTTCATTCACCAGGTTTAGATATAGTCTGCACTGCTTGGATGTTTATTTTGTATCATTTTCTGGTTCTATTAAGCTACTATGTGCAAGTCTCATCAGACACGCTTGTTGAATAGTCTTACCCTTGTGGAACCAATCTTCAGATCAATAGCTCTTCATATATAACTCTAATCATATAAAGATCTGTTTTTCTCTTCAAGTCCGTTTTATAGTTGCTGTCACTTTGCTGCATTCAGTGCTACATGAGGATGTAAATGAGACACAGACTTTGCCAACTGCCCTTTCAGATAGAAAACCCTCTTCACATCTACCTTTTCACCTCTTCAAACGTGCTCTGCTTTGGGAGAAAAGGGTGGGCAAGAATAGCAGCATCCCTAGATAGCAGCCATCCTACACACTTCAACCCTTTATACTGCTAAGGTTCAGTGAAGGGCAATCTTTGTTAAATGTTTTCAAAACTAAATTTCAGATGTCAAGGATGCTATATTCACACAAGAATGTGCATGAACATAGGCTTGTACATGTACAGGCACACACACGTAGGACGATACATGTATGCTCACACACAATGTTGTGTGAGTGCACAAACACACATGGTCAAAGACTCAGAGAAACTGTCTGCCAGTTCTTATCTTAGTGTCTTCTAAGATTAGCAGAGAAGTTCTACAGGTCTGCTGAAAAAAGATGCAGAGGACAACTCTGTTCTTCTAGACTTAGAGACACAATATCAACAAGAGACCACAAAATCTTTTTTATCCCAAATTTTAACAAAGGATCTTATAATGTTCTCACCCTTATATCTCTAGCCTTTTTTTTTTTTTTTTGGCACTTTATTGTTGGAAACATTTTCCTAATATTTAATCTGTATCTTCACAACTGGGATTTAAACCTCTCATTTTTGTCCCAGCCATGGTGGATAAAGAGAATAGATGGTTCTTCATGGCAATCTTTTCCATATTTTAAGACAATCATTTTCTTCATGAGGCCCTCTTCTCTAGACTAAAGAATCCCATTCCTTCTTTACAGTCCCTGTTCTCCTGTGGACACCCAGAGGCTGCTGCCCTCCTAGAAGACTGCTCCTACAATTGACACAATGCTCAGGAAAAGTGAGAGGATTCCTTATATAAAAGGATGCACTTATAAAGCTCCTATTTTTACATCTTCAATTGTGTATGGGTTTTTTTTCAAACAGCCTGACTTAGTTGACTCATGTGGTTTGAAATTCCTTTAGATTCTTTTCTGCAAAGCTTCTGATCAGCTGGATTTTCCTCCTATTAAATTTACAAAGTTACTAATTTTGACTTAAGTGCAGGAATTTGCATTACTCCTTTCTGACCTCATCTGTTTATCAGAGTATTGCTCCAGTGGATAAAGATCTTTTCCGTTCTAGTCTTATACTGTTAGAAATGCCTGCTAACCACCCTGTTTGATGCTGTTTTCAAAGGACACAAAGGTTTCCTTTACTCTGTTTGCTAATGAACTATAAAATACCATGGAGTTTGGGAAGTCATGTCAAAAAAATATGTTCTGTTTAATTTGAATGCTTATACCAACATTTAAAAGCAATTTTCAGCCAACTGTGCACCCATCTCAGACTAATTTAACTGTGCTGTATTTTCTAGTACACTTTCAAGAGCCTCCCTCACTGGAGATATTCAAGAACTGCCTGAATGCACTCCTGTGCCGTCTGCTCTAGGATGACCCTGCTTGAGCAGAGAGGCTGAAACACATAACCCACTATGGTCCCTTCCATCCTTGCACATTGTGTGATTTTGTCATTCTGTGTGTGCTGAAAACAGTCAAAAATTCATAACAGTAGAGGTAGAGAGAATGAATATTCTGTCCAGGATTGATGTCTCTTATATTCTCTTTGAATTAACAACTGAAAAACTTAAGATATTTACAGGGGCCTATGAAAGTACAAAATTTAAGAAGAGTGTTGCAGAAGATTGTTATTTATTTCACCTGAGTCTTGGGTTTTACTAGCTTTTTCACATTGAAGTTCATTGCTAAATTATCTTTTTTGTAATAAACATTCTTCTATACTGATATTAATGGTTGCAGGTCAGGTGACAATGAAACTTCTTTGGGCTCAATTTCTTGTGCAGGTACAAACAAGAAAAGAATATGCCAGATTGCTTTTCTTTTCTTTTTTAAAGCGCTCACATTTGCTTCTGGGGTTATGAAATGCAGACCTGTTGCACTTACATATACAAGTATCACCTGAAATTTCACGCTACAGATAACAGAAACCTCTTGTTTGTACTTCAGCCTCATTTGCTGCCAATTGGAAAGCCTGGTTCAGCAAACTGAGACCTTGATTTGGTGAAGTGCTTTAATTTGTGCATAATTTGAAGTCTGCGAATAGACTTCTCCAGTGTGGTTATTTGTATTTTTAAAGGATGTTATGTACATGTTCCTTCATGTGCATTGCTGGGGTCAACTTGTGTTCAAGTGAGAAAAGATGGGATTGAAGTAAGCCATTTTGTTTATAGAGTGGTCATTTGACTGTAGAATTATTCTCATATTTTTTATGACTTTTAACTTTATTTGTGTCTCCATGGACAAAAGGCCAGTTCCTTTTGATAAAATGAGCCCATCCTAATGATGGGATAGTTTTAATTCTTTTGTTTTCTGATCCTCAAATTCTTTGAGTTGGTGCATAGTACTTTCTTGGTTAGTTCTGTGGAGGCGGAATCTCTAGTGGGGAGGGTTAGTTTTCACATACTATGCTGTATGTCCTCACTTTGTAACTTACTGTACTCTGAGCCCATCACATGGCTGGGGGAAGGGTATGTTTACATTTGTTGGTTCCTGGGACTGAATTTCAGTGTGACTCAGAAATGCTTTGTCTGCAGACATTGTGTCATGGATAAGGTTTTTTTTATGTCTGGCATGATGTTAAATTCCATTTTGACTGGTGGCTCAGTGTTTTTGGAGAGATAGAGACTGAGCACTGAATATAAATTTTAAATGAGCTAAAGGTTTGGGATGCAAGGCCTAGGAGTTTACTTCCTGCTATTTTTAAGATTAATGTGTGCATAGTGATGTCATTATTTTAAATCTCGTTGGCTGTGTTTTCTCATTTCAGGGAAGCACTACTAAACTGGTGGGATTTTCAGATACTGAGCTTTTCCTCAGAGCTCTGAATTCATAGAATAATTTGGGTTGAAATGGACATTTAAAGGCCACCTACTCCAAACCCCCTGCAATGAACAGGGATGTCTTCAACTAGATCAGGTTACTCAGAGCCCCATCCAGCCTGGCCTTGAATGTTCTCAGAAATGGACAACTCTGGGCAACCTTTCTAGTGTTTCACCATCCTCACTATAAAAAATTTCTTCCTTTTATCAATTCTAAATCTATAATCTTTTAATTTAAAACCATTTCCCTTTGACCTGTTGCAACAAGCCCTGAAGACAAACTGAAAGGTTTGCCCCAGGTGCATATCAGATGCAGTACAACCCCAAGTGGAATCCAGCCATGGAATGGTCCTTTTGGAAGTGTTGAACAATGTACATGGAAGAGTCATTTGTTTCACGAGATAGGTTCAAGTCTGAAATAAAACCTTCGAACTGCATATGGGGTGGAGGGGTCAGCAGTGACTGCCTCCATTATCTACTCTGTCACACCACTTGCTAACATAGATATAGCTGATGACTGAAGCTTTCCTGTTCTTAGAAGCTTTTCTTTTGTTAGTTAAATCATGATCTTGTCCATCAGGACAAGAAACAATAAGCTTCTAGTAGTCACCATGTTTTCTTAACTAATAGCCAAGGGCAACATATTTTAGAAAGTTCAGGTGATTTGAGACTGCTCACGCGTATCTGAAATGCTTCAAGCTAGGATCACGAAAGCTGTAATATGTGAGTTAGCTTTAGCCACTGTCTGTTAAATCTATTAAACTTTTAGGTGCTCAAATCAACTTTGTCAAGATTATTTCACAGACTCTTCTTTAATCTTGTATTCTTGTCATTCTCTTTGGTCTCACTTGATTGATCTCTTTGAGGATTCTTCTTGAAATTCTTAAATAGTTCATTATTCATGGCGTCAGACAGGCTTCTTCAAACATGGGAGATCCCACTTCCAGAACTGAGAATGTGTGCAAGCATTTTTAAGTCCTGCAGTGGTGGTCTTTTTTGTGCTGGAAATTAAACACCATTTTATAAGAAACTGCAATAGATGCTTTACTCTGTTTTAATCGTGAAAGATGACAATGGTATGTTTCTACATTTAGGTTATAATTAAGAAAATGTTACATGTCTGGACTAGGTAGTACAAAGGACAGAACTGGAGCTTATAAATTTGTGATAAGGTTCACACTGTGCTGGGGCTTAGGCAGGAGGATGTGTATCTAAAGTAGAACACTCATACAGCTTTCAAAGAAGAGGGAACTGGCTGCCCTACTTATGACCCTTCCCTGTTGGCTGGGTGAGAAGGAAAAGTAACTTATAAAATCTACCTTTCTTGCTTCAAAGGAGAAAGGAACTGGGAAAAGGACAGAAGAAGGAAAAAGAAACACAGGGATTAAAGGAAGCACCCAAACATATTCAAAGTGCTGATCCTTGCCTTCAGGAACTTGTTTTCCTGCCTTGGTTAGCTGAATCATGAGGCTGTTTTTATATATTCCCCCAAGATATTCAAGCTCGTAAAAATTCTTGGAAAAATTCCAGTTATTCTCCAGAAATATTTTCCACTCTGCCTCTAGGATTTCAGCATAGGATTTGCTGTCAGATTTTTAGGGCCTGATTAATTCCAAATTTTCACATCTCTTTTGTGAATTCTCACTTTGAGAATTTGCACAGAGAGAGAGAGAAGGAGAAAGAGAGAGTAATGTAGGGCAGCAGCAGGAGACAGAAATTTCTCCACTTTGATTAGAGAAGAGATGGAGAGGGCAACTTTCATAAGAAATAATTTATCTAATGACTTCATGTATTGACTTCTCTACTGCTCAATACCTGCACAAGTCTTCACTGCAGAGTGAGTGTGCAGTGCTTTAATTGCCTTGTTAAAGAAGAGAGGAATCTCTCCAGAGCAGAGAACCACGAAATCTTGCAGTCATCTCATACTATACTAAAGGTATTGGATACCTTAGCACTGTAATTATTGGCCTTTCCTGCTTGAAGACTTATTAATGCCTTTTTCTTGGATAACTCAATCACTCTTCACTTTAAACCTCATATAAAGTTCTGACATGAATGGTCTGAATTTGCAGTCAAATATCTGCCCTGGAAAGCCACCAGTCTCATTCTCAAGGGCCTTAGCTGTAACTGTCCTGTCACTGTTCAAAGGAGGACCACATGGGTTTTTTCCCCCTCTTGCTCTTGTCTCACTTAAAACTCATTCCTTATAATTGTATTTGAATTCTGGACTGTCTGACAGAGGTGCCTGATATTTTCAGCACTTTCTCTCTACTGTATTTCCCAAAATAAAAAAAAAAAAAACAAAAAAAACCAAAAAAACAAAACAAAAAAAAACAAAAAAAAACCACAGAAGTATTAATTAAAATAAAAATAAAGCCAAAGTAGCTGTCTATGTGACTCCAGTCTATTGAATTTTATAAATGGTGACAGAAATATGTAATAAATCTTAACTGAATGTTTGCACCTGTGATTCTGTGTTGAATGCTGGTTTGGTGGGGTTTTCTTTGTTTTGGTTTTTGTTTTTTTTTTTCTTTCTGTTTTGTTTTGTTTTTCTTTTTCTGTGTAACTGTTTTGGGTTTTTTCTTTCCCAGTTACTGGTTTTTGGATGAACAATACCCTGTATATGAAGCACACAGGCAGACAGACAAACATGGTGAACTGGGATTGAAAGGGGTTAGATAACTCAAGGAATCCATGTGCCCAAGCAAATTAATTATTCTTTGCTATGTGAAAATGTGTCTGTGCATGTGAAACCTAAATAGCGAGAAAGTGAAGAAGGAGTGTCTGGGATTTAACATCACGATGTAGGCTCATTCTCTGAGGACATTAAAAAATGCCTCAGCTTGAGGCAAAACATTCATATATCTTCATTGTTTCTTCTGTTTTTAGCTATCTGGTGAAGTACCCTAGAGTTTTTTTTGATGTGCACGGAAAAAAATTTAAGTTGTGCTACGCCTCATATCATCACTGTCCTTAATATACAGGGATGGTGTGTTGTTTATTTTACAGTCAGAGAAGTTATACAGATCTCTCTCCACACACTGTTCCCATGTCCACACCTCCACAAAATCTGCTGTCTTGCTTTGACTGGGAAATGTCAATTATCCAGTGGTTTAAGGCTGGCAGTTCATTTGAGTTGTCAGTAAATTCCAGTCCTCTAGGATGATACCAGCAGAAAGCCTTGCCAAACCCCATCACAAACCACATACCCCATCACACTGAGTATGCAGAAATTACAGGATAGGTGAGGGGTCACTGTGGAAGTTAACCAACATGCATTCCATTTCTACAGTAATAAAAGCTAAGAAATTGCTTAATCTATCTAGTATGGTTTGAGTTACCTGATTTTTTCCCACTTGGCACAGCATCAGGTTGTTATAGATACCTTTCAGGTCCTGTATAATATTTGATATTTCTATCTGGATGTCTTAGACACCTTAGGATGTCTTAAATATCCTAGGCACTATATGCCATGTGTGGACAACTGAGGTCTTCAGAGTTCAGATTACTGAAAAGATAAGAAATAATTTGTTTAATACATTATAGGATGTATGATATATATTAGTAAATAAGCTCTATAGACAGCTGAAGTCTTCTGGAAGTCAGTATGTTTTGTAGACAGTTCCAGATGGAAGCATGCAGACACATCAGGTGCCACCTGAGGGGTCCTAGAATCTGAAACTTTCCCGTGGGGCTGAATGTTCAGACCTACAGAAAACATTCCCTCCCCACCCCCCAGCAGACGCATGTTTTGTGGGATGCCCTTAGGCATCTAAAATGACTCCATGTTTAGGTGGCTGGATCTCAGTTCACAGCTTAACCTTAGGAGAACTCAGGTACCCGAACTGGGAATTGCCCAGAGGATCTCGATTGTGGTGTGTAGTTCAAAGGATGACACGGTGGGAGCATTACATCATGCCCCTGAGATGTCCTCTACCTCTGCACCCTCAAGGAAGTGCTCTGTCTTCCTGGATTTCTAAGCAACTGTTCTGATAAGGAATCAAGGAGCAGCTTGTCTCTGAGATCAGTGTCATGGAATCCTTTTCCAAAGCTGTGCAGTCCTTCTCATGGACCAGAGGAGCATTCATCTGTCTCTTTCCCCACTGCCCTGTTCAACTGCAGACCACTCTTTATCTTCCCACTCCATTCAGCTTCCTGGACTCCTGCCCCAAAACATTTCCCCCTGGACTCTTTACCAGTTGAAGTCAGAAGAGGGTCAGCTCACAGTGTAAATGTTTACACAATAAACTTTACTCTTTTTATACTTGAAGATAACCCTCCATGTTTTTAACCTCCCAGTGAACCTCATGATAGTGGTAGGAAGTCTGTTTTCTCAGTGAGCCCTAGGAGAAAAAAAGACGAATATGTAGGTCAGGCTGTTTTAGAGTGCCTGTGAGCTGAGGCAAACCACTACCTCAGGCATCAATGTCAGACAATTTTCCAATTCTCCTGTCCTAGGAAATCTGATTATTTGTGTCTTGAGGTTTTTGGTGTTTGATGCCTTTGTTTAAATTCTTCCTCCTGGAGTCCTGCGATGTTGTTTTTCACTGAAAAATAAATTAACTTCTTAGCCTTTACTATAGTATAGGAAAACTGGAAGACATGAAGCTCAGATATTCAAGGTTTCAAAAGGAGTTTGCAGATACAAGTTTGTTGTTAAGATTTTGTGAAGGGCAGAGAAGAGATGGAGAAGACTGAGTCAAAATTTTTGAAATTGGCAAGGTATATTTTTCCCCATACTTTTTTTTTCACTAAGTACATACAACTTATCTCTTTTAAAAATTATTTTATTTTTTAAATAGAAATACTCATTAAATATTGTAAATATTTTTATGTTTCATTTTCTGGACTTTTGTTTTCCTGTCTCTGAAACTGTCTTGCTTTTGTTTTGTTTTTGGTTTTCTTTTTTTCTTCTGTTTTGTTTTTGCCTTGAATATCATAGCAAAGAATATATTCAAGGTGAGATTTGAAAACAGATAATGTGTAAGTGCTGTTGGTGTTGACAGGAAGTCACTTATATGTGAAGGGCAGCATAAGATAAGACTTGTTTTTTCGGTTTCCAAACAAGTGGCTGATAGAGCTGGTATCTCATACTTAAGGGAAGTAGAAGTTGACACAATTTCAAAACAAAGAGGAATTTCGGGCACAGGGTGGAAGGCTACATTTAAGCACACTGAGATTCAGTATAGCTGTTTACTGACTTTGGAATGTGAGAAGGAAAGCTCAAGAAACAAATAAGAGGAGTCAGGTTCTCTTCAGAAGACTGATCTAAGTTAACAGCAATGAAAAATTACTGTAAGAACAAAAGAGCGTCTGGAGGCACATTTGTGAACAGCTACCCTGGCAAGGGACTCTGGGTGGTTGGGAGAGGGCTCAGGGAAAACAGAGGGCATGCAGGAGGGACTTCCTGCTTGTGCATTGACCTCATTTTCCAAAGGTACACTCATGGAAGCCTCTGTTCTGTTGACTGTGTTGATAAAATCAGGATTTGTGCTTCCAAGTCTACCCTCCCAGCACTTCCCTGAACACTATTTTCATGCAGACACAGGTGAAACAAAGACAAAGAAGCCCATGCATGTGTGTGTTTCCTTACGGGTAAATCTATTTTGAGTTATCATGGGTGAGCAGGATTTCTAAGTTAGTTTTCTGTGATTTATAGTGGGATTTTTGCATAAAAAGAAACACTATTCCTGTAAAGTATTATGCATTTCTTTTACAGAAGGCTAAATCAGCCATATTAATTCAACTAGATTCAGATTTTTGTGATAAATGATGGAAATATGTTTTAGATAGTCATAGAAAATCTATCCAACAGTCTCGTGATAGTCAAATGGACAAATAAAAAAGCTTTAGTTGAAGCTGAAAAAAAGTCAGTCCCTCATAACAGGATAATATAGTGGCAAACAAGGAAAACAAATGTGCTTATTTTGAGAAGTAACTATAAATCACAAGTCGAGCTAGAAATATTTCTCTGAGGAGAGTACTGAAAGAAGTCAGGTTGAATGGAAACATATGACTAACAGGTTGAAGCAAATCAAAGGCTCTAAACAAAAAAAGAAGGAACTGTAGTAAAGCCATAGGGGATTGCTGCCCTACTCCACTCTCAATGGCTTCTTAGACCCTGTGGTTTTATACTAAATCATCTCTTCTCTATGTGGTAATGTAAAATCTAAAGGAAAATGTGAAGCTTCTGATTGTGAGAACATGAGAATTCAGCTGTATGGATATGAAAGCTCAGGACAGTAGAAACATCAGTGTAAAACTACAGCATACTTGTTAACTGCTACTAAAAAAAAGCCTATTTTTGTTGTTTTCCAATTTCATTTTGTCTCATTACATGTAAAAACATTACTAGTTGTCAGAAAGTTGATTCACTGGCATGTATGAAATTTTTCTGAAGGTAACTTTCCTCCCCTCTCCCCCCTTTCCTCCAGCTTAACACCTCAATGAGGCGAAAACAGAGCTTTTTTTACTGGAGTTTTTGCTGTTTGCACTGATCTCCAAAATACAGTTTTGCCACAGTTATATTTTTAGTATCCTCTGTGTTGCAACAGCAGTCAGCAGTGACACGCTCTTGTTATGAATCTGCAGTGGTTTGTCATTTCTTCAGCTACAGACTTTGGCAAAAACCTATTTGTGGTGTTTACAAGAACTGCAGCAGCACCAGGAGTTTGGGCACATGAACCAGAGGCATATAGAGTTTCTTAGGCCAGCTGGAATTTATTTTCAAATAATGAACAAAAAAATGTTTGGGGTTTTTAATGGATTGAATGAAGCAAACTGTGTTTGGAAGAAGCTTGCATCAGCTTAAAAGAATCACTTCTGCTGTATTCTTGATACAGTTTGGCTGTGGCATACCAAAAATCCAGCACCCTGTGCTGAGTTATACATGGAAAGCAGAGCTGGAAGACCAAAAATAAAGATGGTGCCAAAATGCAATGCCGGTTCCTAGCAGTACTTCAACTTCCTCATGTTCTCATTGTAATTTCCCTTTGCTCCCAGGTGGCTCTGTGCTGGAATCCCGTGGTGGATTATATGAGTTCACTAGCAGAGACACTAGGGGAATACAGTTGTATAACACAAGGGCAATGGGTTATAGTAACCATGGGCTGCAGAAGTGCCCTAATATTGTTTTATTCTAATTCTTTTTATTTGTGACTGAAGTTGCAAGGCCCTAGTCCCGGAGTGTGCCAAAACCTATCACAAAAGGAAGCTTGACTGTTCTTTCACCTGTGGGCACTTCTTTCCTAGAAGCACTCTAGAATAAGTTCTCTAGAAGCAATTTAAAATAAACTGACCTTGGAAGTACAAGTAAGATCAATTTCTCCTGCTTCTATCTCTTAGTCTCTCTAAGAAAAAGGTACAAAGGAATGTGGACAGATATCTATGGCTTTCCTGGAAGTATTCAGATGCAATATATCAAGATTTATCGTTTGGCTGTCCCATTATTAGACACATGACCAGTTGAAATGTATTGTTTCATACAGTGGGAGAGTTCATACACATGGAGTTGTGCAAAGGGGTTCCTTGAATCTACTATCAAAACAAACCATGGGAGATGAGTGAGATTAATGCCTTTCCCAAGATGTGATGTGCTCATAGACTCCTGCTACCCATCTGTCCACAGCCTGGACACAAAACAGCAAATGCCTGCCTTTTTATCACTGTGACAGACAGTGGACACAGTGGCAGAGAGGACACAGGGCTGTTGAGAGATGGAGTGCCAGGCCCTATGTCAAAGACTAGTTGCATAATTTTGGCATTCAGGATTTGGCCTTTAGGTTAAGTACTCCCACTGTAAAATGTAATGGGAAACTACAAGATTTAGAAACAGGAGGTTTCTACGTGAAGCCCGAAACTGGAAATTAAATGGGTGCAAAAGAGCAAGTTCTAAAACTCAGGAGCTAGAGCAACATGAGAGAAACGTTTCTTAATATTGTTTCTGGAGTGAATAACTATTCCAAATTGCAACCCAGTCTCTTGGTACTGAATTTTTGTCAAGTAGAGATGTCTGATCGTTGCATAAATCCTAAAACTGGTAAATATCTTAAGTTGGCAATCTGCAAGTTAATTGTTTATGAGAGTTGAAAAGGAAAAATTTATCCTGCTAAGCTTTTCAAACCTCAAAAGTTTCCTTGATGCACTTTGAAACTGCAAATTACTCTGTAGGCTAGGAAAAAAAAAAAAACAACCCAGTGTCGAGGATGCTGCCTCAGCTATAAACTCCCACTCAGAATGAGGCAGAGCTGCCATTTTCAGTGGAATGCTCCAGATAGCTTCCCCGAGCAGAGTGTGAATGTCTGCTCTCACTGTGTGCAGTCTCCTTTACTTTGAGAAGATGCTTTGTACATAGCTGAAAAGGTGTGGCCCATTCCCACAGAAAGTTTTGGTTATGATGAATAGAAATTAACCTCACAAAAAGTAATAAAGGAAAAAAAAAAACCAACCCCACTAAAAACTGTTTCCTAAGTATTTTTCAAACTGCCTCTGTGGAGCAGTTTTAATTTCAACATTCCCCAAAACTATTTTTTATTTTGCCACCCAAGAAGGAGCACAGGAGAAGGAAAATAGAAATGGCTCTGTGTGATGCATGTTAATGGCTAGAACATCCTAGACTTAAATGTGGAGTCTGAACAATCTGAGTATGGAGCAGCTAAACAAAAAGTTGTTTGTTATGTGCTCTGTATTGATGTCATTAATATTAGCCATAAGAAAAAGTGTTTGGAACCTACAGGAGTTAGGAAAGGTTTATGGCTGCGGCACGAGAAGGTGGTAACTTCCCACACAAACGGAACATGATCCGATAAACCTGCAATTTACCTCTACATATTTAGACTTTGACCTATTTAGTTTCCAGGGGTAGAGATTGTGTTTTCTTTTTGAATGCCCAAATATTTTGAGAAGAATGAAGCTTAATTGCAGAAAAATGTTTTTGGAAAGAGACATTGTGGCTGAAATTCCACTCCCTTTGCCTAGCAGAGTTTCTTTGCATCGTTAGCACTCAGCTGGTGGAGAGGTGAGGTGTCCTGTGAGAGTCAGCATCTGTTTCAACCATGGCTGTACTTGTTTGGTGGCAGACTACTCTGGTCACTAGGTTCTCATGTGTCCTTTGATCCCCCACAGACTTATTGCTGCTGTTGAGATGCTCTGTGCACTCACCCTGTGCTGGGACCTTTGCTGTAGCTCTATCCTGGTAATCACTGAATTTGCCTTCACTGCCACTGAGGAGAGGAAAGCGAGAGTCCTCAAAGTCGATGTAGCTATGCATGATGTTTGAGAAGTGTTAATGCTACTAAGCCTTATGGTTTCTTAGCTCAAATCAACTAGGTGAAAAAGAAAAAAAAACCTGGATCTCTAGCCTTGGAGTTTGTGAAGGATAGTTGCAAAAACATGACCTGAGCTCACCCTGTATTAAAAGAGAAATAAACCTCACAAATGTTTAATTTATTTTTCAGTAACTTGTGTAACAGCTAATCTCATGATGTTTTGTGGCTTGACTCATGGTTTTCAAAAGCTTGAGGTTGGCAATAGTGAGTAGTACACAGATTGCCACATACAAAACAAAAACAGCTTTTTTTTTTTTATTTATTTATTGATTTTTTTTTTTTTTATTCAAGGGTTATATAATACCAAAGCCAGATTCTGCTGTGGACTCTCATCTGCCCTCATAGGAAATGTGTTTGACAGTCCAAGTCTCTGTCTTTGGAAAGAAGAGTGGAATCTCAGAACTGCATCCCATACTTAAGTAAATATTCTGAAAGCCGTGAAATTAGTGAGTTCTGTTTCCTTATGAATTTTTGTTGATTACGCCTGAGCACATCATCTTCATTGTCTTTCAGGCTTCTCTTCAGATCTCACTTGTTGCTAGTCTCTTGAGGTATACTTTAACTATAGTTTGCATCTGCTTTCCCTTCAGCATTTGCTGCTTTGGCACTGGGATTTTATAAGGGAAAATCAGTGGATGAATATATTGTGAAGTATTTAAAATTTATGCATTTTCCAGATCACCTATTATGATTTCATTAAATCCACGGCTCCCTCTCTATAGCACAAATAAAAGTTTTCAGTGTACCACAATGATTAGAGACCACATTAATTGTCTTAGGAGACATTACAGTTTACTTAGTGCTACTCACTTTGGTTTTCTGCAGAAGGGTGCTTTAATGCTATGCTGTGATCACTGCTAGAGGATTCTCAATCTAGACACACAGAGGTGTAGAACATTACTGCATTGCCACTGGTTATTGCAGTGTGTTGCCACTCATCATTTCAAAATTATTTACTCTGTGGGAGCACAGTACTGTTGTGAATCCCCATTTGTGCAGCCGGAGAAGGGCTGGTTATCTTGTGCTGCATGGAGGGACCATAATTGCCTTTTCATCTATTTGCAGGGATTAGTCCCAAGCCTGTATCCATAACTGAAAAGAGAATTAACTCTTTAATTATTGATTCAAACTTTATGCCATGCGTACAATAATTACCTTCATGTTTTCTTCTGTTCCATTGTCTTTTCGCTTCTTTTAGCGGGCCATTGTCTTTCCCAACACTTCCGGAGAATGGACTGGATACCGAGATGTCTGTCTCCTCTGTACCCTACAGATGTAAAAATAATTTCCTCTTTTGCCTCCACCGTTAAGAATGGAATATTGCCTTGGGGAAAAGGGCTGGTTATGCAAAACTTCAGTACAGTTGCAAAGCAAAGCAAAAATAAAATAAAATAGTGTACCATTGGGAAAGTCCTTCCTTCAAACAAAATGTGACACTGAAAAAAAATGTTCATACTGTTGTTATTAAATAGTTAGAAATCTCTTCATTTTTGCTACTAAGAATAAAATTGCAGTGCATTTTTTATTTTTAAAAAATCTAAACTCCACTCCTAATTAGTGTTATCAAAAGACATAGACAGATTATTTTGATGTCTTTTTATCTCTGCATGATGAATGCATTCAAATATCTTCCCTTCTCCCATTAACAGTTGGATGTTATTTGAAAACTGAGTAATAATAGTAACTATTCTCAGGAGAAGTGTTGAAGTTCTCCCTCTGGACGCCATTGTAAAATAAAATATGTATGCCACATTTCAACCATAGAGGCATAGATGGCTAGAATTTTTTTTTCCCAACAGTAATTGAAAAGCTAGGGATTTTCAGGCAAAGGTATCTTCAGGATTTCTCATGTTGAAAGCGTCATAGAGGTTTTTGGTCAGAAGTCAAGGTCTCGTTGACCTTTCCATACTGGAAATGTTTTTATTGTATCAATAAGAGATTTACCTGGCATAATTTTTGCACATTTCACAAAGCACTAATTCTTGAATTTCTTGTTTCAGTATCTGTAATTAAACTCCCTTCCGTTCCCCCCTCATATACATTTTTTTTTTTCCTGGCAGTGATAATGGTACACTAAGCATATTTCATTTTTGCAGTGTAAACATAAGGTAAGAAATCCACTCGTATTTGCAACAAGCTGTGTCTGCTGTTTATTAGGTTGTTCCTCTGGTACTGTTTATAGTCTGCATGTCAGTGGTTCACTTGACTGCAGATTTGCTTGCTCTCATAGGAGACATATGTTGCACATCATTATGCATTTAACCATGTCTCCATACTTCTAATGGAAGAAGATAATAACAGTTTCACGTGTTACTTTGACTTTATAGTAGGATTCTAGTGGATAATCAGATACCGTCTGTGGGAATTAAGACTTTGCTCTTAATTTTGCTAGCATTTTGGATAGAATATTTTATAAGGAGTTCATGCACTATAGTACGCTAATTTTCCTGTAAGACTTGGCTTGAGATTTCTGTTTCCTGTGGGCACTTATGTTAAGTAGCTGACTCCCCACCACTGAATTGGCACAAGATTTCTTGTCCCTTTTGAAACAAGAAGTATCATTATCTTTCTATTTTTATCGTTGTAGGAGATTTTTAAAAATCCATCTTGACAGCAATCATGGTAGTTTATAAAATTAGTGGAAAAACAATTTCCAGTAATCAATTTGCCTGTTGTCTGAGCAAAAATTTTTATTATTGCTGAATGCACAGTCCTTGTACTTGTTAGATAATTTACAGTAATCACATGTCCTCTTAATTACATCATAGTAGATTAAACAGATTTTTAGAGCCATTAAAAAATCAATACTTAGCTTTTAGGTGATGAATTAATTAACAGAGTGTGAATGCTGAAAGTTTGCTTTGTCCAGCATGCACTATGTCTTCATAGCGTCATCATCAATAGGGGGAAGTGCAAAATTGCATGAAGTTGATCAGATGAAAATGCTTATGAAATGCACTACTTTCTTTTTGGCCTAATGACCATTCCTGTAAACCTCTGTAATAGTCAAAAAAGGGGCACAAAATGTTTTATGTATAAATATATGTATAATGTGCAAACATTACATCAAATGTATTGACCCCTGCTTTAAGGACCATGTTTTTAATTTTCTCTTTGTGCTAAATCTCAGTTGAATTCAAGATGAGTTTTACATGAGAGCTTAGGTAAGATCATTGCCTATCAATATGTCTATTCCCTATCCCAGTCCTCTATTTATGCAGTGAAGTTCCTTTAGAAATGTTTTCTTGGTTAATATAACATTAATTTCATGGCCTTGATTTCTGGTGATACAGGAGAAGAAAGAGAAATTAAATTGTTCATTGTAAGGGGAATGTTCAATTGATCCAAGTGATGTGACTATACCTTGAACAAAAAGCTGGAAATATAGAAGAATTAAGTGTTTCTAAATTATGTCACTGAATTAATTCAAAACTTAGTTTTGATTCTGTAACAAGAAAATTCCACACTATCCAAATACATAGAACTATTGAGAATGAAGCAGCAACTGACAGCAGTATTTATTCCTGCATAGTCACTAAATTGGTTTCATTTGATGCTTATTATCTGGGATTCATAAACTATGAACTAGTTATTTAACTGCATTGACCTTGATGCATGGCATATCTGCCCTTCAAAATAGTTTCATTGTTTAATTATTGACTGCAGTCTTCATTCTGTGTGTGCGTCATTAACATAAATGTAGTTAATTTAAAATATTATTAAAAAGAGTGTTCTGTTCTACCACTTGCTTATATTTTGCTAATACATTTAGCATGTTCATTCCCAGAATTTCAGCTTGGAGCTTTAAAGAATGGCAGCCGATGTATCTTTCATGATTGGCTTCTTATCACTTAAAATTCCTTGAGCAGAAGTGGGTCAGATGTAATATAAAAGTGGATTTTTCAATTAGTTTTCAGGTGTGAGAAAAATACATGCCAGCTTTAAAATGTCCAGGTTTTCATTTGTCTCTTGGAAGGCAGGCAATGCTTTCCTCATTTGTTTGGAATTCATGCTTCTACTGTATGTCCCAATAAAATAGAAAATATCTGAACTGGTTTTTTTGTTTGTTTGTTTCTTTGGTTTGGTTTTCTTTTGGTTTGTTTTTTTTTTT
>WBNO01008889.1:104240-191483 GCA_013400575.1 Peucedramus taeniatus
TTTTTTTTTTTTTTTTTTTTAATGAGAAGTATTGGCAGAATAAGAGATTTGGCAGCTTTAGTTAATTTTAAAGCTGTGATGGTGATTGGCACTACATTGCATTTGAAATCTCTTCTCTCTACTACTTCTCTCCTGTTGTTTTATTCCTGGTTTTTATCTTCTGTTTTGTGTTTAGAGATATTCTTCAGAAATAGGCAAGCCTGTTCTGATAGAATATGAACTGCCACATCCTGAGAATGGCATTCTCTGAGAGACAAAATTATCATTAAATTCATTCAGGTTTTTTATTTCATATTTTGGACCAAGTAGGGAGAAAGAATATAAAAAGAAAGAAAGAAGCAAAATATACTTTGAGATATTTAGTTCTGCGTATAAATGAGGAAAGCATAAAAACATGCTTTTATTTTTTCTTTCTGGATGTTCCATGCAAATTTTCACCCTTACAGATTCAGTTAAGAATTTGTTAAAAACCAGGCTTTAGAATAAATATTCAGTATGGGAGCAGTGTTTCATTTTCCAAAGGATTGTAACTTATTTTATCTCTTCTTGCTTCTCATTGATCAAAGACAGTATAAACAGACAGGAATAAACTGTCGCTTCTTCCACCAATTTCTTCTCTTTTTGCCTTCTCTTTACACCAGTTTTGAATGTTTTGTCATATTAAAGGTTTTGTACAAATTTGCCATAGCCTTCATATCCAGAATACTTTTTATACAAGCATCATAAAAGAGAAGCCAACATTAAGGTCTCATACAGGTATCCATAATTAGGTGTCACCTGACAGCTAATATTTTGCAGAGAAAACCTTCTAATATTTTTAATTTATGGTGTTTGCCTGCCATCTACATGTTAATTCTCTTTTCATTGCATTGGTGTTAGTCATAGAATATGCTGGGTTGTAAGGGATGCTTATGGTTCATTGACTTTAACTCCTGGCCCTGTGCAGGACACTCTTGTTACATCCTGTGCCTGAGAGCTTTGTCCAAATGGTTCTCCAACTCAGACAGGCTTGTTGCTGTGAACACTTCCCTGGGTGAAGAACCTTTTCCTAATATCCAGCCTAAACCTCCTCTGATTCTGAAATGATTGAGTCATTTCCTCAAGTCCTGTGACTGGTCACCACAGAGAACAGATTGGTGCCTTTACCCTCCTGCTCCTCTTATAAGGAAGTTGTAACTGCAATGAGGTCTCCCCTCAGTCTCCTCCAGGCTGAACAGATCAAGTGACCTCAGCAGCTCCTCACACGGTTTCCCCTCAAGGCCCTTCATCATCCTCATAGCCCTCCTTTGGACAGTCTCTAACAGTTTAGTGTCTTTTTTTATATTGTGGCACCCACAACTGTCCCCAGCACTCGAGGTGAGGCTGGTCCAGTGGAGAGCAGAGCGGGACAATCCCCTCTCTGGCAGGGATGGTGATGCTGCGCCTGATGTCCCCCAGGACATGGATGGACCTCCTGGCTGCTGACTCAGATTCACCTTGCCATCCACCAGAACCCCCTCAACCCTTTCCACAGTGCTGCTCTCCAGCCTCTCATTCCTCAGTCCATACACACAAGCTTGTTTCTTTCTATCTGCAAAATTTTTTTTCACCCACAATTCTACCTCTTCTACCTGCCTTCTTTTGTAGTGTCTTCTCTTTTCAGTGACCCATCAGCCCTCTCACAGTACAGCTTTTTAGTAACGTCTCTGCTTTGTTATGTATCCTATAGGCTCAAGCCTTTAAAAACTCCATTTCACACCCCCACTTTCACTCCAATATTCATAGGAGGAAAATAAGAGAGTTTCTCAGTTTTCTGTTTTTCTCTCATTAATAGCTCTGAAACAATTAGCTATATATAGTGTCTTTTACATCAACTCTCACATCACTCCTGAATACAAAAGTATTGTTCTCGGCAGAAATAATAGTAGCAGTGACCTGTCTAACCCCTGGCTTTGAAGAGTATCTTTCCACATTCTATGAAGCATTTTTCTTCTTAATAATGTCATAACATTTCTAGTATGTAGAATTTTTTTCAGCTTCCTGGATAGTGAGGATCCCATTGCCGTATAGGGAGTTCCAGGTGCATGAGATCATACTCTCCAAAGCAGCAAAAGGCTATGCACACACTAACTCATTAAAATATCAATTCCTTCAGTTGAGAGTCTATTGTTGTGGATCCACATTTTTCCAAGACAGGATTTTTCTCTTTGATATAGTGTATAGTTCATCCATTCTCAGAAATCTGCAATATACTTTTTTTTTTAAGGCATCATTAGAATGGATGATAATAATAACTAAATTCTCATATTTACGTGGTAAAATATTTAAGGTCATTTAATTAAGTTAAAAATAATAAAAAGTTAAACAGTGATACTTTTATGTCACTCTTATGTTATCTTTAGGCAGTTATATTGGTTTATAATTGAAATAATAATTCCTTTTGCAGGCAGCTTTCAAGATACATTGTTCACTTTTGATAGGAAAGTTGGAAGATGTTTTGACACAGTTCTGCTCAGATGGTACTGAAAGGATGAAAGGAAAAAAAAGACGAAGCTGTATCTAGCTCTCCAAATATAGCTTGGAATTCACTGTTTGACATGTGAGAAAATAATTTGGTAATAGTTTTCAGAACTCTTGTTGAATATACTAATACATTCTTTCAATGTGAAGGAACCATTTCATGCTCATTATGGGAATTAATGAGAAGTGTTATTCCATATTTCACATTCAGGACAGGAGTCTCCAGGCTGCTGGTTGCTTGGGGTTTGGTTTTTTGCCTTTTTTCTTCTTTTCCTCCCTGGTCATGATGCAGAAGGAATTTCACTATAAACTTCTTTTTAAAAGTCCTATAATTTTAGTTTTGTACCTATTTTTCACTGCAAGAACATAGATTTCTATTTATTTTTCAACTTCAGACCTACTAGCAAATGCTTCCTCAAATCCACTGTAAAACCGGAGTCTTAAAAATACTGGTGAGGTTGGGATCGATGTCCCTTAATTCACTAAAGCCAATGTCAACAGAGACCAGGTTCTCAGCAGCTTGACTATGTGCTTTAATGGAATTTTTTTCTCCTTTGAATGTCTGGCAAATTTATCTGTTGAGGAGAAACACATCTCATGATTGAAACTGTAGCCTCACAGTAGGCTGAGCAGGACTTGAGAATAATTTGAGATTCTGAGCACACATTTATTTTTAAGATCTGTGTGATGAAGTTGCTCCTAAATAAAGCACATGACAATTAATCTGACAGAAAGGAAACAATTTACAGTACCTTTTTCTAATAGCCGCACATGTACACAGCTACCCACTACAGATTTTGCCCTAGGAAGGCCACATCACAGGGAAGAACCTTGACCTCGACATTCACTGCTTTTTTTGGGGTTTTTAAAAATCTTTTTCCTGACATGGCACTACAGACTTCAGCACAGAGCCATTTCCCATCCATCTTGTTTGCTCTTCTGCTGCCACCTCTTTGCTGTTTCAGCTGCAGAGAAGGCAGGGCAGGCAGCTGATGCTGTTTCTGACATGTGTTGGGAGAGGGGAGTGACACTGTGGCTTTTACATTAGTAATGAGTTGCTAGAAGTTTCTATAAATTCAAGCAAGAGGTGAGGTAAAAGAAGGCTGGATAATTTATTGTTTGAAGAAAATAAATGAAGAGAAAGGAGTAGAATGATACTCCTATTTTTTTTTTCTTCCAGCACCACACCTCCAATTTATCCATGAAAGTTTGAGCTAGTTTATTGTCATGAGAAAGGCCTCTTCTCTCTTTGATGATTTTTTTTTTCATTGACATGACACCATGTGCACTTGGTTTAGAATAAAATTTTGTTTAGAAAATGAAAATTGTGATTGTTCTAGATGGACTTTGTTTGTTTAGAAAATAGGAGAACCCCTTAAGAGTTCCCTTTCAGAGAGCCATGGAAGTGTCATATCCACAGTGTCTTGTCTAGGCCTGGTTTTGGTGATCTAGAGAGAGCCCTTTGGCCTACCTGACTCTCCCACTGATGGAGGGATTAGTATTGAGGAATATCCAAGAGAAGATTTTTGCTATTACTGATTCTCTATAGGGTTGTCTGGGCTGGGGTGAGTATGACTGGCATAGAAATAATAATTCAGTCACTATATCTGGATCACTAGGATGACAGCAGCCTGGAATGGGAAAAACAAGACTGGTCAGGGGTGCCTGTTTCTAAAATTTAATAACTGTTTCTAATGACTGTTTTTAACATTTTCTGGAGTTTAATATTGTAGTTGATGGAAAGGAAAATGATATTCCAGTTCTACTTCTGCTCCCTGTATATACTGGCAGGACTGCTTTTTACTGTATCAAAACCTGTTTCCTTGTGATGAATAATTTTAAGCAAGTGAAAACACAGAAACTGTCTTATCTCCCCGGTAGGTGTTTGTAACTTTAATTGTGCAAGATGCTCTCGATGTTACATCTTTATTACATCTCTTTCTTTCATACCACACGTCCATGTTTCTGTTTCTTCTGTAGTTCTGAAATAAACAATGTCTTTGATACTGCTGGGTTCTACTGTTTCACAGCTTTGGTCAATACCAATTTCATGTTCCTGTCCTAGTTAGCTTGTAGCTCTTTTCACATCTTTTCCTGCTTCAGTGGCTGCTGCTTTGTGATTCCCTCTGTACTCTGCTTTGATCTAACTTAGCTGCTGTCAGATATGTGCATAACAGTTTTAAGAACAATGGAAAGCTCAGTTTTTCTACTTGCTTTTCATCACAGGTAGCCCATCTGCTGGTCTCTGTGTCTTGATTAAGAGCAGTTAAAAAAATACCACTAAAACTTTTGACTGTTGCTAAACTACTGCACCTCATTATCTATTTCATACTGCAATCTCCTCTGGCTGCAGAATGTTCTGGTGATTGTATGGCATAATAGTAAAATAAAACACATATATTTTTCAGATGGGCCATAAAAACATGCTTTCTGGGAAAACATTCAATATTTTTATTTGAAATGGAAATTGAAAACTTCTGTTGTTTCTTTGTTTTTGGGTTTGTGTGTTGTTCTTTCTTTTCTTTCTTTTCCTTAGCATCTCCCTCTTCTTCCTCTGCTCTTCCTGTTTTCTGAATTTGCTGATTCTTTTGCATACCACCTGAGCCAGAGTGAGCATTGCTGGGCTGGAGCTCCAGATGATATGGAAAAACCTGTGTCAGGACATAGAGCAGGGAAGTCTCCTTTTGTAAGCTTTAATAGTTTGTAATTGCCAAGAAGGATGTAGTAGCAGAAAAAACAACAAAGATTAGTCTGCTTCTCCTGCTAATTCCCCAGCTCTCTGTGCTTTCTTTCTACACAGGACATCTGTAAAACTAGATCTGAACTGTGCTGTTATTCCCACCCCAATCTATACCTGCCCATCTACCCTATTTCTCTCCTTTGAGATTATCTTGCTTTTAAAATCAATGCCAATTGATTAAATAGGGCTGTGATGCTCAAGATAAACAAGCAGTTAAGGGTAGACTGTGTTTGAGCTTTCTGTATGGATTTCACTGCCACAATCACTTGAAACAAGGACCATTGGATTCTAACCTGAAAAATAACACTCAGGAATCTGACTTGAAAAGAATTGTAGTCAGAAATAGATGATCTGCTGAATTAAAAATCCAGCAGCTTCATGAATTAAAACTGCACTGCACCAGGTAATGAATGAAATATAGAGAGTTCTGACTATCAACTGGTCATCTCTGATAGAAAGCAAAGGATGAAATCATATGGTCATAACCCTCTACAGTAATTTTACGTCACAGCATGGATTTCCCTGCCTAGCTGTTGTGTAACAGCTTATGTACATCTTTTCCTTTAATGATATCCTTTATATAATATAACTCACAGGCCACAAAACTTTGAAATTTTTAACTGAAACTTCTTATTCAGTCTTAAGTTAGATGTGATGTGGGTTGTCACGCCAGCAGTATCTCAGACTCTACTTAAATGAAAATTTTACCTTTTGTATTTATCAGCCCTTTCTTCAAATTTTGTGGTGGTGTTTGGTGACACCCCCAGAATTTGGAGCCGTCTTGATTTCCATCTCAGGAAAAAAATGACAGGTTTGAAACCCCATTACTTCTATTCATCTCTTCTTATAAGCAGCTAGATTCAGCTATTCTTACACTGAATTTAATAGCACATTTATTCCATAAAATACGAGTTCTATTTTGTAATACTTTTTCATCATGGGTCACCAGTTCTTCAGTTTATGTTGTCTGTGATTCTGGTACAAATAAAACTTCAGTTTGCAAAGGTAGCTTTTATGTATTTTTACATATTTGCCCAGCAAAACCATGGGGAAGTGGTATAAAATCTCTTGTTGCTGTCTTCTGTGTGAATAGGGGCCCATGTCTTTTCCCCCTCTTTTATACTGCATCCTGACCTTCTACAGATACTGTTGATGAGGTGTATTTCATCTCTGCTGCACCGTGGAGTTTATAATTAGCATCTCTGTGCATAAACATATCCTGTTCCTTGCCATCCTTGAACACCCACCACAAACTTCCTCTGCCTTTGTCACTGTTACGTTCCTTCAAACAACTGCTATCTATTTTAGACTTTTTTTTTTTTTTTTTTTTTTTTTTTTTTTTTTGGTACACCCTGACAATTCTGCTGCTTGCTCTTTTTCTCATGAAAACATTCCCACAGGGTTGATTTTATTTTTTGTTTCCTTTTTTTTTTTCCTTTTTCCAATTCTGATACTCAGTGAAGCAAGTCCTGCTTGTTCTTTTTGCTCTTCTTCACCTGCTCCATTGACATGCTGCTCTAATGTGGTACTGCCTTGGTGATAGACCCACTTGGTGGTGCCCCAGTTTTCCAGAGGAACACTACAGTTATGGACATAGAGTGGAATGGTAATATGTAGGAAGGAAAAGCTGCACTTTCATAAGTTTTCTCTGGGAGTGAGAGTTTCTATAAAGTAGATTTTTTTTCTCTTTAAATCTGTGCTTGCTTTTTAAAAAAATGTTTCCTTAACGAGATGCCAAGTCCCTGCAACCCTTGCATCACTAGAAGTTCTCTGAGTGGCAGCAGTACTTCACCTTTTTTTCTCAGAAGCTATCTCATGTTTCAGTGCTCTCCAGAGTTTCCCAAATGTCATGTTTTTTCACACCTCTGACCAACACATCAGCACGGTCACTATCCAACCTCTAGAGCTGATCTACTTAACACCTCATTAAAAAAAATGTTCAGCTCATCTCCTTTCACTGCTCTTCACTTGTCAACAAGTTCTGCATTTCCCTCTTTATATGCAGTCCTTTTGATGCTCAGTATTTGTCAATCATTGTTTTTCACCCTGTGGTGCAGATTTCTCATGCTGCACTTATTAACCATCCCAAGGATGTTATGTACCACAGCATTTTTAGCTCACAGCATATATCTATAAATGGAAATTTTGTTCTTGTTTATCCTTGAGCTTGAATGCTAAAGCCAAGGCATAATATCATATTCAAATATATCTTCTCCCATTGTTTTTGGGGGTTTTTTGTATGGTTTTTTGGGGGGTTTTTTTGTTTCTTTTGGGGATTTTTTTTTGTTTGTTTGGGTTTTTTTGGGTTTTTTGGGTTGTTTTGTTTTGTTTTGTTTTGTTTTGTTTTGTTTCTGAATACATCATAATAAACCTACTGCTATCATTTTGTAATAGTTTTCAGAAACTTTTTGGTTGCACTTTTTCTGTAGAAATTATTTTCTTGTTTGCCTAGATGATTCAATATTTTTTTAGAGAATCTATAATCATATCTAAATGAAAAATTGTTGACATTAAGCGTTCAAATAACGAGACAAAATGTTTTTTGGTGTTTTTTTAGTTGGTTTACTTTTATCCTATGAAACAGGTAAAATAAAAAAAGATAGGAGGCAATTTTCTTAATTTTTTTCCTCAGCAAAAAAGATGTAGGTTCATTATGGAACATGCCATCCTTGTAATTTATTTTAAATATACAAGTGGTGTTTTCAGCTGTATTTGTGTCTACTGAACTGCATTTTGCTATGCCTTTATGATGCTCTGCAAAGAGATGTGTGACCAGAATGGTTCATGAAACCAATGATAAGTATACTCATGACAGGTGTAGGTGCTTAATGATGTTTTGGACCATTGGGGAACAATGGGCAAGTGAATAAAATTGATTTTAAAAATATCTAACAGTTCATGATTTCTTACGTAGCACAATTGTTTGGGTTTTTTTCCCTATGCATAAAACATGTGGTTATAATTTAGGGGAACACCAGTGCCAATTATTAAATACTGACTATGAGAAGTTGACTATTGTGTGTTTGAGTAGCCAGAAAATTAGTAGTGATGTTTGTGGCTGTCACCTGAACATAAGACCAATAAAGTTTCTGAGATATTGGATATTCTTGGTACCTGACAAGGTTCATTTTTGATAAAAATTTATCTTACCACTAGCACCTGGAAACCTACTTTTCATCCCCTAAATATCAATGATCAATTTTGAAGACTGCAAGGGCATTGAGAACAAAGCTGAGCATCCCAGGACTAGATAAGAAAAGTTACAAAGCATTTTCAAAGAGATCCATAGCTTCTGTTATTTTGGTGTTCGGGTGTCTTTGGTTCCTCCAATATAGTGAGGTATTTTTATGCAAGAATCTATTTTTTTTTTTTTTGAGTAAGTACTGCATTTAGCACACTGAAAGCCATGAGATTCTAGATACATACTACAGTACTGGTTCAAACTATTGAATTATTAGGAAAATTTTCCTGTGGAATCAGTTTAGCTGAGCTCAGTTATAACTAGAATGAAGTTATTCTCATAGTGATGTATCTATGAACCTCAGTTTTAAGTTCAGGCTTGCATTTTCCCCTTTAGCCTAAGTAAGACAGAGCTGCTTTTGACTATACAAAGGAATGAGAAAAGAGGGTGAAGAAATATTGTGATACACTCTATGCCCCTGCTACAGCCTTCTCATTTTCTGTTTGAATATAGGCTAAAACTGAAAATCTGGTCTTCATTTTTAATATTCTGGATAAAAAGGACACGAGAGACAATCTCACCCAGAGTAATACATTCTTTCATTATATTATACCTCACAGACTGTTGTCTGTACAGGCGCTGAGCAGGAAAATGAGCTCAGAGAACAGTGCTTGAAGGAAAAAAACACATTTATCCTAGTCAAATCAATGTTCTTGGAACCCCCTATAAAATCTCCACAGCAGAATATGATAATTTGATTATAATAGGAGTCTGCCTGTTATAATCAAATAATTCCTGTCATAGTTAAAAAGTGAAGAATAATGAAAAAGGGGAGTGGAAACGATGGAGGACAATATTCTGACTACATCCATCACCTCTTAACTATACCTGTGTATTTAGGAACACAATCAATGTCATAACAGCAACAGTCTTCATAGAAGCTGTGCATAATGAATCATTTAGGTTGACAATTTATTGAAGGCAACTTTGTTTCACTTCCTCTTTTTTTTTTTTTCCTAATTCTCTAAATATTGCTGATGACTCAAGTTTTATGTTTAAGAGATTGCTAGCTGCACCAGAATAAATAGTTCATTGCTATAACTATGCTGGGGCTGTGAAAAAGAAGAGAAAAAAAATTAGCCCAGCAAATGTCTTGGGGGCTGGATTATTTTCTTCCTTCCCTGCCTTACTCAAGAGTGAGAGCTACAAAGTGCTATATTGCTAGGTTTGCTATCACCTCACTGCGGGAGCTCCCATTATTCATAGGAGAGCAGCTGAGGTCAATTCCATGTGCTTTGTGGAAGGAACCCTACCATTCATCCCTTACAGTCTTCTAGACTGTGAGCTGTAGCAAATGGATTAGGGAAGCAATCTCTTCCATCTCCATGAGGTATAGTTTAGACTTTGAGGTGACCTTGTGTTTCTTAGTGCAATCTCATGTATACCATGAGTAAGATTTATGAGCTGTCTTAAAAGTATAAGATAAAACAGCTTTTGTTTTGTTTTAGTTTGTGGTTTTGTTTTTTTTTCTTTTAATCATATTAAATTTAATCAAAATAAGAGGACAAAATATCAGCTGGATTCTGGAAAACTTCAAATATATTTGTAGATGGCAAAAGCCTGAGGGCTTTCACTGAAATGGCAACACAGTTTATTCTTGGCAATTAGAGGGAAACTGGCCATATTATATTTCAAAGATGACATAAAAATGAAATGTCCTCCACATCAAACTGGCTTCTTAGCCTTGGAATACCTTGTGTGTTGCATGCAATGTTGTTTTCTAGTCTCTGTCTTTTCAGTCTCAATACTCTGATCAATAAATGCACATCTAGGCAGCCGTGGTGACAAAGGACAGCCAACACAACCAACATCTTTCCTTCAGATGTTTGATGTTGAATAGAGAGCATGAAACATCAGCTACGTTTGTGCATCTTCCATTCAGCGCTGGGTATTTGTGAGCTCTGTCTTACCTTAGCATCAACTTAATAAAGGACTTTCAGAGCAGATGCAGAGAATGCTTTGCAAACCAATGAAAATGTCCCTGAACTGCAATTAATTTGATTAATTATGAAAAAGTTGTGAAATATCTTTAGCCCCTTAATTGAAAAATCTGTAATAATTTCATGCTGTATAGAACTGAGTGGTCTCCATGTTCTTTTTTGATAAGATGATCCTGAATCCTTCATGAATGCAGTGAAACTATAGACAAGGAATGTTAGGTTTTCTTTTCTATTTTATTAAAGACTGCAAAACATCTCATTCAGTCAACAAAGTGAAATGGCTGATGGAGAACATGAAAACATATTTTAACAGTAACAGTTCAGGAGAGAATTTCATAGTACTAGTAAAGCTTGCTGAACTGTTAATTTTCCTGGAGCTGTTTAAGTTCCACAGGGGCACTGTTTCTTCCCTTTGGCCACATCTACTTGGCTTTTCATCAGTAAAGGACTATCCTATATCCATTACACCTACCTACTTTAAACTCTGCTTTTGCATTGCATTAAATCCCATATGAAATATTCATTAGAAGAACATGGAAAACTGACACACAGTCCCTTCTTAAAGCAAATGGAATTTTATTACCTCAACTGGATTTATATGGTCATATTAATCCTTCTGGTACGTCTCTGCATCTCACAGAACCTAAAGGTAGAAAAGGATTACTCTTTATTTTTTAAATGTTTTAAATAATTTGCCATTGAAAAAATTAATTGTTAAATTTATTCTTAACATGCAGTTTTCATAGGGAAAAAGAAGAAAAAGTCTCAGCCTGAAAATCCAGACCTTTTGGAGAGTGAATGTAAAAAATATGGATTAGCACTCTGACACTGTAAATATTTTAGAAAGGTAGAAGAGGGAACTATCAGAAATTAATACTCCAGGTAGGGCTGATCCTGTGTGATTTTATTCATGTGAGAAGCAGAAATGTATTACCTTTCAAATGTACATCCTGTTTCCGCTCTCTGCCTTGGTGGTTGAAATGGGTTCTTTTAAAGTAAATATTGTTTGCTCTTGAGTTAAGCCCCCTCCACTTAAGTCCTTCACAGTGTAGGAAGTTTAATTTGCCTTGTAGTGGCTACATCACATTTCACTGAGCACAAGGTTAAGATCTTTCACTTAGTGCAGATCTGGACCACCATATTTTTTAGTATCGCACAGCAGCTGTATGGGCTGACCAGCATGAGTATGAGAGCATTGTGCCGTGTTCTCAAGTGTGTCTATTTTATTCCTGTGTCATGTCTAATCAGCACCAGTGTCCCTGCAGTGACTTCTCTAGGAGTTCAGGCTCTGGATTTAACGTGGCTGGAAGTGACTTGGTGTTGACTGGTTCCATGGCATGAGTATATTTTCTATTGTCCTTGATTGTCTCAGGGCCACTCCACGCTTCCACACAGAGGCTCCTAGCTCTCTCTGGCACTGCGAGCAGCGGAGGACACTCTCCCGTTCCTCAGGAGGTCGGGAGGGCGGCTAAGGCTTTTGGCCTTGGGCAGGTGAGTGTCTTTGCAACAGCGGCGAAAATAAGGAGTAGACTCCAATCGGGGGTTAAGTCCAGGTTTATTGGGAAGAGCCCTAAAGAGCTCTGTAACCCAGGGGAACTGACCAACCGAAGCTCCCTCAGGGCCTTTGCAGCGCAATGTAAACAGGGGTGGAAACAGGGGAGGGGGTCCACACCACATCCAACAGGGGAGATTGCGGGTGTGGAAACCAGGGATATTGACGTCTGGGATAATAAATCAGGAAAGATATGGGGAGGGACCCCTGACCTCTGACCAACCACTCAATGCCCCTGATGGAACCTTCCAGACCAAAGGGATGGGAGGCCAAGTGATGGACAGCAACCCAGGGAGGAGACAGGGGAATGACTAGGCAGTTTTTTGGGATAGTGGGGGCAAGAACAATAGGATTGACAGGGAGGAGGGAGGAGGCAACTGGGGTAGAACATGAGGTGGTGTAGAACAAACCATTAGAAAACTATAAATAAATATAAAACACAATCCAACACTTGATATATAGAACAATTCAGATCAAATACTTCACCAGACCAGGTGTGTGGTGTTGTATTAAATGGTAGAGGAGGTGGCATTTCCCTTAGCAGAAATTGCTGTATACCTTTGCTTTTCAGAATTTTGTGACTAAAGTCTAAGACTTTCCAGCGCAATGCTGGATGTGTTTCAAGTCCATCAGTGGCTGACTTGGTGTGTGTATGGCAAATTTGCTTTCAGCAGCACAGTGGAAAGACATGTTTGTAATTTTCTCATAAAACCATGGAAAATCCAGGTAGCATATTTCTTCTTCTTATTTACAATATGTAATTGAAATGATACCATTTGCATTTCAGAAAGAATGTAGTAAGTGCTGTTCATACCAGAAGTACTTGGTCTTGTCAGAAACTTTCCACTGGGGGAAGAAAGATACACACTTGCTATGAAGACATATTAGCATGTTAAAAGAAGTAAGCGTGAGTATCCACTGAAGCATCCTTTAATGATAATGAGAATGATAATGATCCAATAATGGATTGATTTTTATCATAATCTTGTTATTAGTTCACAAAACTGAAATTTAATGACATGATTTTTTATTTGGATGACCTTATTCTTATATAAATAAGAACTTATTCTTATAAACATTCAACATCATGCTGTGTCTCATTAACCTGTGATCACTGTTGCAAGAACATGTCCGTATGTGGATGTATTGGGTTTGAGTGACAAGGTTTGGGTAGCTGGAGGTCTACAGAGGTGGCTTCTGTGAGAATCTGCCAGAAGCTTTCCCCTTGTCTGACAGAGCCAATGACAACTGTCTCCAAGACAGACCCACTGCTGGCCAAGCCCAAATCTATCAGTGATGGTAGCAGCACCTCTGTGATAACTTATTTTAGAAGGGGAAAGAATTAGTGTGCAGAAGTAATTTCAACTAGAGAAGAGAGGAGTGAGAACATGTGAGAGGAATAGCTCTGCAGACCCCCAGATCAGTGCAGAAGGAGGGGGAGGAGGTTCACCTGGCACCAGAGCTGAGATTCTCCTGCAGCCCCTGGTGCAGACCATGGTGAGGGCTCTGTGCCCTTGCAGCCCACTGAGATCCATGGAGGAGAAGAGAACCACCTGTAGTCCATGGAGAGAAGATCTCATGCTAGAACAGGTTTCCTGGTAGGACTTGTGACCCTGTAGGGGACCCATGCTGGAGCAGCCTGTTCCTGAATTACTGTGCTCTGTGGAAACATTAAAGCAGGTCATGAACTGCAGTCTGTGGGAAGGACTCACTTTGGAGAAGTTCATGGAGGACTCTCTCCCATGGGAGGGTCCCCACACACTAGGCCAGTAGAAGGACTTCTCTCTGTGAGGAGGAAATAGAGGCAGAAACACCGGGGATGAACTGACCCTAACCCCTATTCCCTATCTCCCTGCACCACTTGGAGGCAGGACATAGAGAATCAGGAATTAAATTAAGCCCAAAAAAGAGGGAGGGATGGTGAAAGGTTGTTACGATTTGCTTTACTTCTTATTATTGTAGTCTGATTTTGATTGGTAATAAACTGAATTAATTTCCCCAAAATGACTCTGTTTTGCTCATGATTGTAACTGGTAAGTGATGTCTCCCCATTCTTATCTCAACTCATGAGCCTTTCACTATATTCTCTCTCTCCTGTCTCTCCAGTTGAGGAGGGGAGTGACAGAGCAGTTTTTGTGGGCTCCTGGCATCCAGCCAGGGTCAAACCACTATCGTTGGAATCTACAAAATAGCTGCTGTGAAATTAATGCTTCAAAGTAAGATTAGGATTTTTTTTTCCGCAGGGGTAAGTGTGAGTTGTAGTAACCGTCTGTGGCAACATTCTTATTCCAGAAAGTGTCCACACAGGGACTTGTTCTAGAAGAAGACACTAGCAAATAGCTACTCTAAGAGGAGCCATGAGTCAGGTTGTGGCTTGCTTCTGGCAGCTGAAAAAGACTTCATTTATTGTTCTTAAAGTCTTCCTTACTTACTATGCATGGTCACATATCAACTACTTGCTCTACTATTACAGAGCCTGGAAATTTATGTCATCTTTTAATGCCAATCTTGATTCAGAAAACAGGGAATATGAGGGTAGTGCAAATGTTTTCTCGAGTGGCTCTCAATAACTGTGTTATATATTGTCACATTAATGGATAGCTTTGTACTATGCAAATAATAAAATACAAACACACACAGACTTGCACAGATTGTGTAGCATTCACTTGCGCCTGGCAATGAGTTACAGTGTCCTGTCCAAGTGGTGATGTTGCAGGATGATTTTGGATGTTAAAATAAATTCTGTTATTTTCTATTGGCTTATAGATAATTCTATCATTCATGTCACTCTTTTTGCTTTATGACGTGGTCCCTATTAGTATCTAATTAAATACTGTAAAATAATAAACTTGTCTCATGACAATGGACAGTTTTTGTCTCCCTCTGAGCTTCCTGGGCTTACCACTGAAAATTGTACTGGATGTTTGGTGTTCAACACTTAACTGAAATTTATAGAAGGTTACTATGCTCAGCATGCAGTGTCCTCATGTGTACTACTTGCCCTTCTGCCTCTGAGTCTTAACTCAGAGCCAACACTTACTCCTTTTTTTCTTCTTAGATATATGTCAACTATGCTAGTAGATCCCAGGGGCAAATTTTTTGCAGCTATTGGAATCTTACCTGAGTGGGTTTATCAGATTCAGCTTTAAAAGGGTAAGTGGTACTATTGTACATAAACCCTCTGCTAACAGAATCTCTGAGTAAAGCTTGAAGAGAATCCAAGATTTCATGCCTTACTTACTGAGAAGTATTTTGCCTAGTCTTTAATTTTGGAAGGGATAATAACAACAGTAGCAGTCTGCAAATGCTTGTTCCTCACTGAGAAGAGCATAGTACATTTTAATGATTCACTTGTTTCACAACACGTTTTCTCCCAATACAAGCTGGATAAAGCAATTTAGGAAGCAATGTGTCAGACTAGGGATGGTACCATTGGTCAGAGGAGAAGTTTGACTCCTTCAGATCTTTCTGAAGGCTCTAGAAATAGCTTGTGTGACATCTCAGTTTACTTCCATGTGACACAGAGACCATGACACACTTCCTGCTGGAACATGAAATCTTCTGAAACTGAGATCTACAGTAGTGTAATTGCAAGATATTTTTATCAGAGCTTTTCTTGGGCTCCTGAGCACAAGACCTTGTTATTTTTCTTTTTTAAAAGGAATTTCGTTTTTCTGGTTATAATAATAAATTCAGCTTTTATACTTCCTTGTCTACACTACTGGTTTTAATGCTTAGCAGGTGATTTTCTTGTGGTACAAGCCCTAAAAAAATCTTTAAATGCTCCCCTGTTTAATATAATGAACATTTCTTCATGGGACATAGTCATATCTTCATGCTGAAGGTTAAGGGATGATAAATTATTAGGTGGTCTGTAGAGATGAATACCCTACTGAGTTCAATCCTATAGTTAGCATTCTTCCATCCCTCAAAAAAACAAAACAAACAAAACAAAAAAACCAAAAAACCAAAACAAAATACAAAACAAGCAAAACACAAAACAAAAAACCTGCCAAAAACCCCAAAAGCAACAACCAAAACCTCTGGAGAGAAAGTCTGATGAATACAGCAGATGCCATACATATTTTAATAATATTTATATTTCTTTCTGAGCCTGGTGAGAGCCTTTTCAAGAAGGTTTGGGAAATCCAATACCTGGAAGGAGCAGGAACCTATTATTGTAGAGGGGGAACCTGTCCTGCTGTGAGTTCTTACTTCAGCTAACTCCTTGTACCCTGGTTTTGGTGGGTTAGAGCTGTGAGTGACGAAAGGCACAGAATGATAACAGTAATAATTCTTATTATTACTACTCTCCTGAGCCTGGCATTCTAATTTCAAATAGCTAGAATTTCTTTTTCAAAATAGCACACATAGCAAAGTAAACAACTGATCCTAGCAAAGGCAGGCTTTCTTTTAACTACAGAATCTCCTAATTTCAAAGGTACAGCACTGGATATTGTAGGCTATGCTGAAGGACAGCAAATAATTTGTGTCCCAGTGTATACTGCTTGTGCTATCTGTAGGATGTCTGAAAGCATTAAAAATTCATGATCTTTTAACAAGGAGCTACAGCAGTAACAACATCAAGCTCCAGCAATAGTTTTCAGGTTAGTGCTTTGAAATATTTATTTTGTCTGATTTTAAAATATTTAGTCTGGAACATTTTAAATTATACTTTCCCACTGTATATATTTGGCTTGTGGAGCCTGTCTCGGACTCTGGACAAGTATGGACTGCAAGTTACTCTATTTCATTGTTTAGAAAACCAGTCTGTGGTAGAAGCCTAATGTAAAAAACAGTGTCCTTTTGAGAATGCCAGGGTCAAAGTGCAAGGCCAAAAAAAAAAAAGGGAAAATGAGATAATAGGAATCTTGTGAGAATTCTTTGGTGGGAATAGAGACCTCTGAAATCCAAGCACAGTGGAAATTGATAAAACAGTGTCTGAATGCATGTGCTGGCGGAAGAAAATCTTCTGTGAAGAATCATGATTGAGTTCTTAATGAAATGCAATAAGAAAATAGCAATCTTTTAACTACTTAACTGACTTGTCCTTTGTTATGATCAATGGTAGTATAAAAGTCAGTTTTTTATTATTTTATTGATTTTATTGATTTGCTGTTTTAAAAAAATTGTCCAAATTTGCAAGAAAACTGAGGCAACAGAATTGTCCAGAATCAAGTTAAAAGGAACATTGAAATGTCACAGTAAAATACTTGGAAATTGAGCAATTAGAGCTGCCTACTTTGGTTAGGACTGGATATTTAAATGAGGTATAAATATGTGTATTGATATATACACACCTGACAACTGGCTAGTACATTATATAGGAGTGGAATAAAGTATTTCAATATATGGGAATGGGTTCTTAATTCAACCATAGTCAAGTCAGTAGGAATGGGAAAAACTTCCTGATTAGGCATCATCAACTGGAGAACAAGTGAGACAAGTTTTTCTCTGGCCCATTTTTTCCCTTTTATGCTGTCCTTATCTGCTTGCCTGTCTCAGATTTTTTTTTTTTTTGCCTTGTCTTTTTTCCTACTAAGGGCCAACTCTGTTTTCACATATAAAAGAAAGGTACAGCTGTTGGAGTGAGAGCAGTTTGGTTCTTGTTCTCAGAAGATATGTTTATGTCCCTAGAGATATTTTCACTTGTGACAATAACAAGTGATGTGACTAGTCTTCCACATTGAGGGGTGGTTTTAGCCAAAAGAAACATTAAAAATCTTTTAGGAAAAGAATTAAAAATATTTTTGTCTTTATTTTTTCCTGTAGAACCTAATACAAACTCTCCTGGGTACATCACAATAAAACTTACTCTAGTGACAGACCTGCTCTAATCCAAAACTATGCCCAGCTACAACCATTTCTCAGGCATATTTGTTTTTAAAAATTAAGATGACTTTTGCCAGTATTTTTGGTACTCTTGAGATATGATGACATTTAATCATTAAAAAAGCTTTAGACACAGCATGGGAAAGTGCTCTATTTTCTATTACCATTTCCCTTCAATTATCATTTAAGTGAAACCAGATAGGCTGCAAAATAAAATTCACTCAACTGAAATATTTGCAGCCTTCATATACACATATTCTCCCACATTCTGGTAGAAGTCTCAGTCTCTTTGTATTCTTTCCCAACTTTAACATGACCTTTAGAGCTAACCATATCTCTGTAAACTTTTTTTTTTTTTTTGGTGGTTTTTGTTTTGTTTTGGTTTTTCGGTTAGTTTTTTTTTTGGGGGGGGGGGTTGGTTGGTTGGTTGGTTTGTTTTGGGGTATTTTTTTTTTGCTTTGTGGGGCTTTTCGTTTGTTTGGGTGTTGTTGTTTTTTTTTTTTTGTTTTTTTTTTTTTTTTTTTTTTTTGCAAGCAAATAGATAAGTAACTGCATTATTGAAAACTACTTAAAATGTTCAATAAACAGCATATCTATGGTTTGGTGATCAGCTTCTGACAATCTTTTTAATGAGAAGATAGAGAAAAAGTTTGGATTGTATTGCTACATCAGTGCTATGGCAGTTCCCCAATGAAGTGAACCTTCCATATTCTCTGTTGTGTCCATGCAGTCTGTCCCAGGTGACACCAGCAGAGCTTGTCTGGAAGACCTGGATGTCCTCTTGTTTATAGTTGAGAGAAAAGAAGAAACCAAGTGGATCCATGGGAATGGTTCAGGATCGCTCCCTAAAGAAAACAAGCCTCTGACTAAAGAAACCATTCAGGGATGTGTATTTACACAACCCATTAACCATGGAAGTAAATAGAGTTTAATAATGAGTTCAAAAATGGGTTAATCTTTCTGAAGATTAATGTCCCAAATCAGGGTCTCCCGAATCATGGTTGGGGTACTTGCTAGCTGAAGTCACAAAAATTCATCAGTGCAGCTGTGATCAAGACTCACCAAGTGTACAAACAAATTTTTAGTTCTGAGCAAGTTAGGCTATTGTAACAAATGTGGTTACAAGCTGTATTGCAAAGAATAGATGTTTCTGATGCATATGTTCTATTCCTCCATGTCTGAAATACCTTAGGAAGTCTTAAAATAGATTGGGAAACCTGGGCCCCCATTTTATGGCCTACAAAATATATGGATAAGAGAAGTTTGGGGGTTTTTATTGCTCAGCAATGCCATTATGTATTTATATATTTTACTAGTGAAAGAACAAGCTGAAAGGAAGTATATTTATGACAAGAGGATTGTATTTCATTTATAATTGGTATATGTTTGACTTCTCTCATCAAGTATTGTTCAGTCTTTTTGATGTATATATTTATCCACTACTTTTCTTTTGTGCTCCTTCCCTGCTTTGTCTGATGTACTACTTGATTTTTTTTCCCAGTACAAAACATTTTTAGTTGCACAAGATTTGGGATAGTCTTTAATGGAAGCACAGCAGAAAGAATGGGTATATCTGTGGGGATAAAGTTAGCATGACAACAGGACTTTTGGCAGCCATAAAAAGAAGTATAAGGCTTACCCATAAAGTATATGAGCAGTGTAAGGACCTATGCAATGGGGCTTTGAGCAACCTGGTCTAGTGGAAGGTGTCCCTGCCACAGGTGGAGGGAACTAGGTGATCTTTAAGGTCTCTTCCAACCCAAACCATTCTGTGATTCCACAATTCTATGAGTCTGTGGAGAGGAAAACTGAGGTTTGGGGAAGACATCTGGAAGGCACCAAGATGCTCGAGAGTGGTAAATGGATTCAGGTACATTTCAGTGGTGGAGTTGATGTGGTGAGTTGAGGCCAACCTAAGCTCATTGCACCCAGAAGGGTGATGCAGAATATAGCTTTCTTACAGACTGCCTGCAGGAGAGAGCTGAAGAGCTCACTGGGAAAAGCAGGAGTCGCAGCAGCAGAAACACAACTGTCAGATAGCCTTTAGCCCCCAGCATTTTGCTGAGTCATGCTGGAGAAAAGGTAATTGGTGGTAGCTGTGCTTTATTTAGTGACTTTAGTTACTGTGTGGAAACCACCACTTGTTTCTGTTAAGAACATGTTGTTTAAGTGGGATTAAGCATTTAAAAGAAAGCTGCCTGGGCACCCAGCCGAACAGAAGATATCCATCTATAGTTTAGCAATGATAAGCCAACACTGGAATTATTAGGCCAAGTTCCTCCATGGTGTAAGCTAATATAAGTAAGACTGAGACCCTAGTGTATGAAATTAGGCTGTGTTTTCCCAAAATGTAATTGATACCAAAAAAAGCTCCTTGTTGTCTGCTTGTAGAGGTTCAGTATGAGCATAAGAAATTAGGGTATTCTGTCTGGATGGACACTGCCTGCTGAAAATTTAAGTTTCATACAAGGAAGGAAAGCTGCTAAAGAGGCTGGTTTTTTGTTGCCTAGAAAATGAGAACTTTTAGCAACTTTCATGTTTCTAAAAACATGAAGCTCTGCAGTGTGAGAAAAGGCAAGGAAGTATCCCTTGCTCTCTCCTTTTACTGAGCTCATCATGGAAGGGACTTGATTTTGAAGATGTGTTATTTCTTTTTAAAGTGATGAAACAGCTGGATGTCACTAGATGAAGCTGTGCAATACAAAAAACACCTACAGGAAAAAAAGTTTTAACATAAAAAAATGTAGATGTCTTTTTCTCCCTATTCTTATCACAGTTGATTCCCAGGCTTAAATATTTAAATAGTTGTGCTAGTTATTCACTAACTTATTTTATATAGGCATTTGCTTTGCATGTTGCCTTATCCAAAATTAGCTTTAGTTTCTTGCCCGCTGATTTCCGAGTATCCTGTGAAATTATAACACACTCAAAAAATACAGTGTTTTCTTTCTCAGCTGTAAGCTGACAATATTATCCTGAATTAATTAATTCTCTGAAAGCTTGAGAGCTGTGCAGTGCCTTGCCTTAAATTATATAAATGGTCCCAGATGTTGTCTGGCAACTGTCTGATGTCCCTACCAATCAGAAGATGATTTATGTCTATAAAGTTCTGGATTGCTCTCAATTTAAAGGAACTTCAAAGACCTCTATGCTCTTTGGGGACAGAGCTACATCCTTGTGACTTGATACACCAGCTGAAGAAAAATTGATATAGCATGGAAATATATTGTCAAAGTCCTATCCATTATTTACTGTTGATTGATGTTGAAAGTTGAAGTTTAAAAGTTGAGGTCAACAGTCCTTTGTCTCAGATATTTAATGGAAAACAATCAGAAGAGTTGGAGCTGGGAGGACAAGAGGTCCATTTGATGAAGCACCAATTGATCACTCTGTGACTTCTCCTTTTGGGAGTGGTTGTGTGACAGAAGTTTGATTCATCATCTGTCCTATGCAGACGAGGAGTAGTGAACACTTTGTTGTGCTCACCTATATTTGATTGAGCACTGGGGACTACTAGGTCATATGGAAGGAGCAGACAGGAGTGTAAACAATCAAGAAGATGCATGGGGTTGTGGCTACTCTCTCAGACTGGCCTGAATATTTAGCTCTAATTCTGATTAGATGGGGTTTAATGCAACGTCATGAACAGAATAATCTCTGTGTGTGAAAGAGATGGCACCCTCTGTATTATGGGGAATGCGCTGGCAGGAAAAGCAACAGGTCACTTACGATCCTTTGAATGAGTACCAGCCTGCATAAGAGCCTGATGCACTGGGAATGTTTAGTTTGCTGACCTAATTTCTATAAAGTACTTAACTTTCTCAAAAGTAAAGTGACTCTGTAAGGACAAGTGAAAGAAGAACTGGGCACAGAATGTCTAATGCTGGGATAAAAAAACCTGAACAACCAGCATCTGTGATTACACTGTGCTTATAATGGAAGTCTTTGGAAAACACATATAGAACTTGAGATTTTGGAGAACTTCTACAAACTGACTACAAGAATATCAAGAGCAGATAGGAGTGCTGAGGCTATTTGGTAGCATTTGGAGAGAGTGAGAGATGGGTATTGCTGAGCTAAGTGCAGCAGGGTTGTTGCTGGGTGCCTGAGAGAAATGCTGGCTTGCTCGAGGGCTTTCCTGCTGAGCACCACACGTTTGGTCTGCCAGCTGCTGTAGTAATAGCAAGAGAATTTCAATGAAGCAGCGCTAAAAGGCTGGAACTGTGTAGTTTTCTGTTTTCCAGGATCTTGATGGCATTTTAAGTATAAAGGCTAATTAAATTGCTGAAATTTTAGGAAGGAGAGGAAACATCTAACGGCATTTTTAAAAATTGCTCTCTGCGCAAAAAGGACTGTGTTCTTCATACACCTTTGTAGAAGAGATTTAAGCATCATCAGTAGGACTTCTTCAGTATTTGAAAGCACACTGTTATCTTTTAAAAAGGTCCATTTGAGGTGAGACAATTCTCTTTCAGATAACTTACCTTAGAATATAGGAACTCTGGCTGAAAATGTGGTATTTTTAACCATTTCCCATTTGATTTCTGTCTTCAATCACACGAGGATATTGGTGTAAAATGCATGTGATTCCAGGTGCTTTTTAGGCTGGTCTAGACCTGCATGTGAAATCATAAACAAAACAACACTTTTAATACTATAATAGCTGATGCGCTTGTCCTTGCTAGTTTTTGCAAAATTATGCCTTTGAGGATGAATGAAGTTAATCATATTTGGTTAAAGAGACAGAAGAAATTCATGTCTGATATTGGAGATATTAATGATGTCTAATTAATATACCCATTAAAAATTTGCAAGATTAATCTAGCAAGTAAATTGTAACCAAGTTTAAATTGAAATTTTTTTCTAAAATTGGTTTTCCAGACTTTAGGAAAGGATTTTAAATAGAGTGCAGTTAATAAGAAATCCCAGGAAGTATTACTTGTATGAAATAACAGGTTGAGGGATTGGTAACAGGATCCTAATATTTTTTCTTTACCTTACCAGTGTGACTGTAATCCTTCATGGTTTTAATGAACAATCCTTACAATATATTGACTAAACACTAAGTTACATTAAATTTCTAGGTCCTGGATTGGTTCAGCTGAGCACCTACCCATGCTGTAGAAAGAGGTGCTGTTATCTGGCATGAACCTCTCATAGAAGAAATACCAGATCCCCTAAAAGATCATGGGGGAGAGAGCAAGGATTAGAAGGGAAAGAGAACAGGAAAGATCACTGACATTGTGGACAAGCTCTTCAATAAAAACCAGAGCCAGGTGGCATGGACTGGGTCATGTGCAACCTGTTTGGGGAGAGCTCCCTGCAGTTACACAGCATTTTCTTCTCTCTTTGGGGCATCACAGGGGCTCATGACATCATTTTTATTTTGGTGTGTAATTTTTTTCTATTCAAATATTCTGGAAAAGCTGGGAGGGCTTTGCTGTTGCCAGTTACTGAAATGTTTTGTGGCATGAAATTGAAGGTATTTGTTACACGTATGGATGTAGTTTGTGGGCATGCTGGAGTGTTTCAGGGAGCAACATCCAACATGGTTAAAGACTTAGGATAACCTGTTCACAACAAGATATGGCAATTCAGACACTGAGATTCTTTTTATAATGAAGGGTGAGTACATTTTACATATAGAGATGGCAGAAGGGAGAAGCTGCTTAAGCCAGAAAGAAACTCTGAGGATAGATGTGTTTGGCTTTTTCCTTGTGGGTGAGGCAAAGACTTATCTATTAATAAAGCTGGGATTTTATGATTGAAACAAATTTTTGGACGGAATTACTCTAATTGTTTCTGCGAATATGAACTCCTGACTTATTTTTTAGCTCTAACAATGCCTGAGCAGTTAGTTTTACCTCCTTGACAAAAACAAGAATTACAAATTAAAATGCTTGTTTGTACATAAGCACAGATATGGCAGGAGACTAATTTGTGAAGTCTCAGGCGTGGGGAGGAGATGGATTACAAGATTTGCAGCTTGGCTAGATTGACCTGTGGGCATGCACAAAGTGATGTGGTTTACTTTTGTGGCTACAGCGCAAAAGCCTGCAGTCTCTAAAGTGTTCAGCAGCATTTCCAAGGGAAAGCTTAATTGTGCTTAAGTACCAGATTTGATTTCTGTTGGGGTTTTTTTGACAAATGTAAATTTTGTGTGTGTAGCTCCATGTGATGTGGTTATGGTTGCACAGTGAGTCTGTCAGGATACCTGATTCACTTGCTAGAGGTGCAATTACTGAGCTGTAAATTACTCATCTCCAAATCTACTGAAATCATAGGGACGTCCTTTTGTGTTAGACAATTGAGTAGCTGAGATGAATGACTCCAGTATCAATGTGATCCATAGTGGGCTGCTCTAGGAGCACAGAGTGGATTCCCAAACCAGGAAAACAGAAGGATCTGGACAGACTGGACCAATGGACAAAGGCCAATAGGATGATGTTCAACAAGGCCAAGTGCTGGGTTCTGCACTTGGGTCACAACAGCCCCATGCATTGCCACAGGCTGGGAAAGAGTGGCTGGAAATCTGCCCAGCAGAAAAGGACCTGGGGAGGCTGATTGGAAGTTGCTGAACCTGAGCCAGCAGTGCCAAGGTGGACAAGAAGGCCAATGGGCCTGGCCTGTATCAGCAATAGTGTGGCCAGCAGGACCAGGGAAGTGATTCTCTCCCTGTACTTGTCACTGGTGAGGCCACATCTGGATCTCCAATCCAGTTTTGGGTCTCTCACTTGAAGAAGGACAAACACTCCAGAGGTACTGGAGTGTTTCCAGAGAAGGGCAATGAAGCTGGGGAAGGGTCTGGAGCACAAGTCCTATGAGGAGCAGCTGAGGGAGATGGGGGTGTTTAGTCTGGGAAAAAGGAGGCTCAGGGGGGACCTTATAACTCTCTACAACTGCCTGAAAGGAGAGTGTAGTGAGGTGGAGGTCAGCCTCTTCTGCCTAGTGGCAACAAGAGGAATTGGCCACAAGTTGTGCCAGGAAAGGTTTAGATTTTAGAAAAGATTTCTTCACCAGCAGGTTTGTCAAGCATTGGAACAGGCTGCCCAAGGAAGTGGTTGAGTGACCATCCCTGGAGGTATTTTAAAGATGTGTAGATGTGGCACTGAGGTACGTAGTTTAATGTTGGACAGTGCTGGTTAATGGTTGGGCTTGATGATCTTAAAGATCTTTTCCAAGATAAACTTGCTATGCTTCTATGAATTTTGTGTTATACAATTGTAAGTAACTAAAACTTGTGGTTTCAGCAATTATTGCACCTTCTGATGCACGTTAATAATTGAGTGAAAAAGCTCATACAATGGGCACACTCAGAGTCTAACTAAAGGACCTGAAAATTTGTTATTGCAGTAATTTTATGTATTATTGCTTTGGAGACTGTCAGTGCAAGCCCACATCACAGCTGAAATAGTGGTAACATGACAGCTTTCAGGAGAAACAATTTCTTACCATGCAGCCCGTCTGCTTGAAATGGTCTTTATAATGTGTTTGGGCAAGGTTAGAAACTTTTAATGACATCTTGCCAAAATTACAACATTACAAAATTTCGGAAACGTCTTGATTTGTAGATGTACAAGAGGGTGAAATGAAATATGAGGAAATCCTATGAAGACACTCATATATTTAATAAGACAATTACATTAGCTAGGGCTTGCCAGGGTGTTACAGGCTAGAAGTGGGATTTTTTTAAAATGCAGTATGCCTCAGGTATTTGGGGAAGATTGGGAAGATTACCATGATTTCTAGCAACCTGTATTTTGTCTTCCTCAGGTCCCTACTAACACATGTATTCTGTTTCAATCAGTGCACCATCCATGTCACGTGTTGATAAAATTATACCAATTATGTAGGACTGCATTTATGAAATTCCAGATTTTCAGCTATTACATTATACTGTAACAGTACCTGGGACAGAAAGGGAGTCATGTTTATGTTCCCCCCAGCTGCATGTTTCCAAACTTCCCTAAAAAATATGGAGTTTGTTTTAACCACGTACAATTCTCCTTCAAAACTGTATACTTACATCTCTGTGTACTTGGAGATATCTGTTGTAATTTCTTTATTAATGATGATATTACCAAACAGTTTCTTTAGAATTAGTTAAAACTCAAGAGAAATTAGAAAGGAAAGTCATTGCACAGAGCCATTCTTTGTGTAGAATAATTCTGTAGTTTAAAAATATCAACCAAATTTAACTTTACATTCACTGAAAATTGGAGTATATCCATGTATTTGGAAATAATTTATTTGTAGAATTTCAAGCCAGTTATCATTAATACCAGTCTAAAGACTTCAGTATGAATTATCTGTAGGAAGTCCAAAAGCTGATGAGTTTCATGTGTTTTTCCTTCCATTGTTTTAGTATAACTTATTTAATACTAATTTGAAGGTAAGCGATGTAAGGTAGAAAGTAGGGAGTGTTAGAGATTCTCAGAAGTTGTTTGGTTTATTTTTAGCAGCACCTCCCTCAACGAACATAAAGCGCCCTGTGATCTATATTGTACCTGAATTTTGATTACATCATATTAAACTGGTTTACTTAATTAAAGAAGATGACAAAAATAAGTAACTATGCTCATCTTATATAAAACCAAATCAAAGATTTTCTTATAATTTCAATGTATCTGACACCGGTCTAAGTGGAAGGAAACACAATAATTTGCATATTTTAATCTGGAGGTTAGGGACCCCTGTCAGAGTAACAGCCTGGTCTGGGTCAGACAGAAGAAACAGAGAGGAGAAAAATTATTGAAGAAGCCGTTCACTACAAAATTAAATTTGTCTGATTGTCACTTAAGGTTGTCTTCACGCCCATCTGTAGGCAAGAGGTCAGCCTGGAAGTGAAGGAGGCTATGGAGCAAATATGTCTCACTAAGGACCAAAAGACAATTTTCTTCCCTTAGTAACAGGAGCAATTGCAATATATATTTATGAAGATCCCACATGGCATATCCCCATTACAAAATACCAGGTGTCCTTTTACCAGCAGCACTGCAGGTAGCAGATATATCTAAAGGTTGTCCTCAAAGACAAGATGTGTACAGAGCATGAGGAGCACTTAATGAAACAACTAACTACAATGTATTGATTTTGAAGGCAAGAGGGCAGTGAAGGATTTTCAGCAAAATTAAGACTTCTCAGTGGAAACAGCTGCAGTGCTGGGGCTCGTGTAAGCTCTTTGTCAGGATCAAGGGTAAGCTGTAAGTTTTTCCTTTTCTGAGCTTACTAAGATGTCTAATATAAAACAGCAATGTGAACTTTTGTGCTTGGACCAGCTATAAATTCCACTGTCCCACAATATTGCTGAGAGGACAGTAACCTTGTGAAAGACCTCCACATGAACTGTGGTTACTGTACTTACATTCATATGCTTAAATCCTACTCAATATCATGTGTTTTCAGTTGAGTTTTGTGTTAACCAGACCATGGCAACAGTAAGAGATGAGAGTAGGGCAGTGTTAGTTTAAACTGGATGGGTTTTAGGAAAGATTCTCATCCTGGCCCGACATCTTTCACAAGAAACAGGAAAGCTCCTGTTTTCTGCATGAATAGGCTGTGAACACAGCCTTTGAATGTTGCAGGATCCTGCCCCTGTAAAAGACTGGAGTGATATGCCTTTCTTCAGGAGGGATTTGCCTCCCTTTTTGATTCCTCTGCTAGTCATGGGAGCTGAGTGTGTGTGTTCACTAATAATGAGGCAGATCAAAAAAAAGCAAATATATCAGTGTATGGTCTCTTAATCATGAAAGCTCCTGGATTATTATAAAATGCACTATGTTTTCAGTTTTTAGAGCCTCTATTCATTTTGGTCTTCAGAAAAGAAAGACAATCTGATCATATTTTACCACAGACTGGTTTGAAAAGATGAAGTGGATCCTCAAAAGTTGTGTGATTAAGCAGTACTATTAGCAGGAAAAGCAGTTTCCACCTTCCTTTCCACATGAACTACTGAAATCACTTTACATCAGCATGGAAGACAGAAAGAGTAACTCCTGAATGAATATGCTGAACTAGGGAAGTGTTGGGGAAAAAAGGCAGGAAGACTTCTAATTCCATAGAAGAGGAAAATGTCGTTATTTTGAAAAATTCTTTTGGACATGTAATTGCAGAAAAATCTCTGGTGAAAAGAGAGCATTTCAGCTAAGCATCCAGTTCTACTGTGAGATTTATTTCATTTTGTGTATGAGGTGCTTCTGAGAAGCAGAACTCTATTTGCCTCAGAAAAAGTGTGTTGTTATGGAAAAAGCAATGATAATACATTCTGTGGCAGAATGAGACAAGTGAGATCAGAGTGACATTGTGTTACTTCTGACATGGCAGAAGTGCAGAGTATTGGGTCTGGCCCCAAATGTCAATGACTGAAATACGATTGATTACACACTAAGTTGGCAGTGTCTTTAACAGTTTGACCTATTTGTATGTATGAGCAGCTGACAACTTTTACTCTTCCTTTCCTTGTCTTGGTAGAGGGGGAGAAATTTTATTCCCCCTGTGTTCACCCATACCCAGGTAATGAGTGAGATCAGAATTCAGTGGAAAAGCAAGAACTGTAGTCCTGGTTTCTGAGAAACAGTGCCTTTAAATGTTGGGCCAGTCTTCCTCAGTGTGTGCATATGTGCCCATTGGCAGCTTAGGAATAAAGCACAGTTGGTAGGATCCCTTTCTGGACAATGTGAACTGATCAAATAAGCTGGAAAACAGAATCCTATTCAGATGGAACAGCAGTATCATGAGAGTACACATAATGTGCTCTGCTTGCCTCTTGCAGTATCATAAATTAGGATCAAAAAGAGAATTGCATTGCTGATGCAGTTATCTTCTTCCCTTACCTCTCCTCCCCAAAACCCTTGTTCCATTTTGTCACGCTATGAATAAATGCTGGACTGGCTTACAGGGTTGGCACTGGGACACTCAGCTCAGCCTAGTCAGGCTGCTCTGCTTCAGTTTTACTTGGTAGTGTGGCAACTCTTCTCTCTTGTTCATCAGCCTGTTGCAAAATGAGTTTGCATCATTTTCCATGTTGCAAAGATTGTCCCTGTTAAGTGCTGTGGCAGATTATGTGCACCCATGAATCACCAAATATCTCCTCTGTCTGATATCTTCCTGTCTTGCTAAGCTGCACTGGTGTTTAGTTCCATTTCAGGACAAGTCTGTACTAAGCTTGAACAGTTTACCAGTATGTAATGATGGCAAATGCCTTCATGATTGCAGTGCTTTTACATAGGCAAAGTTGCAGAACTGCCAAGACTTATTCAAGCTTCCTCAGCACTCCCCTGAGTATATGTAGCTGTGTTAGCCAAAGCATGCTTTTAATAGTATATCTTCTTATGAATTTTTTTTTTAGTACAGTTTTGTTTTGTTGGTATGAAAAAAAAAGAAAAAAGAAAGACCAACTGATCTTTGCCAGCAAAATATGTACTGTAATTCTGTCTTCATTTGCAGGAATCATAAGTGAAACTAAGCTTTTTATTGTATAGTGTAAATAATGGCTTCTGTAGCTTTTTAAAACAGTAGCAAGATATTGTATTCATAGAAGTGTTACTGCGGTGCACAAAGCATACCTCTGTCTTTCTATACAGTTTCCAAATATGTATTATAGACCTTTGACTTAGTTTCATTGCTTTACCTGCCTTCTTCAGCAAAACACGTGCCAAACCTCACACTACCAAGGAAGCAAATACAAATCCAGAGGATAACCTTCAACTATCTTTAAAGATCTTTGTCTTAGGCAAAGACTACAGGTTTTCAGTGACGGCAACCTTCACTGCAGAAGATGAGCTAAGCTAATGAGTGAAGTCTGGTTTAATCATAATGCCACAAATCTACTGGAAACACAAAGCACTAAAATTTTCCCTAAGCTGCTATGGGCAGCAGGCAACATTCTAAGACATTCATGCTTTATTTATTTACCAACCAAATGTTTATATTGCACAACTTTCTTCAGCTAGTAATGTGGCTAGTGATGCTCAGCTTCAGAGCATTTATGTCCAGTGAATGTGGCAATAGAGCATCTCCTGGCATTTCACCACTTCAGATGACGTATTTATAAATGGGGCTGATGTAGTTCAAGGGAATGTGTTACAATAGAGCAAGATATGACATATGTTCTAAAATGGAAAATAAAAAATTGCCTGCATGCACAGAGTAGCAAGATATTTGCTGTTTATAGCAAAATGTTGCTTCATGGTTAAAACTTCCACATTACATGTTGGCTACAATTCTTCTGGTAGGAATTCCTAGCACAGCTGCAAATTCCTGCCCACCTCCTCAGCTGTCTCTGCCAGTACTGTTTGTGTCATTTGGATAAAATGAATACCTGACTCATTTGTTTTCCTTCTATACTGTCACAATACCCCATCTATAAGGCCCCTCCCATGACAGGCTCTACAGTGGGTATGCATACATCTGAGGTTTGCAGGATTTGATGTGAGTTCCTGAAGTGGAAGATCAGAAGTTAGCACTGTGCATGGCTGGGAGGAGCTCATGCTCCTGCAATCTGTGTGCACTGATTATCCAGCAGGTAAGGGAGGAAATTAATTTATGCTGAAGGCATGAACTGAAGGCTGGAGAGACTGGTTGGGTGATAACTGATGAAGTTCAAGCCCTTTCATTATTCTGATTTTTACATATTTCAATAAGCAAACCACTGCAGAAATTATCAGTGCATTGAATAAAAATACTATACCAGATAGTACTGAGCCAGGTACATTCAGATGATACCTGGCTCAGTATCACCTGAACTAAGGCTACAGAAAGATAAACTGCTGGGAAAAATCAGAAATTCTTTGTGACAGAATGGTTTTCATTAGAAAAGACAAGCTAGTCACAAACAAAACTGTACCTCTTTTCCCCCAGTAACCCCTGAGTTTTAATATAAGCTTCGCTGGAGGAATGCTTGACTACAAGATAAAATTTTGGCCCAAACTAATGAGTCAGGGATGAAAAACTTTATGGTTGATAGAATATCTGCTTTCATGCCTCATGGACTGATCTGCTTCGGCTCCACAATAAATGAGCGGGAGCTGTTTCTATAAGAGAGGGAATCAACAGGTTATTGAATTCAGACACCATAAGTGGTATGCAAACTCATGGCAGCATGTGGCATTCCAACGCAAGGGAAAACGTGAGTTGAAAAAGGCAAGAACTCTCCTTTTAATTTACTTTATAGAGGCAGATCTCTAGAAAAGCCATGCGACACCACTTAAATTTGTGGTGAAAACCGTATCTAAGAAGATGAGATGGACAGAATATTTATAGGGGCAGATGAAGGCAATAACCTCTCCACATGATTCTTTAATTCCACTTCCTCTGTAACACTCCATAATGTTTCCCCTTGCATCTTCAGAGAAAATGAAGGAAGTGAATGGATTATGAGGTGAGGAAAATGAAGGGTATGGACTCTAAGGCAGGGTAAAAATTGGTTGAATTAATGGGCTCAGTGTTTTGTGATCAGTGACACAATCAGTTCAGCTAGAGCCCAGTCACCATGCTGTATTGCAGAAATCAGTCCAGCAGCCAGTATTTTGTATCTTCATTAATCACCTGGATGATGAGACATGACATGTTTTCAGCAAGATTACAGATGACAAAAGATGGAAGAAGTAGCTGATGCAACTGATGGTTGCACTGCTGCCCACAGGGACATAAACAGGCTAGAGGAATGAGTGACAGGAACCTCCTGGAGTTCAAGAAAGGGAAATGTCAGGTCCTGCCCATGTACCATGCCAGGCTGGAGCCAAACTATTGTAAAATAGCCTGGCAAAAAAGGCCACAGAGGTTTTGGAATGTACCAAGTTGGCATCAGTTGGCAATGTGCTCCTGAAGCAAAGAAAGCCAAGTGTCCTGGAGTGCATTGGGAAGAGCACTGTCAGCACATGAAGTGAGGTGACCCTTTCCCTGTAGTTTGCCCTGATGAGATGTGACTGGAGTGCTGGGTCCAGATCTGGGCTCCCTTGTGCAAGGGCCCAGCAAAATCCCACAAAGATGATTAAGGGTTTGGAGCATCTGACATAGGAGGAGAGGCTGAGACAACTGGGACTGTTCAGCCCACAGGTGGGAAGACTGGGAGATCTTTGTGGGTAAATACCTGACAGGGATGAATTTTCATAGTGATGCACAGTGACAGGAAAAGGGGCAATTGGCATAAACTGACGTAAAAAAAATCCATTTAAATGTAAAAAAACCCCACTCTTATTTTTTAACAGCAAGGATGTTCAAACATTTGCCCAGAAAGGTTGTGCAGCCTTCATCCATGAGGATATTCAAAACCAGACAAAATCCTGAACAGCCTGCTCTTGCTGACAACCATCAGGTGTACCAACCACAGCTAATTTCGTGTCATCTGTGATCTTGATCAAAGCTGGGGCTTGGACTAGACAGTCTCCAGAGGTCCCTTCTCAACTCAGCCATTCTGTCATTCTATGGCAAAACTCTTCAATTGACATTGCCAGCCATTAATTTCCCAACTGTAATTAGGAGATAAATGAGGGACTCTGGCAGAGACAGTTTTTGAGAAGACAAGAAATCCTGTCATTCATAGAAATTATTTGCACATACTCCTCTTTTAATTGGTATCTGTTCCCCTCTTACCCTGCATACATGCGTGCATGTGTACACACCCCTTTCTCTCTTCCCAGAGAGAGAAATACACAGTTGAAGAGACGTGTGTGTGTGTGTGTGTGAGTGTGTCTGTGTGTGTGTGTGTGTGCGCACGCGTGTGTTTTTTCAGTGTGGTCTAAGTATACGTCCAGGTTTTGGCTTTTGGTTTTTCTTTACTGAAAGTAAAATAAACTGAGAGGTTGGTGGTTTTTTTTCCTTCTCATCTCCAATTCAACGGCACTCTACACTGCTGGCAGTTTAATCTGACAGTGGAGCAGAAAATAGTTGTAAGGAGAAATGGAATTACATTTTGCTCCTTTTTAGTTTAGGCAAATTTTCAAAATTAGGCGTTAAAATGCAAAAACACTGTAAGAATGAATTAAAATGCAGAAATTGCCACTTACAGGAAGCCTGCACAATTCTAATTCTAAACATCATTAGAAAAAAAAATAACATTCTGTGTCTAACGATCTTTTTTTCTGAGAGGGGGGTGGAATGCTTAATTTGAATTACAAAAAAGCCTTGATAACCCCCCACACATCAATTTACCTGTGAACAAAAAGATTCACACAGAGAAAATGGGACTTGGGACTATTTGATAAATTACTGCAGACTGCTTGAATATTCCATTAGCGAAATAATAGCTCGTTATGGAACCGAGAAGAATGTGGTATAATTATAATAGTACCATCCCCCCCACACACTGTGAGGTAAGAGGAATGCAAATTTTAGAAATGATAGCTACTTAACCACAGTTTGGAGATAGGCATGAAAACAAATCGAAGGGATATATGATCTCAGGCATTCATAAGGATTTCTCCAATGTCAATGCCCTAAATTGCTGAATACATTCCAGCTAGCTGAAGGTCACATTATTAATAGTCATCTTTATTGTGGTAGAGTACAAGTCAGCGAAGAAGGAAGAGGTCCTTTCACAGATGAGATGTAAACAAAGAGCAATTGAGAGCCTCTGCCCCAAAGTTCTTACAAACTAGAGCTAAACAAATGAGGCAAAACAAAGGGCTGCTGCAGTGACACAAAACAGCATTTTAGTCTCACATCTAAAACACATCTTGGTTTCGTTCGTTCGGTCTTGGGGGGTCACTTTCGAAGTAAATGGAATGGGAAACCAAGCAGAGTGAGAGACCACAGCGGGGGAGTGGGGTGAGGGGAGGAATCTGTGGCAAACAAAAATCATTGCAGGTTTAGAAATTTTTCTAAGTCCTAGTCCTAATTGCTTCTGCACTTGTGGCAATGGCCACAGCTCCTGGCACATGTACATAAACACGGTGTGCTGCTATTGCCCCATGCCCAGTGTGTAGGATGCCTGGCGTATGGTGCAAAGAATGAAAGGGGGTCTCTGACTCGTTTACTCAGTGTGACCTGGCTGCTTCCAGCTTTGCAGCTTGAGCTCTTCCAGCCGGCAAGCTCCATGCAGTGCCCTCACCCTCGTGCTCTGTTGTGATTCAGATATAGCCCCTCCTCCGTGGGCGCTTATATGTAGATATGAATGCAAATTAGTAAAAATAAAAGGTCTGCTTTTTAAGATCAGGTGACTCAGAATTCAAAGAAACAATTATAAAAACTGGCCAAACTGAGCTGTCATTGGCTCCATCTGAACAGGAATAGCTTTCAGTGGTTATGTAGAAGCTGTGCCCAGCCATAGGCTGAAATCTGTGATAAACCCTTACTTCTTACTGTATTCTACTATTAACAGTCAGAGTCTACAAAGTCTATTCTCTCTTCAGAGTAAGTAGCTGATCGATCAGCATTGTGTTTTCTTGGAAGAAGAAAACACATGAAAATAAATGTTCTAACATTTTCTAAAAAGTCCTTAAAACATTAGAATCTGAAAAGATGTTGAAGAACATGGGTTCAATTGATCAAAATGACAGTTTTTTGAAAGCACTTTCAGCTAGCTAGGCAGCTACCCATGTTAATCCTAGACTTTAAGGGTGGGAGGGAGAAGAGAGAAAGCTGTTTGCAAGCACTTTAATTCACAGCCTGTGAAATAAAAAGGCAGCTTTTTATTTCACAGCAATCCCACACCAGCCTTCTGGCTCTACATACTAGTTCAATGCAAAGACTGAGATGGCCATCATCTGATGGCTGGCTCAAGGTTCAGTTGAGTAGAGAGCTTTAGGATTTGGATCTTAGGCAACTTGAAAGAACAAATCTTGTCACTATCTTAACCAGCAGCATCAAATGTGTCTCACGGTGAATTATTGATTCTCTCAGGAGCACCGGTACAGTCATATAAGATGCACCACGATGAAGAATTGAATGTTTGTTGTCTGCTAAAGGATTGTTTGCTTCCATTCTTTTCTATAGCCTTCCAAGCAGGTAGAAGACTTAGAAGAATCATTTGAGGATATTTTGTTGACTCCAAGGTTTCTACAAATCTCTGTAAGCCTCCCAGTCACCATTTTATGAAATTTTTTCCAAGAGGCTTTTCCAAAAGTACTAAGTGCCAACATTTATAAATAATATACAGCCTAGGACAGACTGTGTGTTTGTGAGAGCATGTTAAAGAATAAATAGAAATGTCCAACTGATGTGTTCATTAATATGTTGCAAATGCCCTTCTCTTGATCTCTGGTTAAAAAAAAAAGGTCATATTTCTTCAAGGCTGCAAGAACTTAGTTTCATCTGTGAGGTGCCAGTATGTTAAAAGTGACATTCAATAAACCATCTAGGAAAAGCTAAACAGTGCTAATCAAGCCATTTAATCTTTTGGAGTTAAGAGCTGCAGTAGGAGAATAAAAGGTATAATTAATAACTCCAGCTGGGAAAGTAAGGCAGAGTAAAAACAGAAGCTAAGACAAACACCTGGTCTTTGTTTTATGAAACATTTACCATGAAATCAAAACTTTTTTCCACCCTTGTAAAAAGTGCAAAATTTCCTGAGTTGCAAGCCACAACACTGGAAAAAGTTTTCACCAGCCTATAAAAATGGGCTTTTCACGTGCACCTGAAGCTGCACGTGCAAATACATTCACGTACGTGTGTGAATGTAGGTGTGTGCCTTCCTTTCTGCCTCTATGAATTTGTTCTAAGGTAAACTTACAAATGATATAAAATTTTTAAATTCTTACCAGGTTGTCACCTCCTTTTTTTTTTTTTTTAATTCATAGTATGTCTGCCTTTATGAACGATTAAAGTTTAATGTGCAACAAAACATTTATCTACCTTGTTTAGTTGCCTTGTGCTTAGCTGCTTTTTCTGCCTGATTTGTCCAGATGTTAGCATGGTAACTTCTGACTGCTTTGCTCTGTCTTCGGTATGCCCTTCACAAAACTTAAAAATTAGGATTATGCTCACCATTCTTGTAGATGAGGATCTGCAGTAGAGCTAAAATGAAATATCTTGTCAAAGGTCACAGAGGAAATCTTAGTTGTGAGAAGGATGAAGCAGGCTTTGGGATTCTGGCACATGATTTATGAGTCATTAAAGCCCTAATGAAAGACTGTAAGGTGAGATACACAGTCTTACAGCTGGAACAGGCTGAGCTGACACTGCTGCAGTTGCCAGTGGTTACTGGCATAGTTTGAGCAGTCAGGATTTGGCCAGTGGTGTGAGCTCCCATCCGAATAACCTATGCATTTGATTATCCCTCCTTCTCCTCACTGTTACCATGTGAAATTTACTCATTATATAGCTCACTGGTATAAAGTTCTACCCATCATTAATATTTCTAATATTTGTAGCTCTTGTCACTGAAATTTTTGCTGGTAGTGTAATAGAGAGACAGAATTCTGTGCCCACCCCAGTTTACAAGTGCAGGCCTTCTCATGAAATTCTGTGATCAACAGGGCCCTGCAATTTACGTAAATTCTGAACATGCTTTTCTTATTCTATCAGATTGTTGAGAAAACTGTCTATATATTTGTCATACTTGCACAGCAGGGAATGATACTTCGGCACTCCCTCTATGGGTTTTGCATATTCTTAAGTGAAGAAGAAATGTAGCATTCCCACTGTAATCCAGGCTTTGCCTGTCTGTGAAACTGTGGGGTGTGACAGCAAAAAAAACATGCATGACAGTGGCTGTGGAAAGATGAAAGTCCAAGGGCATCTGTGTTCTTGCAGCCAAATGTACATCTGATGGACACTGCAAACCTGTTTTTAATTATATCTCTGGGAAGAAGGTAGAACCAAGAGTCTGGACAAATTATAAAAAAAATTACTTCTTTATTTTCATTAGGGGGAACTGGAATGTGTTTCTGTGATGTGTTAAAAATTCAATAAATTCAGAACCCTAAAAATGGCCATAGTTTGTGTTCCCATCCTAGAAATCCAACTGCAAACCTAACTCAGATAACATGCTGCAGAAGGAATGAATATTCAGAGTGAAAAAGCACTCTGGTCATCACTGTGACCTGTGTGGAGCCTTGAACGGCTCTTTATTAGATTCTTGAGAAGATGCTAAAATCAGAAATGTATCAACAATAGTGTGGCCAGCAGGACCAAGGCAGAGATTACCCCACTATCCTTCCTGGCCAATAGTGCGGCTGCACCTGGAATCCTGATCCAGTTTTGTGTTTCTCACTACAAGGAGGAGATTAAGGGGCTGCAGTGTGTCCAGAGAATAGCAATGGAGCTGGGGAAGGGTCTGTAGCACAAATCTGATCAGGAGCAGCTGAGGATCTGGGGGTATTTAGCCTGGAGAAAAGGAGTCTCAGAGGGAACCTTATCATTCTCTACAACTGCCTGAATGGAGGGTGTAGCCAGGTGGGGGTTGGTCTCTTCTGCCAAGTGACAAGTGACAAGACAAGAGGAAATGACCACAAGTTGGGGTAGGTTTAGGTTGAATCCTAGGAAGAATTTCTTCACCAGCAGGGTTGTCAAGCACTGGACTAGTCTGCCCAAGGTAGTGGTTGAGTCCCCATCCCTGGGGGTATTTTAGAAGCTGCAAAGATGTGGCAATCCAGTACATGATTTAGTGGTGGACTTGGCAGTGTTGGGTTAATGGTTGGACTCAATGATCTCGAAGGCCTTTTCCAACCTAAATGGTTCTATGGTTCTATGAAAAGCATAATGACTTGATCAGAGAAATCAGGAAAACTCAGTGGTAGCTAGGTTTTTCAATTTGTTGTGTTTCTCAAGTTTATTTAATACTTTAAGAGGGTAAAATCAAAAGCATAAACAATTTTTTAAAATTTAAAATTCTTAAAACAGTTAACTGGGGGTTTCATGACTCAATAAATTATATTTTAAAAAAACCCTTTGCAAATAAAAATACTAATTTTCTGGGTTTCTTGTTTATTTAGTTTGTTTTAATGAAGGAACTGCCAAACAAATTAATTTCAAGAGAAAAGAAAGAAAATTACTATTCTGGATCAGTTGGGTTGGAAAAATTTGGCTTTATCTGAAACTTTAAAAACACCATTTTCCTTTTGACAGTATCTTTCCCAAAGACAAAATATGCCTTTTTACATGACCCTACTCTGGAAAGGATGAGAGTTGGGGGTTGGTGGAATATGGCCACTATCATGCACTGGTCCAGATTACTCTGATACCATGTCACTTTCATGTCCAGCTACCATAGACAAACAGATTGAGTGAAGTCCTGCAGGCTTATAGGAACGATTAGTATGAAATTCCTCCACAAAACATAATGCAGGCTTCCATATCGCTTCATAACTCTTCTGTTTCATCCCCTTCTTTCCTCAGTCCCATGGAATTTAAATCCAGCTTCACAGGCATACTTTCCCACTACACTTCCCAAAGCCTTCCCTTTTCCACCCAAGTAGATTTGACGGTGTCCCAGAAGTGATTTTTTTTCCTCTTTTGGGGCCACATAGTTCAATTTTCCTTACACTGATGAGAAGCCTAAAATTGTCTCTGTACCTTTTTCTGCAGTCATCCTTGGGTTGCTTGACTATCTTGTTATATTATAACAGTCTCAGGTTTTATAAAACAAACATAATTTCTGCAGATATACATGATCTGGAAAAAAAAAAGTATCTTCCCCAATTTGTCAGACCAGTGGCAGGTATCAGCCACAGAGCTGGTGTTACCAGGCAATTCAATGAATTACAGTATTCCACAAAGAGTTTTGTTTACAATAAAATTATCCAGGAGACCAAGTCAGACAGAAGGTGATCCATAACCAAGTCACAAATCCTTCAGTCATCATTAATTTTACATCCTCCAGTGTCGCAGAAGAAGAAAGGCAGAATGTGCCTGGGTCCTGAAAGTCCCAACTTAGTTTTTGCAAGTTTTTGATCAGACCCAAATATTTAGCCTCAGCTGGATTTCTCTCTGTGATTGTTTTACGTTCACTAAGTTATTCCTACTCTTGATGAAATAGGATGATTTGCTTTGTTTGTCACAGCTTCTAGCAAACATCCAAAAAACATGTACAGCCTCCATTCATGGGAAGACTGATACAAATGGTTATACAGAAAAATAAACTATTTTAACTTCTGAGAATGTTTTGTGATGAACTAAGAGCAGATTCATTTGAGCAAATTGGTGAAACCTGTTCTTCCCTTGACTTAGACATGGAGTTTGTCATTCTGAGCAGGACTGTGTACCTCCAGGTTTCACTTCGATTGGCACGGACTGAAATACTGCAGGGAAGGTGAACCTCTCTGTCCTTACTGCCAAGACATTCTATTTCTCTTTTTCCCCTATTCATCTATTCAAAATTATTCATCTTCTTATTTGAGGGGTATGTACAAGAGCATTTTTTTTTGGCTGAAGTGCACCCTCTGGAAGCCAATCTGCAGATGTACCTTTGTACATCATGTGCTGGACTTTATACCGAACAGAGGTCTCAGGCTCTGCAACTGGATCCTGTTCAAACCAAACTAAATCTGAAGACATATTCCATGAGCACACACAGCCTCCTTCCATCACTAAGGGGAGTTAAGTCAACAAGAAGAGTAAGTAGTCAAGACAAAACTGCCTGAAATGTGTATACTGATGGTTCTCAGCACTGGCTGTTCTATGATCTCTTATTGACCTCCATTACATCCTAATATAGACATAACTTGTAGACATGGCTGAGAAACAAGCACCCTACAAGCACTGACAATATCAAGATTACCATTTTCATTAGCAGGTTTGGGAAACTTCTAATTTCCCCTGTGGTTGCTGGGAATTCTCATAATTTTCAGTTATAAGACTCATGGGACACCAACTTCCTTTAAAAGCTGCAAGTTCCAGGGTGTTTTCATTTATGGAAGATTGTATTACTTTTGATGCCTTTCAAATAAAAACTAGATCATGAAAGAAAAGATGCCTTTTTTCCCTGTGTACTAGCTGTACTGGTTTTTGAGGAATTTATCGGATTAATAGTCTGGGACCTGTAACTTGAGGTTACAGAGCCATTTTTCTCCTCACTCATAAGTAAAGAGAGCCCCTATATTGTGAACAGCATAGTATGGAAATGTTGGTTTTTTACATTGGGACGTAAAAAGAGCATTTATAATTTTGTAATTTGCCTTAAATTGAGAACCTTTAAAGAGAAAGAACAGGGTGTTTTACTTTGAGTCCTGATAGAATGCGCAGCACTAATGGAGCTGAAAGATTTTGTTACCAGTAGAAAAGTATTTTCATACTTTATGTTTGAAGAACACATCAAAAACTTCTATGTTTTTCCACAATAATTCTTGAGTGTGACGTGTTGAGCAAGTCTCACAAGGACTAGACTTCCTCAGTCTAGGGTATATCAGTTTAGTACCGCCGAGGTACAGCCTCTTAGGCTGGAAGGTTGTCTCTTTTCTGTGTCCATTAAATCCTCAGCTTCTTGTTGCCAACACAAATGCTGGTTAGTTTTAATCATGATAAGAAAGGCCCCCATTTCTTTATAGACACTTTGCTGAGTGCATCACTGATCCTTTTCTAAGATCCAGAGGGTCTGATTGCTTTAGCTCTTACCAACTCCAGGTCATCAACTGAACTTTTATATTGGCAGAGGGAGTCCTCATTTCTTCAATGCATCTTTTCCTATTTTATTCATTGAAAAAAAAAAAAAGTTACAAAAATAATGTTCTGTCTGATACTTAGTGACCTCTGTCTGAAAGTAATTCAAAAGGGAATACTTAGGATGCCCCTGTGAGGCATCATTGCGAGGATGGTGCATCGACTTTTTAGTGACCCTTGGTTTCTCTGGGATGTCAGTGCCCCACATAATCTCAAGGGAAGAAAAATACATTATGCTAATTTTCCTTCTAGGCAAAAAATCCACAAATCTACCTAACTGCTTATTCTTTAAAACTGTGTTTACTTTGTGCTTTCTTCTAGAGCATGTGCCAGTAGTCATGACTCAGAATAAATTCACTAGAAGTGATATTGGGCTTTCACTCCAGGTTATAACTATCGGTCCCTCTTGAGTTATGGGTCAAAGTCCACACATAAAAAAATTTTGCACTTTTTTGGAACAGCGAGGGGAGAGACTTTTTGAAGTGCTTAGATCCTGCCAGAGCTTTGCAAGGACTGGAATGGATTGAACTGCTGCCAGGCTGCAATAGATCTCTCAAGAGCTGCCTCCCTTCCCATCTATCTTGAACTCATGATCAGTGAGGTGAACCACCTGCTCTGCACACTTGCCTCGCTGTGCCACAGTCTGAGGTGCAAAGTCCTCCTGCAGAAGTTGGAAGAAACCTAGATTCCTTTAATCTCCTTGTCAGAACAAAGAAGCTCCTGTAAAACAACATGCCGTGTAGTCCCTCAGCCAGCTTCCAAGGCGTTTGACTCCCAGCCTTCTCAGAGAAAACTGTGTTCTGCATCAGGCACAGCTTTGAGAATACTCTTGTTCTCTTACAATGGCAGCATTTATGGCAGGAGTTTTTGCTTGCAACCACATATGTCTCAGCAAGGAGAATGATAAAATATTCATTCAGTGGTGAGCTGGTCTTCTCATACTTACTGTTCATTTGTGCAAAGTACAAAGTGACTTTCTCTTCCAACTTTATGGAATCACACTCCTTTCATGTATGGTATATGAGTTTTCCCGAATATTTGCACCACTTCTAGGCTTTTATGCTGATGCCTTGAGAAGCTACCTAGAACAGAGGCTAGACAGTGTTAAAGGAATAAAGTAAGCATTTATTAAAAAGCCTTCAAAGGATACACCTTGGGCAGTACAAGAGCCGGCCATGGCTACACCCAAGACAAACAATGGACCATGAGTTCTCACACTTTAATAAATTTTGGTCCATTTACATATTGGGATTAATTGTCCGGTTACAGCTTCAGATTATGAAGTCCCATGTGTCCGTATGCTCTCCTCAATTTGCTGTTGTTTATACTTTTTGGGCCTGAAGCTGCAATGGTGTCCTTGGTTCTCAGGGTGGAAAAGGATTTAGATGAGTCTAACTAAACTGAGAAGAGAACTTGCTAACAGTTTATATGAAGTTCAGAGTTATATACTAATGCAGCACAGAACCTGGAAAATGTGAAAGGTAAAACTTAGGTCATTAATGTCATACAGAAAATAATATAAGTTGCAATTATATTTGGGGGGAAAAGCCATAGAAAATATTGGTCATTGCCAGCATCACTTATTGTAGTCAGAATTAAAAATGGAATTAGGCTGGGGTCTTTCCTTTAAGCTAAAAGAGAGATGATAACTGTTATAAGTGGGATACAATTTGTATAGAGTTAAGGCTGAGTTAATTGTTAATTATTGTGACCTTGGGAAGGGGAGTCTGTTGTTTTGAGGGGGATTAATGTTCTTTACCAGTTCTGAAGGGTCCAGGATATGGTGGGGGATAAGCAGTTCAAAAGGACATAGTAACACCCACAAACAGGGTCAGCACAGTTGAACGAGCGCCACAGAAGGGGATTGGACAAAAGAACTGACCAATCATTCGACACCCTGAAGAAATGATTGGTCAGGAATGAAAGATGATAAGGACCAATAAGAACACCAAAAATAAGCCAATCACCGCGCAGATCCAAAACCCACCAATCCTGGACCCAAAGGGGGTTATAAAAATAGGAATTCAGTGGTGTTCAGGGATCTGTGGAGGAGCTTGCTTCTTATGTTATGTGGTGTGTGTGGGAGTTATATGCACTATTATTTCTGACTTCTTGTGCAAGGGTTTGGGTTTATCTCAGATTTCCTGTCTCCTGTGGTTCCTTGTAAATAAATGAGAGATTTTTTCTTTGAAGAGAGTCTGGCCTCATTCATAACAATAACTGTGTAGTAAATCCTTTGTCAGTGATGATGAGGCCCAGTCCAAAGCATGCTATAGTTGTAGAAATAGTCTCCAGCAGCCATTTTGTGTTTTGTGCCCTTTTAGGCAGTACATGCTTTTTCCTATCATCTCCCTGTAAGTAAAGAATGACGTGGCAAAAGAAGGTATTTCTTAGCAGAATTTTCTCTCTTCAGATCAATATGCAGTTAAGTCGCTGGCATCAGGAAGAAGTGAAAGGGCATCACCACTCGGAGAGTGTAGGACAGGGACTGCTTCAGCTGTAAACAGATCTGTGTAGCCATGGCTCCATCAGCTTCAGCAGACTCTGAACTTCCCTCTTAGTGCTTTCTGTCATGTCAGGTGTTACGTCTAGATACTGAATACTTGATGCTGTTATTTACTTTATTTTAATTATTTGTAATTGGCGTGTCTCTTATTAATCCTTAATTCTTAAGACTGTTGATTAGGAAGCTCAGTGAGTATAGACTGTAATCTGTTATGGCTGTTGTTATCTGAGAGTAGTGTTTTAGGCTGTTTTACTTTGCTTAGACAGTCGGTTTGCTAAATGTGTTTTTTGAGTTGTTCAGGTACACAAAGTTGTGATTTTCAGTGTGGCTCCTTCTCTAAATATTGTATCTAGGATTCATGGGTAGCTGCAGAAGGCTTTTTACTACCTCTCTTATATACTCGGATATAAGACGGAGAAGAACAACATCTGTTATATGTTCACAAGGAGTAGATTCTACATGTGAAGCTTCTGACCTGATAGAGACTATTGAGCAGCAGATGTTTCAGAAGACTTTAATCTCTCACCTTAAAACTTCACAGAGGGTCTTTTGGTCTAAATCTTCAAGGTTTTATTGAACTATTTGTTGTCTGTTTTTACTGGATGACAGTTCATTAGGGAGCAGAACCAAAACTACAGATTTTCAAAAAACTAAGATAATTACTTCCCGAATTATGATTATGTTTAAAAATGACCCCAATACATAAAAAAAAAAGGACAATATGCCAAAGATGACAATCTTTATATGCCAGCTAACATCCTCTACTATAAAATAATTTTTTAAAAAGCTTTAATTTTGTTATGGATCATTTTGCACTGTCTGACTGAAGTGTGCGCTGAGGCAGAAGTTTGAAAATTTCTCTGCTGGATGAGTGAAAGGGATTTAGAAAGTTACTTTTAATCTCACCTCAGTTTTTCCTGACAGCACTTCCTTTGAAATGTACTTGTATTATGTCACTGGGCATAGGTGCAGCCTGCCCGCCCAAAGCAACATGAAATGAACGTGCTCAAAACTGAGAAGCAGAGCTGGTCCTAAGACAAAATCTCAGTGCCCCTGAAAATGTATGAAGCTTAAATCCCAAACTGGCCTATTTTTCTGCATCTACTTCAGTTCAGCCCTGTGATTTAAACTCTCCTGAACTTTGGGAGTATTTGGATTTGATTCCAGAGTCTGCAGTTTGAATCCAGCTATATCTAGGAGGACAGATTTGTAAATCGGATTTACAAATATAAATCGGATCGGTTTTCCCACTGGAAGTATATGCATGAACCCTATTAGTAAAACAAAAGTGTTTGTCCTGCAGAACATGTCTGAAAAATTCCCTAATGTGCTCAGCAAACAGAAGAGGAAAGTTTATTCTCTGGGCAGCATGCTAATGTCTCACACAGAGTCAATTTGAAATGCTTACAGTATGGCTGGCATCTGTCACCATGTTGAAACAAAAACAGGGGCTTTGAGGAGTGTTGTAGAAATACGTTATGTCCTGTTTGACTTGAGGGAATGTTTAGGACAAATGAAATATCAAGTGGTTATTCTCTTATCCAAAAGGTGAAATTCCAGCCATACTGAAATTTGTGCAATAAACCTCATTCATTTCAGTAGGGTTAGGATTTTATGCCAAGTCTTCAACACTGCAACAGGACTTACCTATTTCATTTTTCAGAAGATCTGGAAAATCTGCACGCACACACACTGGACAGCATTTATTGAAGAAGACAACTTTATGCACCTTTTATAGCCAAAAGCTGTATGGTACAAAAGGTATTCACTGAAACTAAGTCATCACCACAATTGTGGTCTCTGCTGATGGAAAGGCACTGCCACTTTGAGTTTATGACAGTTGCTCAAATGATAAAGAACAATTTAATATTACCAGTGTAGATATTTGAATCTGTGTTTAACTTCCTTTTTTTTTTTTTTTTTTGGTGGCCCAAACCCAAGTAATTACGTATCTAAATGTGATCCTTCATTTACTTTGGCAATGAATCTTCATCTGTCATCATTTTAATCCATCTACTGAGGGAAAGGATAGAGGCTGCCATACCTGAGAAAGAAAGAACGCTATCTCAGATTTCTCTGTGCTAAAAGTATTTCAACAGATGCCATTTTCTGTCATGGCTTAGAACAGCCTCTTTATCTGAATGCTGAATACTACTGTCTCATAATTATTTTCTAGTATTTAACTCTGTATTTGACTTTTTGAATGACAGACTGTAATTCTTCTTGAGCCATAGTAGCCTATCAAGTTGCCATCTGTTTCAATTTTACACTTTTTCCTTTATCATTCTTTTAACTGTATGTTTACAGTCTGAAGTATTCAATTAAAGAAAACAATTATTTTGCAGTTAAATGAAATAATGTAAAAATTCTTCAAATTATAGCAACAGATGCTCTAAACCATGTTACCAATAAAGAGCTCTGCCCTGGGCATGAGAAAAGAAACAGAAGCAACATGACAATAAGGGACAGTCCCCCCCGTAAACCCTCTAGCAGCCAATAGAAAACAGGTGAGGGAAAGCAAAGATGAAAATGTTAAAAGGAGTTGCTTATTGTTACCCCATGGCTTTACTATAAAATGAGGGCTACAATCCAGACCATAATTTTGAGTACTTTTCTCCTATTTGTTGAACAAGGATTTCCTTGTGACAGGTGGATATTAAATTCCTTTCCAGTTCTATCTAAGTAGACAAGCTCTCTTCTTATTCATTCTAGAAGTGGGAAATCTGAGCTACTGGGAGGTGAAGACATGTGGATGAGATTAATATTGAGAAAGGTCAGAGTCTTTTTAATAAGAAATTGAAGTCCCGTCCATATGCTGAGTCCTGCTGGGTGTATTCCCTTTTCAACTATGCTGTAGAGCATGGAGAAACTGTAAGTCATGGAGCAACCCTGAACATCCCAGAACTCCATTTTGTAGGCATTGTACATACACACTACCAAAAAAGTTTAACATAGTCTCTGGTGTTTCTGTCTGAATGAGCAAGAAAAAAAAAAAGAAAATGGCTATCTTGGCAGTCTTAACTTTTACATTAACATGTAATATTGGGTATATACACAGGCAGATGCCTGAATACTATTTAAGCTGGGTGCTGAACTAGGTGCATGCACTGACAGGCAGTAGTTAAGCTGTTCTTATCTTTTTTTCTTCATGTATTTGATAATGATATTCTAATTCTTTTCAAACCATGTTCCTTTGGCTATGTTTTGATAGCGTGGTTGTTATTCCAGTGGTCTATGCCATCCTGTGACAGTGTCATTTCTGCCAGAGGATTTTCCCTTAAATTTTTGTTCCGAGTACCTTTTGATATTTTCTAGGAATCACTACTGCTCTAAACCACAAGGCTGAACATAAACACAGTGGTGTAAATCGATGTAATTTTTTTGGGAGTGCATGAGAATGTTTGCAGTATATAGCACCTGGGAATTGGCTTTGCCACCGCTTGACATATGAGATTTGTTGTTGTTGTTGAAAGCACAATGGTTACTTTAGCAGAAATTAAGGAATATTTCAGAATGTTCTACAAGATAATTTATCTGAATTTGGAAGCATTTTTTTAATCGACAGTAGCATACAGCAAATTTGTAAATTCTTACGTTGTTCAAAAAATTTGCAGTGTTCTCATCAAATTTATGTAGCAGGCAAAACTATTGTAAATTGTGGATGACTAAAGGGGCCTAGTGTATGCTGCTATGTCTTGAAGACTGGACTACAGGAATCAAGGATTATATTTTGATTATGTTTCTTATATACTATGTTCCTTTTCAACTTTCAGTGGGAGGACACGTGAGGTAATGCAATATGAAATGTAAGAAAATGAAAATGTATTTTGAAAGCAGTAACTAGGCTAAAAAAAACCCAAAAAACCCAAACCCCACCCCCCCAAAAAAAAACCCCAAACAAAAGACCAAAAAAAAATCCACCCCCAAAACCCAACAAAAGCCCTCAAACTTGTTCTTTGAACTTTATACTTTGCTAAAGAAAATGCCATTGTTAAAATCACGCAGTCAATTTACCAAGAAAAAGATTGATTTTCCAATGTCTCATTTGCAAACAACTCGTTTGGTCAAAGCAAATGATATGAAAAAAAAATTTAAAATACATAAAATACAGTGACAAAAGTAGACTGGCTCCATCCAAAAAGCCTGATGTAAAGGAAATGAGACATTTCTAAACTTCGGAGAAATCACGTAAAATGTGAAGATTCGTCTAAATTTTTCAAGGTGTTCAGCCTAAAGAATTGCAATTTCTACAAATTTGGCTGAAAATCAATAATCCTTAGGTGCTTTATTAAGTGCAATTATCCTTGCATCTTTGAGCTAGAGGAGCAGGGAGTAAAGAATAGAGCAGGATGGGACGGAGATTGGACTCAGGTCTATAAGGATGATTTTGGATAATTTCCATGTTTGGGAGACAGAAATGTGGTAAGCCATGGGAGGGAGCAGCCTGAAGCTTTTGAACGGCATTTCCACTCATATTTGGAAAACCACATCAGGTTTATGAATTGCAGCATTGCTTCCAGCTGTGAAGCAAGTAATTGTGAAATATAGTATCAAACTTTGTCCTTCATCCACTGCTAGGGGCAGATTACTGAAGATAACAGCCTCCTTCTTCCAGTTGCTACTGGTTACTCTGTTTAATCAGTAGAAGCCAATGTGACAGAGGCAAAGATTGAGGTCCCATTGTGCTTCCCCTTGATGTAGTTTTATATATTAGTTTTTAACTTAATGCTTTTTTCTATTTTTCTTCTTTTTATTTTATGTTAGATGATCGTGTGGTTAGAAGCCTGGGATACCAGCCCTCAGCTGGGGGCTATGTTGCTTATGCACGTGACCATGAGTTTTCTGACATTGGTTCAGCATCATTCAGTAGGACTGAGTAAACCTATTCAAGGAACAAGTCGACACTGACTAGCGAATAAAGATACTACTTGAACATTTGTGCCTCTCTGATAGCAGGATTTGGACAGTGTGCAATGGGTAAGGGAAGATGAAAGCAGGGGATTGCATGATTTTGTGGCAAAGGCAGCATAATCCCTGCCATCAAAACACAATTCTACCCTTTGTAGCAGCATTTAATTTCTGCATAATTCTGGGAAATCCATGGACATAAACACACATTTGGTTAGCTGTTCTTCTGTGTCCCACTGTGGTATGTTTCAGGCACCCAGTTGCAGCTGGGTATATTTAGTACTTGCAGTTGAATTTTAGCTTTACTGAAGTTTTCAATGCATAGAACGATTTCTATGCATTGAAATACAACAAACAAAGGAAACTGAAAAATTGGATCTTAGGCTTTTCAGCTGAGAAATGAAGAACTCCTTTAAACTCGTATATGAGTTAACTCTTCATTTTTTACATAGGGAAAATCCTATGCTCTCCTTCCATACAAAAGTTTGATAGACCATTAATAGTTGGGAATAAAAAAAAACCCACAAACATTAAAATGCTGGGCATCAATGAGGAAATTGATATCTATGCAGAACAAGACCTATATTCTGTGTCTGCTCTGAGGTTAGTCTATGAGGCACCATGGAAAGAATATTGATTCCCATTCTGAAAGTGTTTTCTTTCCTGTAGCCCAGGTAAGGCAGGGACCATGAAGAAAATAGTGTGACTGAGTGGCTAAATACCCACAACTCAGATAAATATCCACAGACTTGACTTTGTGGTCAAAATTTTCTACAGCACCTGATATTTTGGAACAGTAAAGGTCTAGACAATTTCTTCTGAGTTGCTTACAACCCTGTGTAAGATGTTTTGCCTGTAAGATGGTTTTAACAGTTATTAGTCAAGAGATTAACCTTTAATAAGCCTTCTGTAAGTAGGTCTTTAAGGTGACAAGCTGTGTGAGAATATCCCCTGAATTTTGTTCAACTAAACCTCCCATTCCAAGGGGTTTCTCAGGCCCAATAACAGTATTTAACAGCTTTGGGTCTTGAAACACGGGCAGTGCAGCGTTCATTATAGAATTACAATGTGCTGAAGGCAGCTTTGGCATCATTCATCCAAATGGTCAAAAGTCACTTCCAAGTCTATTTGCTCATTTCCAGGTTCAGAAAAGTTCATCCCGTGGGAATGAGTTTCCTGACCTTTTTTTTGCTGTGAATAGCTAGCACACCCACTCAAAGCCACATCCAGCCAATCGATGATGATGTAGAACCTCCTGAAATAATCCATACAATCTTAAAATAGTAGTCTTTATTTATACAGAAAACAGAAATGACATAGTTTTTCCTTTCTTTTCTCAAGATAAGCTGAATATCTTCTGTGAGTTTTGCACTTTAGAATCCCAGGCTGAATCTCTTGACATGTGCATCTGAAGCCCACTCTAGCTGGGTTTTCCAAGCCAACACTTCATTAATTACTATTTTTGAGTATTAAGTTTCTGAAAACTACACAAAACACTATCCAAATAAAAGCAGTGATTAGTTTCAATGTTAAGTTTGATTGTAAAAGTATGTAAAACTTGTTACTGCTGTACTCTGTCTGGATAAAAGTCTTCCTTTTAGACAGTGCTTCATAATTTATGTCTCAGCCTCCATAATGTTAGTGAGATATTAATATATGCATGAAGAGCAGCAGTCACTGTTATAAAGTGGCAAAGCGATAAATGCATAGCCATTTTGCCTGGTAATATTGTGTATTTAACAGGTTTATTTGTTCAACAGTTCTTACTTTAATTATATTTTGTCATTTGGGAATTTCAGGCATATAACAATCATAGCTCTTCCATGAATATTATTCTTAAAATAAATGTTCACGCATTATTAAAAATGCACTTGTGTTTGCTCATTTATTCATTTACAGTGATTTTTTTCCCTCTTTTTTAAAAACACTGAATTTTTTATTTTTCCAACAAACTTGGAAAGAAAAAAACAACTCATCTGTTACAAGAAAAGATCCAATGCAGATTTCTTGCTGTGGGTGAGCTCTAATTAGGACTTTTGCCATATTTTATGACAGAGAATCTACTGGTAGATGTCACTCATTTTGAAGGGATGTCCCCAGAACTTTCCATGGATCCTGGGAATGTACAAAAACAATGAAAGAAAATAAAAAAGGAATTTGTATAAAAAATGGCCAGACACAAAGGAGTAGTGTCAGAAATTAATGTTGGTCTCATTTGTGACAAATGAGATTTGGTTTGGTCTCATTTGTGACAAAATAGTCTGTTGGAATATTTGCATATTTAGACAAGGTAAGTTTTGGGTTAAACCTACCCGGGATGCAATTCACCTAGCATAAAAAGACCTATAAGGCAGACTGCACAAACTGGAATACACTTTTATCCCTTTGCACTGAGTACTTGAGTATAGTCTGATTCTTGAGGAACACAGAGAAATACCCATTTACATGTAACTTGTACAGTTGTTGGAGCATGTGCACTGTTGAAATAAGAGACCAAACTAGATTCTCAGTTGATGTAAGTTGATATAGCTCAACAGAGCAATTAAACTTGCATTAGTAAGACCTCATTTGGACTGTGACCTTTTTAGAGTGAGCTTTCGTGATTTTTGTCATAAGTCTCACAGTCTGCTTTCTAAATCTCTATCTCCTTGTATGATGGGATTTCAAAGGAGGTGTAGCCTTTTCTCAGGGTACTGGAAATCCATATTCTGGCCTTGATAGTAAAGAAGCTTCAAAACACATATCCTAATGATTTAAAGTAGCAAGGACAGAAATAGGAATAACAATGCACCCCAAAAAAGTGTTACTATTTTTAAGTAAGTGTTCTTATTTCTTCATTCTTATTGTGCTTTTGGTTTTTGAATGGTGATGGCTGGAAATAGAGTCACCCTGAGTTTTCAAGAGGGATGGTAGCTTCAGTGCTTGGGACAACTCTTTCAAGCTCAGCAGATGAGTTTCAGAATGTTTCCTCCCTGAAATCTGATGGATGGGAAGGTAACAAGCTTCAAACTGATGGTGATGTTGTCTTGTTTGCTGGAGCACAAAAGCTTAGTGAACAGTCCACTCCAACTCTAATTAAAAAAAAAACATTACAGCTCTAACAGTTGCTGGCCATGAATTATTCTGAAAATGCTTAACCTGCAGATAAGAAACCACTATCAACCTGTCACATTTCCCTCACTAATGAGTTCAGCGTCAGTTTAAAAGGAAGTGCAATTCATGAAGCAGTGGCTCTGTGTCATAAATTATAGGTATCCGGCATACATTACAAGGACAGAAACAGTAAAATAGCAAGGGACTCTCTATTTGCTATACATTGACAGTGACAGAAAAACAGGGGTTTAGTCTACCATGGCTTGTTTATTCCCTTTCACATCTGTGCCAGTTCTGAAACACATGATGCTGTATTCCGCTGCTACCTGCAATTAACACAAGTATTTATTTAAAGCTTTAGGGGAGAGAAAGAGGTTGTCTGGTATAAAACACTGGACTCTCTAATCACTCAGGCAATGCAAAATGATGTCACTAAATCCTTCCTGTCATTTGTTTCCTTGTTTGTACATGTGTGCATGCGCATGTGTTACTTTGGATGAGTTTCTTTTTTTGCCTTTAATGAAGTACACAATCCATTTCTGAATCAAAATCTTATAAAAACATCTGGTGATTAAAAAAATCATGGTGTACACATTCAGGAAAAAAAAAAGAAACTGAATAAAACACCTGTGATAGTACCTTCATGAAACACCTAATGAAATGAAGAAGAGCTTTACACTAAAAAAAAAAAAAAAACAAAAACCAAAAAAAACCCCAACAAATAGAGGGATGTTTTCCCAAATAGTAACAGCAACATGAAGTGGATTAATCATGTTTGCGCATATGAATGAGTGTGGTATGGCAGCAGGAACATAGGAGAATATTCCTAAAATCCTTCCCCATTTCTGTCATTAGTCTTTCATGGGCTTGTCTTTCATGTCTCTCTCTTTTCTCTTTTGAAAACTAGGTAAGTAGAAAACAGGTTTAGCTTTATCACAATAGTATTTAACACTTTATAGAGACAGATTATGATATTTCTCTTGTAAATTTACACAAAAGGATGAGGGGAAGGAGCTTGTCCTGTGAAAGGAATGGCTGTAAGCAGAGTGAGAAGCTATGGGTGCACAGAGAGCAGACTACAGAAGAAGGGGGAAATGTGTCAGTGGCTACAAAGAAATGCTGAAGTATGAGAAGGCGGTCCTGTTATCATATTTCAGGAAGGAGAGGAAGAAACTGTAACCTGGTATCTCTTTCCTATATGATAGAGGTCTTCCTCACTGAGCAGTGGAGTAAAAAATGTTTTGTGATTCTAACACAATTCCTTAACTCCTTCAACTAAACTTTTTGTTTTGCATTCAAACTATAAAAAACCCCAAACAAGCAACAAGCCAAAAAAANAACCTTAAAAATTGCTATTCTTGTATTTTAATGAGTACAGCCACAGCAACACATCTTCATTCACTCAGACACTCAGACTGGACTCTTGTTCTCTCAGGCTTTACTTCTGACTGGAATCAGAACAGAAAAACCAGGTATTTACATCCTTGTGGTTTGAAATATTATGAGACCTTACTCTGGTTGCAGGCATTTGCCACAGGGCCATTAGAGCTTGGTCTTTGTACAAAGGCTCAAGGTATGAGGAATCACAGAATGAAGGCTTCAGAGTGCTTATCTGTTCATCATGTGTTTCCAGACTTTTGGCTGGTAACCCAGATTCTCCAGCTCTCAAAACCAGAGGCGCAGTCCAAAATTCCTTAAAACCAAAAAGCTGGAGGGATTGCTATGGAGATTGAGTCTTGGAAACTGTTCCTTGTGGCTTGGAGAAACAGGAAGTATACATTAGATGCAGAGATTTAAACTTTTTCAGCAAAATCAAAAGCCTGAATACTACTGCAGTAATCCTGCTTAAATTTGCTACAGTTTCAGGATATGTTAGAATGGATTAATGATGTTCAAAATGTTTCTTTCAGGCAGACATTGAAATATTTTAGGGAAAAAACATTTATTTTATCAACAAATTATTAAACATACACAATATTTTGTTACTTGCTCTTTTAGATTATTTGTAAAGAAGGAAAAATTATTTTGTTTCATAATGTTTTTATTTTTCCATCTTTGAGAAAATTATAATGTACAGAACTTAGACTAGAAGTGGATACACTGTTATGTACTGTTAGAGCAGGTGTTTGACATTGGTCTTTTTTGGTACACTAAGGAATATCATACTAGTAATATTTTAAGCCTTTCCGTTCCATAGCACTTGAATTGCAGCTAACTTGTGCTTTCACTATCCAGGCCTTTAAACTGCTTTCTAAGCCTTATTTCAGTTTATCTTACTGTTCTCATTTTTGATTCCACTCTTTGATTCTCTCTCTGACTGGAGAGTCCATTTGTCTTGACAGGAAGGAGTTAATTTCCCCAAAACACTGTGAAGGCATATCATACAAATAGGAGTACAGTGCCTAACATTGCCAGAAGAGGATCAGCAAAGGGCTGTTGCCTTACCCCTGTCAAAAGCACAAAATCTGCAGGCATCACTGAGCAAAAATCATCCTCCTTTACTGGCCTAGTCAGTTAACACAAGGAAATTAAGAGCTTCTCTTAAGGAATATATCTGCAGCAGCACCCAGTTCTTTCCTACTTTCATGATTTTCTTTTTTATCTCAGGGACAATTTGTCTGCCTCAGGTAAGCTGGCAAACACATCCTGCTTCCAGGGCTGATAAAGACTCTCTGCCTTCCACATCCCCTCCAGCAGTGTCTGGACTGTCCATACTTGACAGTGACGTGAAACTGCTGAAACACTTGTGCGGGAGATGCACCCATGTCAGCAAAGACATGCTTTATCCTGCACAGTGGAACTGCCTGCCCATGGGAGTCAATCTCCTCTGCTGAAAGGATAATCTGTGCCTCTCAATAGTAATCTGACTTCAGGTTCACTGAAACTTTATGGGCTTCCCAAGTCTTAGATGTGGGTTATGCCACAGTTTGACTGCAACTGGGTGTTATTGTGGTGATATATGGACACGTGCCCTCTCCTTAAACTGTTAATGTTTCCACAGAGATTAAACATTCTTCCTGTCTATCCACCTTCGTAGCCTGATATGTGATTTTTTTCAGAGGTTTCACTCCTCTTTAGCAAGGGTACCTCTCCTGCATCTTGACCCAGGGAAGAAAATGAAGGAGTGGCACAATGGAGGCTGGCCAAAGAGGTCTACCAATTGATAATCCTGAGGGACAAAGTAATAAAACTTCTTAAGTCAGGAGAGACTGTGGCAGCGCATCTCAAATAATTGTCTTGCATTTTGACCAAAAATTTCCTATTTTTAAAACGCCTGAGTCTTTCAGCCCCCAGTAGAAAAACAAAGGAAATAACAAAACACCAAATGAACAGACCAAATAACTGAAAACCGCAGAGAGAGAGAACATCTACTTCTAGGTACAATTTCAACATGTTGAAGCCTGACATATTTGTTTATGCATTTATGAATGTTTTTGAGCATTTGAAGAACCAGTAGATGGTGCTTAAGAATATGCTGCACAGTTTCTTAACTTTTTAGCATCATAATAACTCTTATGGTAATTCAGGTTCTCTAGGAGTAGTTTATCTGCTACTGTTTTAACAATATTTTTATACACTAAGGGAATGGGCCTCCTACACAGAAACTCTCCTGCACAGAAACTGTATAAAATACTTCAGTGCCTTATTTGCAGTAACTAAGACTCATAATATTACTACAATGTAGCTTAAAGGCCTTATCCTTTATGTGATCCTTTATGGATCACCCAAGGAGAAGATTTTCTATGATTTGCTCAGTCTTACACTGAAAATCCACAAAACAGCCAGGAGTGGATACTTGAATTTGTTTGAATTTTGTTGCTTGTTCTAATCCTCAAAATCCACAAATACTTTTGTTCTCCTGTAGTACCTCAAGGAAAAACAGTTTTAATTTTATACTGTACATTTGTCAAGTCATGGAAGGAATACAGATGAGACAGGTGTTTAGAAATAACAGTGTTCCTTCTTTAGCAATTAGTGAATCAAGAATGTGTTATACATATCAGACATAAAAATAATTACAGGAATTTTTCTTTTAAATCTGAAAGCACACACTCACGGCTGAAGAGTATCCTCCTTCATCAAAGAAGAAAACTACAATATTCAAGAATTTCAAGACGAACAGCATCGTCTTAATGCATACCTCAAGCAAAATCTGCTGGATAGAGTAAGAGCTCCTATAGTTTTTATTCAGTTCATGCAAGTGGCTTTCTCTACATGACTTCTGCATATGACAGTCTGTGGGAGGGGAAAAATGTCATTTTATGTTCAGTTGTGACTTCATGCATATTCACTACTTATGGTGGCACTGCTTGAGCTTTGCTGTGATTAATGATCAGTGCCATCCATCTTTCCATAAAACAGGCTTTCTCAGTGGCAGAAATGCAATGGTGCAAATCTCAGATAACATACAATTGCAGCCTAGTCTGGCTTTTTTATTGTTTTATTTTTTTAACTTTTATGTTATTTGCATCATGCAACAGCTCCAGTCACTGTCAAAAAGTTTTAGTTTTAGATGTTGTGTAAGAAATATTCAGTTAAGGTTTTCCTAGGTAATGCTTTACAACTTATTTCAAGGTATTGCATGTCTCTTTTGAAATCTTGCTATTTTCTGAAGTTTTGGTACAATGCTTTATCCCCATCCACCTTCCTGTTTATAGCTCCATAACTATTCCTTAAAATGTGTGATGAAGCTATTTGAAGAATGGGATGGGCTCTGGCAGATGATAAAATTTAAATAAATACAGTTACACTTGGAACACATAATGGGGTTCTCATAACAGTTGCTGTAGTAAATAATGTTGCAAATATTGTGTTGGCAGACATTTAGGCTTTGTCTGATCTCCTTTCATTTAAAGTACTTTGAGGCTTCCTTTACTCTGTAGCACTACCAAGACTTTCAGAAGAGTTGAATCTAACATAATTTAATCATAGCAGACTTAGAAGCCTTAATTGATGATTTCAAATCAAGAGTACATCATTGAATTAGGAAGTAGTAAATTTACCCTGGGCATAACTTTGAATATTGGGATTTTACTTGTTTTTACTGGAATAGAGAAGCTTCATCAAATTTGACACAACTACTTCCCTATTCAGTTTGCAAGCTTTCAAAATTTTCCAACTTAAATACACCTTAAAGTGCATTAGTAACTTCAAAGGAAGACGTGTCTCTGTAACTGTATAGGAGCTAAAACAATGCCCATCATCAAAATACCAATGTTTTTAAAAGGAAAAATAATGTTTTTTTCTTCTTCCTAGCCAGCACATGTTCACTAGCCATGTATGAGTCCTGCTGACAAAGAATCAAAAGATTAGGTTTGTCTTTACACCTAAGTATGAAGATGCATGTGGACAATTTTTTTCCTTGACATACCAGAATCTAGGCCAGTTCCTCATCAAACCATGTCTCAGGAAGTTGGATCCAGTAATCTGTAGACTGTACTATCAGGACAGACACGTCACAGGTTACTGGGGTTATTTGTATTTCTGTGAAAGGGTGAAAAATAATCCTCACATAAACTCAAAATGACATCACGCTCTTTCTCTTCTTCTCAGAAATCTTTTGCAAAAAATTTCTGTTATAAAATATGATTTGAGGAGTCCAAAATGCATTGTCTGAGGCTCTTCTTTTAAATCAAAGCATGCCTTGATGAGTTCCACAGTGCATGCCTAACATGATTAGCTCCTGGATGTTTGTCCACACTTTCACACTTGTACATCATACTTCCAGGGGCTGTGTTTGGGCTGAAATTCAGGGAACTTAGAAGCAATAACTCTAAACTGAATGCATCCATGCCACTTCACACCCAGACTAAAAACCCTGTTTAGTGGTATGCTTACCAGGATCTGGGATTCGAGTTCCTTCTAAAGATACAGGCAGATTTTGGAAATTAAATTTCAATTTGGGTAGAAATCTGTGTTTTAAAAATAAAAATTTTCTTGAAATTTGTTGTTTAATATTGGATAGATTTCTAATTTCTTCCATTCCAAACATCCCTCAACCCCCAATTGCAATGACAGTTTTTACTGGCTTCATAAATTAGTCTGTAAACAGCAAAGCTGTAGATGTTCTAGCATCAAAACTAGGTGTTTATGTGATCCTGTGTCTCATTCCTGTAGAACCTGGGGCAGCTGGATGCAAGTCCTCTGTCTATCTATCTAATATTAGTATTGGCTGCATACTGCCACTGTGAACCCAAACGTAAAGAAACCTCCCTCTGGCTAAGCCATTAAATGCCGTGCCAAGTGTATCTCAGCTGGAAGTGGCTTTTTCTACATCTTCCCAATCTCATATGAGTTGTTTTCCCTTCCAAAGGTTGTGAAATATCTGGGTCAGCAGGTATAATATAAAGGCAAGTGGAAAAAAAATCTATTTTTATGACTCCTGAGCCCCATTTCCAACAATTTATTGAAATGTCATGCATGCATATGTATAATTGATTTCACATGTGTGTTAAAATTGCCAGAGATATACTCAGCAGAAATAACTATATTTTTTTCAGATGTGCTCTTTTCCTGTCAACTTGGCCTCCAGAACAAAAATTCAGCCCGGAAAGAAATGTATTTGTACTGCTGGGCACCTGCTGCTTTGTCTCCTGTCTCTCAGCTGGGATAGGAGGGAAGGTTGGTTGCAATCATGCCATCTTCTATAACTGGACTTGCTCTCTTTGCACCTTAATGTTTTTGCAATTCTGATTTCTTTTGTAGTCATGGTTTTAGCCCTGTTCTCTCTCTGATATTGAACTCTTGTGACACTGCTTCAGGAGCAGCAAACAACATGCTGCAGTGAGAGGAAAGACTCTTTTTCAGTGCTTTTAGCAATGTGACCTTAAGTATTGATTTATAGCCTGCTGCAGTGCTCTAGTGCAAAAGGGAACTGTGGTAATTAAGTTAGTATCTGCGCTTTCTAAAATAGTGCTGAGCCACAACAAAAAGGGACCCTTTATTTTTTTTCTCTGCCTCTCAGTGAATGCAGATGCAGGCACTGCCCTTTGACCCTGCTCAGCGTTTCACAGCTGCAGATTATTTTTCTCTCTGTGTGCCTTTAGGTGCTGATAGACAGAGTAGAACCCATTAATTCTTGTGTCTGACTTTCTTTTTTAGCGCAGGCAATGGAGCAAGTCTCTGCACTTGTACCTGACTTTTAAAACACTTTTTGTCCTTATGGGGGTAAAAAAAAAAGAGCAGTGGCTAAGGTGATATAGGAAGAATTAGAAAATTCAGCAGAGTGGGTGGTCACAAAGTGGCTCAAACTAGAAAGCAAAACCTTTTTCATGAAAATTCCCACTTCTCAGCATGACACGTTATTCTGAAACTCGTGTATAAGGTAACAGGGTAAGCACAATGAGAAATCTTTTTGTATTCTATTACAGTCATTAGAGAAATAGGCCACAAAAGGTAATGGCAATAAAACTGAATACTTTGCAGTAAGCATGTAAATTACATGTTAATGTATGCAAATTAGAACACCATGTTCAATGTCCATAAAACTACAAAATACAACTAATTAATGGTAGGTAAGATGCTTCATTTTATATTCACAGAGTTGCAGAGGAGGTAGTATATTTTTATAATTGTGGAACATTGGCCTTGGGGACCACATCAAACATTCAGTTTCCCTCCTCTGGCAAATTTGCCCAGCACACTGGAAGTAATTGCCTTTCTGCTTCCTCACCCAAGGTCTTACTCTGAGTCTCTGGAATTAGAAGCACAAAAAAAGAAACCAAAAATATTCCCAGTTTTACAATTACTTTCTTGTGGAACTAGTTCTTATTAGGGTTAATATTGTCTCTGTTCGGCAAAATGCCTAAACACATTTGGTATCCATGGCATATCTGAATGGATTCTGTAACTGAATCCCCAAATGGATACAAGCTTTATAAAGCTCAGATTTTTAGGTAATCTGTTGCCAGAAGAATTCACAGTTCAAGTCCTCAGTACAATGTGAAAACAGAGCACCTGAGAACAGATTTACAAAAAGTGACTCATCCAGGAAAAGAGGTGAAGGGAGCATGGGAGTCAAGCCCCATTTCTGGCAGATACCAACAGCACCAATGAAGCAAACTTGTCTGCCCACATTCTTGAATTCTGTATGGGAAACAGCTCTGGTTTTAAGGCCATATCTATCCTGTGCCTGAAATTAGTAACCCCATCTTTTTGACTATCCATCTGACAATGTGAAGGGGCCCAGGTCCCGATGGAACAAAGCCCTGTTAAAGGCATGTGTAGGTATGTGGGTACCTATGTGCAAGTCTGTGTGCAGCCTGGGAGAGCACTGCAATACAAGTTGAGTGGAAATGAATATTTGAGGGTACACATAAACATTAATACAAGCAACACATATCAGTGAAAGGTCTTCTGAGTTCCCTTTTGCTGTAAAAGTGCTTGCACTCTAATTTGCATCACAGAATCATAGGATCACAGAATGGTTTGTATTGGAAGGTATCCTAAAGATCAACTCCCCTGCCATTGACAGGGACACCTTGCAGTATACCAGATTGCTCAAAGCCCCATCCAGCCTGGCCTTGGACATTTCCAGGGATGGGGCATCTACAGCTTCTTTGGGTGTCGCTGTTCCAGTTGCTTCGCTGTTCCATCAGTGTCACGGTTCCATCCTCACAGTCAAGAATTTCTTCCTAATATCTAATGTACATCTGCTTTTTTTTTTTTAGTTTGAAGCCATTATCCCTCATCTTGTCACTAGGAGGCCTTGTGGAAAGTTCCCTGCAGCTGTCTTGAAGCCCCCTTAGGTGCCTAAAGATTCTATACGGTCTCCCCAGAGCCTTCTCTTTTTCAGGCAGGACAACCCCAAGTCTCTCAGTCTGTCTTCATGGGGAAGATGCTCCATCCGTCTGATCATATTCACGGCTCTCCTTTGTATTCGCCCTAAAGGGTCAACATCCTTCTTATGTCAGGGGGCCCCAGAGCTGGGGCACTGGGGCAGCACTCCGGGTGGTGTCCACAAGAGTGGAGTAGAGGGACCTACTAGTCACAAGGGAGCTCTCTGGACATTTATCTGTGTGCCATGGGTCTGTGGCCATGCCACACTCCTCTGCAGGTCCCTGGTGAGAAGCTCTGTTGAGCCCATGCAGAGGCAGATCAGCTTAGCTGCTTTGCAGAGCTTCCTCCAAGTTAGTGGGCAGCTTCCCAGACACAACACCTGTGTCCCTGTACCTAAGAAGCTTCAGGATGTGCTCCTCCTCCTGGCTGTCACTCCACCACAGTGGCTGCTTCTCCCTGCAGGTCCAGTGCAGCAGAGGAATGGCCAGTTTGGAAAGAAATCCCAGTTATTTGCTACAGATGAATAGTGGATGTGTTTTGTGCAGGTCTTATTTAATAGGCACTGAGTTGAGTGATGGTGATGAATGTAATATGTCTTAGGTACCCGAGACAGAGGTTATAATTTGCCAAATACTTTTCATGAGCCAGCAGTTTTCCTTCTGGAAAGCTGTTCAGTTCCAAACAAAACATTTGTCTTGTGTGCACGTATGTGTGGGTCTATATACATAAATATATATAAAATCTGCACCTGTTTGGCAAAGCAGTTGAACTTTGATCAACTTCAGGTAAAGGCTTACCTTGCATTTCTTTTAAAAATTAATCCCATTGCTAAACATGTGTCTAAGTGTTTTCTGATTTAAGATGGTTTTCAGGATCGAGGCCCTAAAGAGGACAAATGAGTGCAGCTGTTTCAGACAAGAAAATGGAGGCTGCCATAAAAGAGACACAAAGACCCTAAAGTACATGAAATATTGTAAGGGCTTTTAAGCAGAAGAAGGAAAAAGATGTACGGTAAAAGTAACATGCTTACAGAGAGAAACAACATAGAAAAGAAATGTCAGAATAGGAAAAAAAAAAGGAAAAGTGGAAATAGGGGATACTGGAATCTCAATTTAAGGCAGAACACCTCCTCCTATGCTAATAATGTAACTAACATGCTTGACTGACATTCACAAATTCTGTCTCTATTCTTACTTGTACCCATACTGCCTCACATTTTGTCATGCTTCCCTCTGCTATGGAATTTTGAGAAAATGGGCTTGGAAACCTCATATTCCAGGGATTCTCAGTTACAGGATGGATGCAAAAAAAAGAATTTAGAACTTTATTTCCTAAGGATTAAAGGAATAATTGGGGGGAGGGGGAAGGGGGGGATTCTGCTGAATGTGGTATTATCTAAGCATTAATTCTTATTGCTTATTAATACAAGAGCAAAAGTTTAACTTTATGTGAGACATCTTTCAGACTATCAAGGGACTAAAAATGCCTTGCCACCACTGTACAGCAGTGCCTGCCAGAGACAGGGCTGTTTGGAAGACTGTTGATTCAGCATGTGATTTGCAGAGGGCTTGAGCTGATGCAAACTCGTGATGGCTATGAAAGGTCTGTAACGACAATGATGCTGTATTTTGGTAGAAGAAGGAAGACTGATAGAAGGATCTGACCAAAACCTCCTCTACTAAAATATTCTGGTACTAAAGCTTTTCTAATGCCTTCAGTCTAGAGCTTCAGGCTGATCAGATACTCCAAGTTATTTGCCTAAATTATTTACATCAGAGGCAATTGGGACTAAAAATATTTTCTTCATCCTAGTCACCTTTTAATTCTAAACTAAAACTATTGGAAAAGTCAAAGGTCTTTACCCAGGCTGTGACCATTAACACAGTTATTTTCTCCCCTCTCTCTTGCCTTTCCTTGCTGCCATGTGCTATATATCTTGGACAGAGCACAACAAATCTAAAACTGATGGCCTTGTTTCTTTTGCTTTTTTGGCCAGCACAAGCTCAATACCTGCACAAGAGGGGAGCAGGATTAGCTTGGGAAAGAAAACAAAAAAGCCTCTGCCAAAATAATAATCATAATATTAGCACACAGCTGTAGGGAGTAATTTTTTGGCATCTAAAGCAAATGCTCCCCGCTCTCTCCCTCACTCTGTAACCCTACTTCTGTTTTTTTTTCACTGGCTACCAGATTCTTTATTTCCTTGTCTCCCTCCAAAGTCCTGTGGTTGCTCCTTGGTGGTGACAGCAGCAGCAGCAGCAACTAAAGGGACGTGTATGTGTGTGTGTGTGCGTGCGTGTGGTGGTGACTCACGTGAATGTGATATTCCTGCAAACTTGAAATGTGCTTCAAGGACTTGATGCAGTTTTTTTGATCTTGATCTTGTTCATTTGGAGGGAGGAGGAGGGGAAAAGTGAGAGAGGGAGAGAGAGAAAGAGAGAGGGGGAATGCTGCTCTTGGCTGAAGATACAGGCAGTTGGCTGCTTTATGGCTTTGCCTTGATGTGTGTTTAAAAAACAGCTCAAAATTTGGCACAGAGATATTTTTCCCACTTGTTTTACTTCTAAGTATTCTTCAAAAGCTTCCATGGGATATAGAATATTGCTTTGATCAAATGAATATACTTTATGCTGAAGTTTCTAGCTAATATTGACTTCAACTCATAGTCTGCCAATTTTTTAATTTTGGACTTGATTTCAGATTTTCTGTAGCCTGTAGACAATAGAAAAATAGGACAATTTCCTCTGTGGATCATGTTATTTTACTGATGTGCATTGAAGTTTCAGAAGATAAGGAAGAGTGAGTGAAGAAAATATGATCAAATTTGTTTCTTCAGCAAAATATTAATGTGACCGAAAGGCTGAATGTACACAGGGAGTGTACCCCAGACAAAGATGTTTTGGAAAAGATTCATAGCTTTGAATTATTTTCCTGTAAAGCCCCCATATATGCATTCTTACCTAATCCTTATCTGAGCTATTTGAACTATTCATATTTGAGAAATCTTCTGGAAATATCCAGGTATGGGCCATGATGTGTGAGTCACCGGGCTTCCTGCTCCTGCTCAGTCATAAACCATCTCCTGACAGCAGCCTTTGTCACACTGCTTGGGACATTAATGATCTCATTTGGAACCTATAATGCAAAGACATTGATTTCTTCCCTCCATTAATGCTTTTTTTTGAGTATTTCCATGAGCCGACATTGATTAAACATCACTAATAAAAATAAAACACTAAAAAAAAAAAAAATAAATAAATAAAAAAATAAAATAAAATAAAATTGTCATGATGCAGTGAGTCTGAGTCTGGCACAGTTTTAAAGGCATATCTCCTTCCCCTCCAGACTATGTTACTGTTGTGTTTCTCATTTTAGTTACTTTGGGAGATGAAAATTTGCCCTTGCAGTATGGTTCTGCTCACTTACTGTGGGAAGATAGGGACGGGCGGTCGGAAGATTACGTGCTGTACAGAAAGATAGGATCCTCCTCCCTACAGTTTGCTATGCAAGCAGACGGAAATGATGTAGCCCCAGACTATATAATGCTGCGTAACTCAGAAATAAACACCATTTTACCATCCACCACATTGGTGTCTGTGAGTAATTGGCCCGAGCAGTCTGAGGTGGCTGCTGTGCCATTCCCGAACCAGGTCGTCACGCCTCAGCAGAGGCAACAACTTACTAGACAACACCAGTGCTGCAGGTTGCATGTCAACCGCTGCTTTCCATCCATCTCTTAATTTCAAGTAGCAGTCACATACTTTTCATGGGCTGCCATAGTCAACATGTTGTTCCTTCCAGGCGCAGTTGCAGGATCTGGAAAATTAGAGCGACAGATTTTAGTGAAGGATTTTGGATTCTGGACTTCATGTCACTAACCGAGAGTTGATAATCCTCAGGTAAAGAAAGAATTGTATTAATTTATTTCACCTGAAACAGTTATATAGGGGATGATTTATTTGGTTGACAGTAAATAAAAGTGATGGTAGGTAATGTAAAGCCACAGCTGCCTCTCATCACTTGTATCCTAGAGTGCCATGCTGATGCCCTTATCCTTTGCAGTCTGCACAGAGGGGAGGGCAGCAGAAGGAACAGTGAACTGGCAGGTGCTCTGCTGGGGGAAAAAATAAACCCACTGCCATGACAGTTTGGGATAAGGGGATTCCCGTAGGCCATACTAATTCAGGGGCTGTGATTCAAGACTAATGCCCTCAGTTAATGTCCCGTGACAGAAAATAGATTTACCTTATGGTTTATGTTACAGTCTCTCACAGGGGGAAGCATGCTGTCCTCCAAACATGGAAAAATAGAGAGCAAAAATCGAATTCCAGAGAGAAAAGGCCACTTTTGTGGTGCTTTGCAGCAACTTTTACAAAAGGCAGGAGAGGGAAGTGCATCTGTTCCTTAGCTGCCACACTGACTGATGCCAGTAAGTTCAGCAGTGACAAGTATGCCATTATTTTCGTCCTGGAGGTCTGCAATGTCATGTGCTTGTGATCTGTCTTCAGCTGCTAGACTCAGACAAGTTGAATTGTCCAGGCAGCACTGTGGCAGCAGAGAAGCCCAGCTGTGCCAGGCCATAAACAGAACAATGTTTTCAGTTTAGTGCCCACCAGCAGGGAATTCATGTTATTTACTAATACTTCACCATATGTCAGGACTTCACTTGCCAGTTCATGAGCACCACCTTGTGCTTTCTGATGTAGATGGGTGGCCCACAGATGATGGCTGTGAAGGGCACCCCTCCTAACTAAACCCATCCTAAAAACTATATAATTTTTTTATGTATTTCTACTTGGAAATGTGAGTAGTAGGGACATCGCATGGTGAGGATACATGTGGCAAATGGAGGATGCTCCAGGAGGTGCCTGATGAGGTGGTTCAACCAGCTGGTGTATGGAGAACACTTTGGTTGGTGCTGTGAGTGATCCTGATATTTCCCATGTGGTGTTGGCAGTCAGGGGAAGTCAGGCAAGCTGGAAGTATGAATCAGAGATCAAAACAGTATGGATGCTCAGTCCCCAAAACTGCTGCCTGAGGTGCAGTAGGTATAGCACAGGATAGGATTGTGTAGACACAGGCAGCTGATTTCCCCAGCAGGCTTTGCACACTGCTTTAAACTCTACTTCCACTTGGCCTTTCTGCTGTGGGAGCACAATACATATTCCAAAGCCAAAGATATGTCACAGAAGGGTCCTGGTTCCTCCCCTCTCACCCCAGTTTTAAGCCATGGTGACCTCAGAGAGCACGAGACTGTGCCTTTTTTTTTTTTTTTTATCTTTGTGAAAAGAGTCTTGTTTGCTTGCTGGCCCTTTCACACCAAGGCACTGTTGTGTTACTTAAAATTGTAAATTATGTCTGTTTAAGAAAATGTTAGTGTTTTTTAAAACAGAATAACAGAACTGGAAAAGACTTGGCTGTGCTGTTTGTTACACGAGTTGCAGGCAGGCAGAATGATGCATTCACCATTATGAGCAGATTCAAGGAGACTAATGACTGCTGCACAATATAGCTTCAGTTCTTTCAAGTAACATGAGAGTTGTTTCTTTGCTTGCCAGCAAGATTATCTGAGCAATGTTAATGCTGGTACGTTGATGTATAGGGGAACCATCAATATGGGGCTGTGCCTACCAACAATAACTGAAATGACCTTTCTATTAGGGAAAAAAAAAGGATTGTAACATAAATACAGCTTTGATGGAGGGATTTGATTTCTCTGGCACCTATCATTGCACATATGGGTATTTCTTGTGTATTCCTCAGGAGTTCTGTAAAAGTTTCTCAGCTGTTGGATAGGACTAAGATATAATGAGTATTTTTTGTTGACAGCTTCTAAAAGCATGCTAGAAGAATCTCTCCCACTATATAATACTGGAAAATGCTTGACAACCATGTTGCTTTCAACCTGGATACTCAGTGCAAACCCCAGATCCTTTGAGAAAGAGAGTGAATTAAGAGAAGAAAATATATTCTGCTTCACCATTGACACCTCCCCTCAGAAAAATTCCTCTTTTCCCATCCCAAAGGGAGATTTACTGTTCCTCAAAGTACCAATAGCAAAAATTGCTAAAAACCCAAATAAACAACAAAAAAATAAACAAATAAACAACAACAAAAACAACTACAAAAACAAATAAACAACAACCAAAAAATGAACAAATAAACAACAACAACAAAAAAAAAACCACAAGCAAGNAAAAAAAAAAAAAAAAAAAAAAAGGCACCTGGATCTTTGCTGTCAGTGTTAACTTTATGTGGAACAATATATACAAACACAAAGGAACTTAGAGCAAGAACTGTTGTGCTTTGCACTTGTCATCAGGAAATGCCATGAGAAAATGGCCAAAACATGTGGACTGTTTTCCCTCTAGTTGCATAAGTGTCTGGCTTGGCTTTGATTCACCTTAGATATCCAGAAGAAATTAGAAGGGACTGCACAGACTTTGTAGTTGCTGCTTTGTATATTTTTGTCCACTTGTTTTGAAATATTGCTCAATGCTTCTACTCCCTTCCTCAGCAGAGGTGCTGCCTTTCCTGTGTTTTTTCAGCAAACATTGAGGTTAAGCTCTGCTCTTCAGTGGTGTCATTTTGGGAGCCCACAAGTGAGGTTTCAGCCACAAGAAAATGGAAAAGATTATATTGATATATATGTTTTCTTACTAAATAAGGAGAAAAAACTAACAGAGGGCTTCAAACTGGATTTGTCTGTGTGGGCATACCATGAAACATGTTTACCAAATTTTTTTCCCATAAGAATCACAGTTTTCCTCATCTGACACCCAAGTTTCCCGATAGAAGAATGGGGATAATATGGTATTTCAGGCACTATTATGGTGACTCAGAGCTCTGGCCCCTCAAAGGTAACAAGTCTGAACTCTGATCGCCCTTTTGCCTTTCACACTTGGTCACAGAGACTTATCTGGGCCACCAAGGACTAAATTTTTTGGTTTTTATTCTGTAGGTCTAGTTTTTGAAAATTTAAGATTTTCAGGAGAGATTAGAGGATTAATGCAAAGGATATTGAAGTCAAAAGGGGTCTGATTTTCATCAAGTGACTAGTAGTTACTTTTGAAATTCAGACCAACTTTGGAGCCTGAGAGTCAGACTAGGTGTCCCTAAATACAGCTAAAAACTGACCACATACTATTATTAAACTGACATTAATGGGTACAGTGATATGATGCATATTTCTTTAATGTTCTTCCAAGCCAGAAAAATTCATCTCTGTGTCCGAGTTGTCAGCTTCTAGTTCACAGGTGAATTGGAGGATCAATGTCTTTTCTTCAATGTATGACAGCTTTATAGAAATCCCTGAAAGTGTGGCTTTTGGATACATTGCAAAAGAGGGGAAAATGTTTTCTTTCTCTGGCTAGCAGCCACCATCTAATTTTAGCTGCAATCTTCAAAGGCCATGGAGTAGATGCTGCCTCTTCCCCAAAATGTGATTTCCCTGGCCTTGGCACACACTGGACTAAGTTGCTATTCACTGCTAAATTTGCTTGCGTGCAGTTAAAGCCTGATAATCTTGGGTCTCAACTAAGCCAAAGCTCTTTAACTTGTTTTATTCTGTTAGGCCATGTTAAAGAACAAAGCAAAACAAAAAAATCCAAATGAAATAAACAAGCAAAACCCAACAAACCAAGACAAACCAACAAGCCATCTTACTATACCTTACTATTTAAAAAGAATTGGGTTGAGTTGGTAACAGTCCAGATGCTGAAGGAAAAGCTGTTAATGTTTCAAGAGAAGATGGTGCTCATGGATCCCTACAGAGCCAACACTTAAGCATGAAGTTCATGATGAAAAAGGGAAAAATAAGCTGCTATTTGTCTTTATTCATGTTTTGGGGGACATAATCAGACATAATTGTATCTATTTCTCCAAGTCCACTTTCCTGCACTATTTGTGTATATGCTAAGTGCCTGTGATGTGTAAGGTGCTCATTAGTAACATCACACTGCTAAGCAGCTGCTCTGTTCCCTCCCAGACAGGAGTGTATTGACAAGGGGAAAAAAGTCCTGATACTGCTCCATTGTTGTGTCTGAATATCATCCCCTCTTCCATACCTGTATGTTGCCCTGATTTTCTCAAGTTTTACCAAGCCTTCTGATATTTGCATTCTTTGCACAAACTTTCTCATGCACTTTAGGTAAATAACTTATTGTTTTGCATTCCTTTATGGAGGACAAGCAACCTGACGGACAGTTGGGTTGCCCAGTGACATTGAGGAGGTGGCACTGTAGCCCTCCAATGACACTGGGATTTTAAAAAAAATATATATATGTGGAGTCAGATATTTAATAAAGAGTTTTTTCAGTTTGCTTTCACCAGACCTGCTCCATGTCGTTCTTGTGTCGCCCCCCAGGATGGGGGTGACACCCGTATATGTATGTGCATATGTGTATATACATATATGTATAAGCACTTTCACATATATAGTTTTCAGTAGGATTCCTGACAGATTAAAGGTTATTTTTATTTTATAGGCATATTTATACTACTTCTTATGTACAAACAAGCTTTCTTAAACTCGTGTTTGCAATCCTCTAAATAAAACTGAAGAATATAATGGAGACTGTGAATTTATTGCACATTTAGAATTATTTTTAGACATAGCTGCATTTTTTCCCATCATACTTACTTTTTCAACTTGTAGCTCTTCAAACTCTGCTGAGCAAACCAGTCTACAAAAGCTGAAACATATTTCTCAGAGTAGGAGTATCTTCTAAAATATCCAAAAAGAAAAAAAAAAGGAAAAAAGGGGTGGGGGGAAGAAAAGAGTTGTGCCTCCTGTTTAGAATGGCCCTACTTTACCCCATTTTGATTCTACTTCCATTTCTCACTGAGATCAAGTAGGGCATTCAGGTCTTTCATTTTAAATGCAGGAAGCAAATGACTCATATTCTAGCAGCTGTCTTTTAGAGCCTCATTTCTGCTCTGACCTTGCTTTCTTGCTTTTTTTATTGGCACCAATTGTTGTTTAACAGAATGAGAAAGTTCCATAGTTAATTATTCTGTTGTCCAGTCCCCCTCTAAGTCTGTCTTCTAATAACAAAACATAGGATCAGACATCCATGTGAATGATAACTTCATTCCTCAGCTAAAATACCATGCTTTATCTGGTTGAGGGTGGGATGTCCAAGGAATCTTTAGAGGGTTAGGTGGATGAATTTCATTGAGATTCAACAGCCAGCTCACATTAAAAAAAAAAAAAAAATCACATTTTAAACCTCAAATCATGTGGAAATCTTCTGCTATCAGGAAAAAAAATATTTTTAAGACTAAGTCTGATTTAAGTTCTTGACTAAACTCATGGACCACTGGGGCCCTATTCAAAGTATTATACTGCATATAGACTGCCCAAGACTGCAAAAAGCCAATAAAAGGAATAAATAGGACACAAGGGCTGGAGAAAATGTTCATACTTGTTTTTCTAATCATTCCATTAAAAGCAATGAAAGTCTGTTTCTTTTCACCTCTGCTAATGACTCTCTTCCAAATAGCTCATGAAGACTTTTAGAAAGGTTTCATAGGAAGAAGAGAACCTGTATGGCAACTGTTGGAGCAAAAACTGATTTCCCCACTCCATCTGCCTGATGTCAGGTAGGCATCCCTATAAAGAGATCAGAAGGAACACTTGTGTCAGTCAAAACTTTTGAAAAACAGGGTTCAGATAAGTAAATACCAATTGAGTCAAGTCAGGTGACCAGACTCTCACAGAGCTAACATGTGTTTGTGATTTACTTTTATTTTTTGAGATATGTTTGCCTCAGCTCTAAGGGTGGAAAGTACATAAGGAATTTTAATTGCCACTCCTCAAAAATCACATTCTTGAGCAAACCTGGCTTACTGGAGAGATTAATTTATTCTATAGACATAAAAACAAAACATAGATTTCCAAAGTTCGTCTTTGGAATATGCTTCTCAAGCAGATTTCAAAATTTTCATTCTTTCCATGTCAGCATCCCACGGCTATCTCAGCAATCACACCACAACTGAAGAAAACTAAGCATAAAAAACAGGCATAAGGCCAAAGAGTGATATTTACTCACTAGACTGAATAGGAGGCAGTGCAAAGTCATCGTGTCTGGTGGGAGTTTTGGAGAGGGCTAGGAGTTTAAGTAGGATGTGTGATGTTCTTTAGTGACATAGGGGGAACTGCTGGGTATGAGGGTCAAAAAAGCTGGTTCCTTCTCACTTTCCTTGACATAGCTCTAGATCCCAGAGGAACTGGGGAACCAGGACTGAAGAGACTTCTGGAGGTGCTGAGTCAGCAGCACACAGGGCTGGAAATTGAGGAACAGCCCTTGTGCTCCTAATACTCTGAAAGACACCTTGCTGGACTCAGGAGCATTTAAAGCACTTTCTCCTCCTTTTAACCAGATATTCATATTTCCTCTGATCAGTGGAAGACTTGCCTATATGCTTGTCTGGTCTATTTTCATGTCTGAACTAAGAATATTTTTAAATCATGAGCTGTTCTAAAAAGGAAACACATGGGCACTGGCATAGCTCCTAATACTGTACGTTTTAAGATTAATGCCAGCCAACAGCAGCAGGGGAAGACTGTGAGTCTTAAGAAGGTGGAAAGAAATCCTGCTCAGAAAGAAATTGCCTTGGTTTGGCTTGCTAGAAATATCTCAAAAAGCTGAGCTGGTAAAAGAGGAATTTTACCAACACTTGCATCCAAGTAAGCAGCAGCAGCAGCAGCTAACTTCTGCTTGTCTCTTTCTGGAGCAGTGACAGCTGTGTGCAAGATAAGATCCATAAAGCCCTTGGTGTGCTTTGGAGAAACACAATCACCCCAGACTAAGAACATGTAGAAAACATTTGTCAGCACTGCCATTTCAATGGGCCTCAGCTCTACCACCATTGTGTGGGGTAGAGAGACAGGAGAAAGAGTGAGAAGTTTGAGGAGGGACAGGGAAAGGCCATCCAGCAATGGAAGCAGGAGAGTATCACAGAGCCATGTTCATCCATCTGCCCATCCAGCTCGACCTGGAGTCAAACACCTGGAATGGACCATGGAGGAGTCAGTGCCCCTGCATCTAATAGTGAGCAGGTGTTTCACTTTAAAGCTGCTCCCAGTTGGCAGCTGGGATTTTTATGAAGGGATTATGAGCAGTTGTTTCACAGAAAGAGAGAAAACACTGTGCAGAGGCACAGGGACTGCCCTTGATGTTATCATTACCCTGCTGGCCCACTACATCCTCTGGTCTAAATCACAGAGGCAGATGTGCACAACACTGACTTCTTTGTCCTGCCATCAGCACCTGACAGAGCGCTGGCAAACCTGAGCCTTATCCTTTCCTCGGGGTTGGAAATGACTCCTAGGCCCCTCATAACCTCTTTTCCAGCTGGCATTTCCCTCTCTTGCCTTGTTTCCCAATGGCAGTGTGTCAGCCCCTTGCCCTACCTGTCTGTAGGCACAGCTGAGAAACACCTGCAGAGGTGGAAACACTGCAGCCAGATGCTGCTGACAGAGCAAGAAGAGGAAAAAGAGAGCTGCTGAGCATCTGCCAAGACAGAAGCAACTCAGAGCAGCTTTACCGAAATGCCACAGTGAGAGCTATGTGAAAAAATGTAATTTTAACCTTTTAGAAAAGAGCCCTGTTAACATGGGTGTGTGACATTTTTGAAATTGCTCTCCATAATTTCTTATTTCATCTGGAGTTATCTTTTTCATTCATACCCATGCTGCTATATTTTTGGGCAAATTTGCATTTTCTAGAGAGCTCACTGATCTTCAGCTACAATTGAATCTTGGGATATTGATCCTACTCCTGTTCCCTAGGACAGCAGTCTGGAAAATGTGAGGCCATCTTTCCAGACCCAGAGTTTTTGTCAGCTCTGTGATCATGAAGTGATTCCACCAATCTGCCTGGCTGCCCATTGTGAGCAAATGTGTGACAATGTGAGCAAATAGGGGCTTGTGTGCTTTGTGCCAACTTACACAACTGCATTTGCCTTAGGTGGGTATTTATTGCAATCAGGGAAATAAGCACAGAGAACTGTCACCCTTCCTTTTAGCATGTCATTAGGGTAGGATTTTTTCCATCCAGGTAGATTGGTGAGTCAGATGAATGTAAGAAAGAAAGGTTTAAGTCCATGGGAGTAGGAGCTAGCACACGCAGGGTTTACACTCAGCGTTGTCACTCATCTATAAGGCCACTTCATGAAAACAGAGTGTCATGCAAACAAAGGCAATTTTATGTTATAGAATATGTGATAATACTACAAATGAGCTCAGCTGAGACACTTTAGGAATTAAATTAACAGAAATCAATGTTAACATGAGGACCAGGAGACAAGATGAGAAAGAGAGAGTCCAGAGACCCTGACTGGGTCTTTTGAGTAGACTCTTAGTGCATCTATTTGTTTTGGAGCAATTATAGCTAACCATTGTCTTTCCTCATCTATAGTTGCTGCTGTCACTGTTTCTATAGTCCATTTTGTTTCTGACTGTACGTATCATCAGTGTTTTCAATGATACAGACGTACACAGACACATCTCTGTTTCCTGCATTTCACTAGGATATGTCTTATATTGTTTTGCTGTATTTGGTCATGAATTCTATTATTCCTAGGACAAAAAGTCTTGACAGAGCTTTTCTTCCAGCCTGATAGACACCTGGTGGTGGTTTGTGGAGAGGCAAGCTCCAACATCAGGCTTGGTATCCAGAGTTGCAGAGGCAGGCTCAGCAATGCACAGGAAGGCTGGGAAACTACTGGCAGGTTCTTGGCTCCTGTTGGTTTTACACCCCAGTCTTCCAGGATGCTGTGCACTTCTTCTCTGGAGATTTATAAATTCAAACACTCACAGAATAGTTTGAGTTGGAAGGGACCCTAAAGATCATCTAGTTTCAATCCCCCTGCCATAGGCAGGGACATCTTCCCCTACCTAGATCAGGTTGGTCAGAGCCCCATCCAATCTGACTTTTAAAGTTTTTTTGCGATCCATCATACCTCATGTGTTTGGCTGAATAAACATGCAACAGCTTTTCAAAAAACAAAGATAAAACACTTGTGATTCAGAGTTAAGTTCCTATTCAGTACAGAGAGATTTATTATTATTTTTGCTACTGTTATTTGCACTTTAGATGACACTACCCAATAACCCCATTTATCTGGCTAAACATTTACAAATATATTGTGCTAGCTATTGTACAAATGCATAAAAGATAGCTGCTACTCCAAATAGCTTACATAAATTTCACACCCCTGGCTCATTCAAGAAACTTTCTGAAATCTTTCTGAAGAAAAACAGTGTTGGTGGTATAGGTTCGATAATTTTCTAGCAGTTGATGCTCAGTATGGAAGTTGTATGTTTTAAAAGGTAGGGAAGGTAATGCACATTTTCTTCCTTTTCCTAGTTTTTTTCTCTTCTTTACATTGTTTTAAAAATTTGTTTCTCATGGTCTGTTTCCATTACACTTATATCCTCTTCTCCATGACCACTTATCTCTATGTTTTCTTTTATACTTTAAGAAAAGATAGAGTATTTATGACAGGTGCAAAATGAGATGAAAACTGACAACATATTAAACACTTTACTCGTAGGAGAATAGAGATAGTGATGAAGGTAATCTCACCCCTAAGGAGTTGCAGATGCACTAATTACCAAGAATTAGGAACAGGACTGCCCTTAATGGGCCACAGCTATGTCCAATTAGGATGGGTATTATAAAAGAGTGGGTTGGCTGGTTGAAAAGTTAGTGTTTGTTGGCTGTACTGCAAGGAGGAGGGGTCAGGTGGTTGTGAAAGGAGCAGTAATGGCTAGTATGTACTGTGAGAGGCAGTAAGGGTTAGGCAGTCATAAGAGGGACAGGAAGGAATCAGAAGAGCAGTAAGGAGGTAAAAGAGAAGGAGTCAATGTTATGAGGAGCTGCCTGTGAGAAATCACTGAGAAGGTATGGAAGCATTACAATATGATAACAACAGCTATGTATCCTAGGAAGCGGATTTGTAGCTCTTTCTTCTCAGTTTTGTCTGGAGGTTTTGGAAATGAGAGTTTGTATTAATCAGCCAATGGGCCTGGAGAGGAGGCAGCAAGAAATGTGGTCTTGCTCCCCATATTTTTTCCTTGCTTCACTTTGCCCTTTTGTTTTCTGGATTTGTCTTCTCAGTCAATGTCAACCAGCTGTGTAGGACTTTCTGCACTGTGTTGCTTCTGCAGGGAAGTCTGGTGAGGACAGAAAGTGACAAGCAATCTGTAGGAGTCCCTTCAGATAGTAGCCCCCTAGAAAGGCTTTCTAGACTCAAATTTAAAAATTGGCCCTGGGAAAGAGTAAGACTGAATAGTACAACATTTTTATAGCCTTTGCTGAAGAGGCAGTTCAGATTCCTATTAAGGTTCTTATCCAAGGAAAGAACACCAAACTCTGCTCAGACTAGATTAAAAAGAAGAGAATATTTCACAGAAAAGTGATAGTTTAAGCATACAATATTTTTATCTCCATATGTAAAGAAAGCACCACCCTAGTAATTAAAGCTAATTAATTTTGGGGGAAGGAAAGTCCCCCTTTCACATTCAGTTCCCCTTGCCCTGTTCTCCCATCCAAAACCACAACAGAAGTTAAGATGTCTTGGAATAAAGGACCCATGTTTTTATATGGTTTTATATTCTTTTTGTGGTGCTAATGAAGCTTTAGATTATTATAATGGTGTGTATCCTCATGTGTAGTTATAGAAATACTTATAAAAGTTACATAAATATATAGATAATTTATACAGATTATACCAATAGTTGCTATCCAGGCTGAAAACCTAGGGAAGACTTTGAAGATAACAAGAACAAGGCTATGTTGGTGCAAGGCTTTTTTGCTTTATGGACACCCAAAAGGAAAGCAATGGTAAAGGAAAAAGGAGACCTCAAAATCTCAAAACTCAAAATCAAGTCAGAATGAAACAGGTTTTAAAGGATTCCATAAATTTAGACATGGAACACTTAAGAGATTTTTCTCCTGAACAGAGGAGAAAAATCTCTCTCTCTGCAAAATATCACTTGACACCCCACCTCCCTTTCAAAATTACATAAATGAATTAACTTAGCCTAAAGCAAGACATGTTAAATTGAATATTTCAATATTTAGGACTTTACAGAAAAAAGAGTGACTCTTCTACACATTTGCTTACCAGCATTCAGTTCAGCTCCTGGATTTCTGGGTGAGTCCACTCAGAATTCAGGGACTCAGGAGGGGAATTTTTGAGACTAGTGTTGTTTGCAGGAGACACTGTTAAGCTATACCTGTGGAAAAGTGCTGATGGATTTTGAAACATGACTAAAGACAGCAAGCTAGGGAACTCAAAGGCATGTTAAGCTTTACATCCCTAAATTGAAATGGTTTGTCTTCCAGCAATGCTGGTGATCTAACAGCTCCTATAGATGTGATTGTCTTCTTCCCTTCCTTCCCTCACATCAGGTTGCTCCTCCTCAGACTAAGCAATTGTTATAGCTTAAACATAAATGTATATCTGCACCTAATCTACCCACTTATGGTAATCACCGTTAAGAGCTTGCAGTGTCTTTTTATTGAGTATCTGCTGATAACACATTAAGAACTTATAGTAAATGCTGACTTTGTAGTACCAGCCAATTCATGTATCCATTGCAACATGAAAGGCTTGGCCTTCTAATTAACTCAGCCAGTGTATGCCAGACCCATCTAACTGATGTAAAATTCATGAGTAATAACAATGTATGATTTTTTTGGTTATTCTCAATAAAATTGTTAACCACTACCTGTTGACTTTATCATTTGACTTAGTTTTACTTTGAAGCCTGTAACAAAAGTTGGCAGAGGCTGCAGTGGGCAAACATCAGTTTTACTATTTCAAGTACAATGCTAGGTGATGTCCCCAAAACCAGATATAAAATCATGCTCTTTAAAACAGTTGAAACTAATTGCACTTGAAGTATGCAGGAAATTTGTAAACATGTGCTGTTCAATGAAAGAGAGCATCTAGTGATTTCTGACCCCTAGTGCTCAGTCTTCACTTGTAGAGCCCTGTTGAAGCAGAGAGAATTGCACATCACTTTTAAGTGCAGAAGTAGGGAATTACAATACATTAGTATACCAGGGCTTTATGTACCTACAAGCCTAGAAATATGTTCATCACATCCCAAGCAAAGTGTTCATTGGCTTTTTTTTCTGAGACTCAGCTGTTTCAAAGGACAATTTTATGTAATGGTTCATTTCTCTTTGCAAACTTTAATAGAGCTGACAATATCTCATCTCTTCTTTCTTCCCTTGCACAACACTGTATATACATAATACAGGCTTTTTAGGCTGTTCTGCAGCAATAAATATTCAAATAGAAACTGATGTGACATATATGAATTTTACTTCTGAAGATTTTTCCAGAAAAAGGAGAAAAAAAAGCAAACTCTCTAATAGTCTTCACACAGTTTGCATTTGTAGGCCAACAGTAATCTCCAGATCTAAACATTGCAGACTTAAACCTCTGGTACTTATTTGCATTAGAAACACTAAAATGGAAAAAGGAAAATAAAGAAAAACAAAGGAACGAAACATGTCTGTCTCAGAACGATGAGATAAAATGCAAGAACCTCATTTTTGTTTAAAAATAATTTTATAGAGAAAATATTTATCTGGCTTTTGTCATGCTACCAAGAAGTATGTGATATTCATCAGAAGCCTTTTGCAAGCAACTATTTTGCGATTGAATATGTGGCTTAAATATCATAGGACTAGGACTTTAAGATCAGGACCACCTAGGAATCCAGAGGAGGATTTCTAATCCAACCAGCTCAAACCAGAAGATGGTAAGTTCAAGACTGTTTCATCTTCTCTTTTTTTTTTTTTTTNCCTTACCACCAACATTTTCTTTCTCTGCCCTGGGTCAAAAGTGCTATTCAGCCTGCAGCCATCTGTGAGCAATCACAGCTTGACACAGGGTACTAATAACACCTACTCCAGCCATCTACTCTTAAATTGGCGTGTTGCCATTGATGTGTGCTGGCGATGGCTCTGGCTTATGTAAGCTGAGCTTGGGAAGCAGTAGGCACCACGGGAGAAGGAGCAGGAGCCCTGCACTTGAGACCGGCAGCAGCGCCAGGCCGCAGCAAATGGAGCATGGCCATCTGAAAACAGAGCGGGGTCAGAGATCACCCCTCAGCCTCATTTCGTAAGTGGCCCTAATGTGCTCCATAAGTGTAGATCAGCAAAGAGAGTCTGAGTCAGGCTTCAGATTAACATTTGTTTTCATTTTTCAGTGGCATCAGAACACACAGGGGTCATTGAACTGTTCATGCTGGCACTATTTTGCATTAATGGTCTGGAGGAAAATAAAGTCCTAACCTCTAACCTTTCATTAGAGTAGGGCACACAGGAGGTTAGAGGTAAAAAGGGGAAAAAAAAAGGGGGGGGAGGGGAAGTGTTATTCTCCCTCAGAAAATAAATGGCTCCTGTTCATGTTGCAGGTCTGGCTTGTCATTAGCACAGTCCTGTATTTGCTAATAGGTAAAGTTATAATGTACTGTGAAGTAGCACAGAAGATTAATTTTCTTCAAGCATAGCTGCAGTAGCCCTTTCCTCTGAGTTTTATATTCTTTGAGAAGAACAGCAGCATGGCCTCTCAGTATGAGGGTCTGTGCTGAGAAGGGTCTCAAGTCCAAGACATTAAAACTGTTAGTTTTGCTAATGACTCCAGTACCCCTCAATATTTCATTCTCAAATTATTTTCACTTTATTTATGTTAACCACTTTCTAAGATTTTTTTATTTTTCTATCTTTTTTTTTTTCTCTCCAAGAAAAATAGCTTGTTTTTGCAACTCAGATGCATGTGCTTCCTCTGAGGAAACATGTATTTTTCCTGGTTTTCACCCAGCATTATTAAAATAAATACCATCCATAAAGGCCAGTTGATGCTATGCAAAGTTCATTAATGTACTGAAATGAGGGAGTAGACTTGTGACAGACACACCAGCAGACAGACAGAAGCAGTTTCAGAACACTTCGTGTGCACTAACCATACCACTTGAGTATTTCAGTGAAAGGCCTGATTTTCCACTGCTTTTCCCAGTCTAGTAATTGGTACCAATGTAAACTGTTGATAAACTGCAGCTCCTGGTTCAAGCCTGATTATGTACTTGCTCTTTCCATGGTTTAAAGGGATGCAGACAGTGCCAGGCAGTGTGAAGGACAGGAGCAGACCATCAGACCAATGAAACAGCTGTGCATCTTAGACCTCTCCTATGAATGAACAAAAAAACTAAACCCACATGCCAAAAATATTTCAGTTCCTGAAGCTGTCAAGGCTAGCCCTGGAAAGGACTCTGCTTCTGAAACTACCCCTGGGGCTCACCAGCTCCCTGCTCCTCCCCTCCCCAGTAAGAGCCTTCTGGGCCAGAAAAAGCAAATTCATTCTTCTCTGTTCTTGGTTGTAGTTAGACATTTAGGCACAGCTCCAAGGAGACCAGGGCAGATATCCAGGGAAATTTAAACCTGCAGCATGCTGCTAGAAATCTTTGACAAAATGAATCTTGACTAAAACCCATAAGGATGCCATTCCTGATGGCTCCTGTAGTATTTCAGAGTTGTTTCATGAAGAGCAGGCATGTGTTTGTGAGGTTGGTTTGGTTTAGTGGGAGTTCAAGACTCCTACGAATTAGGTAGAAACACATAAGTTGTGTTTGACAAAAGGATATTTGGATGGATCCAGAGCTTGGCTGGAGCCTCCTACCAAGCTCTTTAGAGGTACAGAGATATGTGCATATTTCCCTGGACTCAGTTGTACCTCCCTTCTTCTACTGATACAGTTTTACTGAGTGATCAATAAGTCGCACCCTTGGTGCATATTTTCAAGCAGCCAGTCAGCATAGCTTAAAGACACAGTGTATTTGTTGTATAAGTTTTCTGTTGTTGCATTTAGGATAGTCCAATTTTAAAACATTTTGGTATGTTGGTGGGTTTTTTTCCATTAAATATATACATTGTGGTTTTTAATTATATAATATTGTTTCCTTCCCTCTTTTGGTGGCCAAAGTAATTAGCCAATAGAGAAGAAATTCTGAAATTCATATCTGGATGTAACATGAAAATTTCACTCTGCTATGGTGACACTGCTATATTGTCCAATAAGGAATGAAAGCAAACAAGTGTGATTTATGTAACTATTCCCACTGAGAACTGTGAATTATAAACTCAGAGATTAAATTCTCTTTTGGAATTGATAATGTCTGCAGTCAGGTTACAGCACAGCTCAAATTTGTTAAGAGCGAATGAGCTAGGAAGTATTTTATTCTGTGGATTTTTTTGGGAACTTGAACCTGCATGGATTTGTGTGAAATAATCATGAAAGATTTGTAGAAACCTTCACTGAGAAATTAGCTTTGTATTAGTACAAATATTTCAAATGAAGTTTCCTCTCCCAACTATTTCCTGAGTTGTAATGGAAAACAGAGAGAACTGGTGGAAGCTGAGATGTGTTTGCATTGGTATTTTGAGCAGATAATCCACAGCACAATTCCAGTACCTAAGCAAATAATGGGGAAAATTGTGAGTATTGTAATTGTGTGCCAATTGTAAAATTGTGTGCAACAAGGAGTTATTCTTAGCCTTTACCCTGAGTTACCTGAGGGTGTAACAGCAAATTTCTGGGGCTGCATGGATGTTGAGTCTAACTTACTGTTGTCAAATCTTTTTAAATACTCTGGAACCACAGACATGTAGGTATGAAGAGGTATAAGAAGTTGATATTCATGAAAAATGCATGGTGCAAAGTGAAAACTGTGCAGCTCTGTAAGGATGAACATTGTAAAATTTTGCCTCTGAAGGAAGAAATGTGTGAGGAAGCTACAGATAAATGCCTCTGCAATAAGCACTGCCACTGGCTAATTCCTACCCTCAGTACATTTATTCTGTGCCAGCTTTTCCTTCCTGCTTTCAACTTGTGGTTATCATCTAGATGAACCTAAGAAGCAACACAACTGTTACACTATATAAAATTATGTAGATTTGGTGTAAAATTGCATGAATACAATTTTTTCCAAGGTCTGACCTCACTATTAAAACATGAGACATACTCCTAAATGAGTTTCCAAAAGCACTTTCTTGAAGTCAGCTGGGTCCTTAGAGGGAGTTATGTTAGGAAAGACTTTTCTGAATCACACCTGGTAGTGAACCATAATTAGAACTATGACTTCTCGTTATTTATGGAGGGCAAATAGGCACCTAACAAATTTGGATCTGTGGCTGAAAGAAGCTGGATGTGGGATATATCCTGGGCTAAAAAACCCTCTGTTGCTTTGAGACATTATATTTATTGTGAGAACACAGACGGCTATCTCAGGTCAACTTGAGCTATGAAAATATGTCTGTAAGAAAGGCAAAACATCTACGTCTCTTTTTAAGGAAAAGAGAAATGTCGGCTTTCTTTTCCCTTAGAGGAAAGGAAAACCCAGAAATTTGAGGTAAATTTAAAATATTTGTCTTTATGAAAATGAAACTTCATTTCTTTAAGAAAGTCTGCTGATTTAGCTAGTTAAAATACCTAGTAATTTAGAAAGTATTAATATATAAAATAAATGTATATAGGTACCTTGCTTTTGAATAATAGTGGTTGTACAAAATGCTGAAGATAGCATTTCCCTACACACCTGAGTATATTTGCTACCTGTTGATACATCCCTGTGATTAAATCTTGAAAAGAGATGGCGAGACTGGTGGTGCCATCTACATGAAACAAGAACTCATGGATTTCAAAGAGAAACCCAGTGAACTTGCAGCTCTATAGTACAGATAAGGAAAGCTCAATTCCAGAAGCAAAGATGAAAATGAACATGGGTATCCTTTCTCAAGATAGGATTTCTGTCTGTCTGAGCCCAAACACTGCCTCCTCTGGTCCTTGTCTGGGCCCAGCAACCTTTTGACACGCTCTAGCCTAATTTTAAAACTATAGCCTACTTTATCCCTTTTCTATGAATGATAAGGAACCATTAGACTGTTAGTTACGAAAAATGCTTGTGAGCTTCAGAATTAGTCAGGTCATCCACATGTGCACGGGCTTTCAACCTCACAAGAGTTTCCAGGAATAAACCATTCCTCAAGTCTAGTCAGGATCGCATGTCTGTAACAGCCAGAAACTAAGACTCTATTTTCTATTTTATAAACTGCATTTTACAACCTGTCTGCCATATTTTATCGTACCTTACTGGCCCAGATCTTTGCCGCAGTCCTATCCCCAGCCCTAACCTCACTACAGATGTAAAAATTTTGGAAATGTTGCAAGTTTGAAAAGCAAATATTTTCCTTAGAAATTATGGAAGGTGAAGGGATGGAAGGAGATGTTCAGAAAAAATATCCATTTAGGGAAAAATTCCACTATCATTGTAAACATTACTTTAAACATTATTTCACTGTTCATGCTGAGACAGAGTATTTCACAGGAAAGACTCCCTTTTTTTTCCTCCTCCAACTTTTCCCTACCAGACCCAAGGAAAAAAAAAAGCCCTTCCAACATTAACTTTTTATGTATGCATTTCCATGATTTTTTTTTTCCCAGGCCCTGAAGTTTCTAAACATGTTTTAGACCCTAAACTTGAAAACATGTAGGTTGTATGACACGTGAAAGTCTGAGTCACTTGAGGGAGTGGTTGTATTCACAGCATATTAAGTCTGCTGGAATAAAACCCTTTCTTCCTGTGAAAATGTGGGAAGAGCTCTCCCAGAGAGTTTCAGACCTGGGAAAAGTCTGGTGTGGCCAAAAGCCTTCCTGCTTTCCCCCACCCAATTCTTTCAGTTTTTCTCTTGGTAGATGCTGTTCCATCCTCCCTACTTTCTTGCACTTAGGCTTAGACCGTCTCAGCTCCAAGATCTGAGCAAAGCTTCAGATGTCATAGAGAGTTATTTATCACGAGGCCTCTGGGTTGCTGTTCAATAACAAGGCTCTGCAGCTGGGAGGTATTTGGGTAATGTAGAGGTGTACAGTGATCAGGATCCATGCATGCTTTCCTACCTGCATCCAGCTAAATGTATCCAGGGAGCACAGCTCACACACCCAGCTCTGCCAAGCTTTACTTTACCTGCTATTTAGGGCTCGGCTGTATTTTCCTCAACATCTCCCCACGTTGCCAGTCTAAGCCTTTACCTGATGAGTGATAGCCCTGATTTATGCAGCTGGGATGTGGACTCCTGTGGCTGCTCCTGCTGCCTGAACGTTTCTCGGTGCTGTCAGGAGTTCATTATAATGAAGAGATACAGGATGGAACCTGTCAGCTTGTGGGCACAGTCTGTGCTGCAAGCCATAATGCATGTGGCACGCTGGAAGCTGCTACACTGGCAGAGTGAAGGCTGCTCTCCCCTTCTCTGACATGCTTGCACACAAATACACAGACATTTATAGGAACTGGTAATCAGCCCTATAGATAAGGGAGAAGAAATATGGGTAAGAATAAATATTCTGTATGTGGCAGAATGCAGCTTGAACTACCACATATTTAAATATTTCAGGCTTTCTAATAACACCTCCTGCAAAACAAGGAAAGCATAAAATCTGAAAGTGGTTTTTATGTCTGTTTTTATTTAATGTATTATTTTGCACTTTTGCTAAGTTAACGTTTCTATTCCTCCAAAGCAAAACTTGCTTATTGATTCAAGATTTCTAAAATCCTGGTATTCTAACAACTGTATTAGAGAAGGGTGAAGAAATAATGACAAACTGCGTTCAAAACATTGTTGTATGATGTTTTGAATGGGCACAGAGCTATCTTTCTTGCCTACTTTCCTTTCTACAGGGTTTGCACATTTTGCTGGGAGACACGTGGGCCAATAAGGCAGCATAACCAAGGCTTTGATGTGCAGTCTGGCCACCAGGACAGCTGGCTGGGGAAGTGCACCCACGGCTGGGCAGCAGCAGCATGTTTCAAGGGGTGATGGGTCAGCTCAGAGCTTCAGGGTGGCTCTTGGGCTCTCACCAGCACCTGGTAGCTAGAGGATGCTATAATTGACTATAGTATTTCATTAGGTTGACAAACCATTTGACCAGCAGTGAAGCTCTTTGTTGCCCTCTGCAGGGGCAGGAATCAGGTTAATCAGATATTGAGAAGTAAAAAGGGAAAATGAAAGGAAAAAAAAAAAAAAAAGGTGGTTCAAAGAGTTTTGAAAAAATACATATCCTTGGCAGCAAATGTTGATACATTTCAGGTTTAAGAGCCCTTCCCTTGTTCAGTGATTTATACATCTGGCTGTATTTTAAAGAGATGACATGTTTAATGCTTTAAGAAGATAAGGGTTCTCAAGAAAAAGGGATATGTGTGTCCTTTTCTTAATTACTTTTTTGTTCTATCTGGAGGAGATAGTGTGGTGTTTGCTGAAAATTAGTTACGTGTATGTATCCAAAAATATATGTTGTCCATCATTAAGTTATTCACAATTGCTTAATTTCTGCTGGCCAAATAAAGATACTTGATCTTGTGAAACCAGAGCAGACAAGAAAAAACAACCAAAACTTCTTAAAATGGCAAGTGTCTGGAGTGAGGCTATAAGGAAGGTTCTGATCCATTTTTCTCAAAGGATCACTAGAAACACAAAATAGTTTATTCTGCTGTGTTATACCTTTTTTTTAAATTGCAAAGCAGCTGAATTAACTAAAAGCAGAACGAAAATCATTAAGTACAAAGCAAAAATAGAACCACAGCTCCATTAGTAAAGTACCTTTCTCTGCTGTCTCAGCTTTTCAAGGGTGATAAGATGACAGCTTCTTAAGTTTTCACATATTTCTTTAAAGGCATGTAACCCATGAACTTGTGACTGAGATATATATATTATACATGCATTCATAAATGAACATCAGTCAGGTTTTAGAATACTTGATGACGAACTCATGCTTCTTAGGTTCCTTGAATATAAACACCATCTTACAAAATTCTCCATATTCCAATGTACCTTATGCTTTACAGGGTATTTCTGGCTTTTGCCTTTTGTAGACCTCCGAATTGTAGATTCTACGCTGAATAAGGAGATCACATGGCTACATTTGGGAGCTGGGGTAGAGATTTTATTTTTATGAATACAGCAGATTAATACATATTTTCCATGTAATTCTGCCCTGAAATACAAGGAGGAAAAATATGATAAAAAGAGGGGAAGAAATCTTTACCACCAGCCTTCATTTTTTGTCTGATCCTATGCCCTGGCAGCTGATAACAGAGCTCCCATTGCCTTTGGTGGATTTCCCAGGAGAGTAGAAAAGAGATGCCAAAGATTTTAGGTCTGTATTTTGGTTTTATGACATCTTTCAGTGGACGATGAGGCTGAAAACACTGTAGTAGCAGTGTTTTCACTGTAGCTAAGTCTAGGCTGTAGGGACACCTGTCCCTTGTACTCCCTCCCACTATAAGTGCTCAAACTGGTCTGGCCAAAGTACCTCTCCTTTCCCACACATATTAAATGCTTCTCCCAATCCTGCCTTGAGCAAACCCTTCGAGGTGCTCCCTTTTTTGCTGAAGGAGCTGGAGATGGGATGGGAGCCTGGCAGCCTGATGGCTGCTGTTTTGAGGGAGTTGGGGGAGCTGTGTGTCTGCCTGGAAGAGACTGCACTGCCAGCAGCCACCACCCTATATCTCTGTGCTGGGTTGCGAGTGAGAGTAGCTGAGCCATCTGAGTGGCACCTGCTTCCTGAGCAGCTTTCCGTGGACTCTCCTGGGAAAAAAGAGCAGGCCAGGTAGAAGTGCTTTGCTGGCTAGATCTGGCACTTTGGCTGCTGGTCCATACTAGTGTGTAAGAATTGCTGGCTGGCTTAGACCACAGTTCCCCACAGAGCAGTGTCCTATCTCTGGAGGTAGCTGAGGACAGATGTGTCAGGAAGGATACAAGAAAAGGCATGAGATAGCCAGTATTTCTGTTCCCCCAGCCTCCCATGACTCAGGGATGTCCTGCAACTACAACCATGCGTCTGTGCTTGGAAGTCTTTTGTTAACTTTACTCCTGTTATCTTGTCTAATCACTTCTTGGAGCTCTACAAGCCTTTGCCAACAGCAACATCCTGTGGTAATGAATTTCCATAGTGTAATGGGTTAAAAAAAGGTACTTCCTTTTTTTTGTTTGTTTGTTTTAAACCTATCACCTGTTAATTTCATTTGAGTCTCCTAGCTCTGGTGTTGTGACAGGCTCTATCCCTCTGCACCTTCTCTGTGGTGTTCTTGATTACACAGATCTCTGCATGGGTCTCTTTGATTATTAACTCTTCCTTTTAGGAAAGCTATCCCTTGCCAGGTTCTACAGGCTTTGCAAATGGTTTTAATCTCATACAGAGAATGATTGATTCTTTAAATATTCATCAGGTATTCATCAGGTATCAGGCAACATGTCTCCTAAATACTACCTACTTTTTCTCTTTAGCAATTTAATCTCATCGTATTCCAAGTGGCATCAGTTGCAAGTCTGTTCCTGTCTTGAACTTACGGCTGGCAGATTACAAATACATAACAATCACACAGAATATTTTACAGATATGACACAATGTGAACATCTATGTGATCTGTCACTATAGTAGTTAATTTCTCAATTAACATGAAAAAATAACCTTTTTTTAATATTTTTAATATGTGAAATAGCTTCAGAGATGAACATGAGAAAGTTGTGATTGCATGCAGTATCTGCTTCAAGGGAACAGTCTAAGTTTAGTGTCTTCTGTGTTTTAAATCAATAGAATATACAGGCCTGCAAGCAATAGAGAGAGGTAGACTTGATAAATTACTGGTTATGAAAGGTGAATAAAAATACAGGGACCTACAGAACTGTAGTAGAGGCTTACTTGGAGGGGGAAGGAAGCTGAGCATTTGATTGTCTCCTTCTCTTCTGCTTGAAACTGCTGCTCAGTCCCTAAAGTTGCCAGCTTGTCTGTTTGATGGCTTGGCAGGGCTCTGTTGGGAAATGTGCAAATTGCAGCTTGTGGGAACAGGGGAAAAACACAGAAACAAGACTTAATGTGGAAGAAGAGCATCTAACCTCACAAAATCAGTTTTTAACCTGGAACTGCCAGGCCTGGTTAAGGAGAAGGATTGGTTTCTTGCAACTTTAATCACATTTGAAGTAGTTAGCGTATTAAGCCTTGTTTATTCCATGATTCTATTAGCAGCTTTGATCCATGTCTGCAGCTCTTCCCCACGTTAGGGGATGTATAATGTGTGGCTGTACAAAAAGAAGTGGGAAGAAACCTTTTGCCCATCCCTGCAATAAAATAGCTGCCTTGTGTGTGGTTCAGGGAGGCTGATGAAGCACTGCCCTACCCTTAGCTTACATGCCCCTGGGAAAATGACAGCAGTCTCTGGGAAAGAGGATCGACAGAGGAAGTAAACACTGCATGGCTGGATATGGTAGTCACACCTCCTAAATAACCATCCTGGAAGAACAAATCTCAGTAAGCCAGTGGTCAGTAAAGCAGTAGTATTCTGGGTTTGGTTGGGCCAGAAATATTGCAAGAACAGGAATATATGAGATATTTTGATACTTCTACTGTCCCTTTCAGTCAAAGCCTGGCAGGGCAGAGGCATGGGAATTTGCAAAAGAAACCAGACTGAATTTTTGATCTAAAAAAAAAAAAAAAAATCATGTCACTTTCTTAATCCAAACCCACAGGCTTCAACTTTATGAGGACACTCATGTTTTTCCTTTTTTCTGTGGTTAGACACCCATGATAGAACTGAAGAGTTATGCTAGACAAGCTACAATTTAATACCCATTAAATACTCTGTAGATGGTTATAAAAAGTACTCTGGATTCAAATTGCCTTGTTTCATGGTGAATATATTTATTTTCATTTTTGCTTCAATCACTCAACAGTCTGAAGTCTTTTACAGCTATGCAAATGACTGTTTTGCTGTTCCCCTCAAAGTTTTGCAGAGCCAGGCAATTCAACTGCCAGACATTCCTCCTGTTCAATGCAAGTACTGAGATACAAGCGCAGGTCTGTAGTAGTTACAGTTTCTTTACCAGAGTCTGCTCAAACTTGCAGATCAGATTCTGTTGGGCCAACTTGAACACCCCTTTGACACTGGAGACCATGAACAGGGTTTTGTGGGATAAGAGCTGTGGCAGAACCAGGATTCTCTTTCATGTGTCCTTCTGACAAAGAGCTAATAAACAGTTTCATAGTTAATGAAGAAACATTTTGCTTTTGGGCTTCAAAGTGGGTAGGAGCTGGTCCTGACACCCAGAAGTCTATAGTTCTGTTTCTCAGTTGCCTCACCTGTAATGAGGGTGAATAATACTTATAACCTAAAGGGGCAAAGTCTTTACTAATTAAAGCCCTTCCCAGCCTGAAGCTGCTACTCTCTCTCTTGGGTTCTGTCCCATCCACAGTTCTTCCACAAAGTTGTGAGTCAGCTGACAAGAGAAATCAAGTTTTATATCTTGGGAAGCAGCCCACAGTACCATCTACCTCTTCTGTCAACAAATTCAAGAATGACCTTAAAGCTCTAGGCATTCATCTCTCTGTTGTCCTTCAGATCTTTGTCTTGCTTACTCCTTGCTCTCCTTTTTGTCCATGTGCCATTTCCACGATGCTTCTATTTTTTATCTCCAGCAGCCATTTCTTCTTGTTGTTGGGTTGTTGTGGGTTTTTTTGCTTTTGGTTTTGTTTTTGGTTTTGGGTTGTTTT
>WBNO01008889.1:191543-205085 GCA_013400575.1 Peucedramus taeniatus
TTTCTTTGTTTATTAAATTACTCCTGAACTCTGGATTCACATGTGACATTAAAAGCCTGGGAACTAACACATCAAGATGACAAAGAAAAGCTGGATCCATGAGACCAGAGTGGATATAATAATATCCGAATATACACAGAAAGCCTGCTTCATCTAACTCTTTCCTTAAAGCAAAAATTAACCCAAGGTAGACCCTTCAACTCCAGCAGATGTTAATTTGTTCTTAAAGGGCTCTACTGAGCCTACTCTACTCACAGAATTCGTGTGTGGTTCAGCCCTCCCTGCCCTCGTAAGTGGAATTTTTTACTAGTACTGTTCATACAAAGAAAATCATGCTTCATTTTAGTTGACTTGAACAACTGATCACCATCTACTTTACAACACTTCTTTTCTACATCCATGATGATTTTCCATCTGCTGTACTCCTACCTAGATCATGTCTGTATTCAAAAGATGTTGTAGAGAATATTGATGTACTTTTTCTTGTAAAAGCAGCATTATAAAAAATCTTTAGCAAGCAGCTACCACTGTGTGCATTGGTGAGGATGTTGGGTGTGTAGGTGGTAGAAGTGGCCATGAAAGTATCTAATATTTGGAGAGTTTCTGTGTATGTATTTATCTCTGAGGACCCAACAGAAAAATATTTTTTGAATAATGTTTCCTTGTGAAAAATCTAATTCAGAGAATTAGTTTTCTAGATCTGAATTTGGTAAATATTTCATCTCTTGAAAGATTTTGTCCCCATATTCTGTCAGAATTGGTCAATTTTGCTATGGCTGTATTGACATGTAACACCCCACCTTCAGAAAATAAGTCAACTGTCATAAAGTTGATGACATGCTTATACTAAATCTGATTGAAAAAACATCACATTGGTTTGGGAATACACCTGGATGAAGACCTGAGCAGCCTGGTCTAGTTCTACACCTGACTTCAATTTGGGTAGAAGGTTGGATTAGAGACACTCAAAGTCTCTTCCAGCCTGAACAAGTCTGATTTTGTGATGCTGTGACTCTCAGACATGAAACCAGGACAAATGAGATACAGAAGTGAAGTTTCCTAAAAGCAAGTTTAGTAAACATCTCCTGAGTCAGAGCTCTTCACTCCTAGCACTCATTTTCTTCAGTGGAATTAGTCAGAAGAGCCATCCACTGCAGTTTTTTCCCCAAACACAAATCTGATTGATACTCATATTATTTTTCTTAAAATACCATTTAATTTGTCTCAAGTCCTTAAAATAGTCTTTGCATCTTCTTGGGTGTTCTTGGCTTCTAGTGTTCTTTGGCTTCCTCAGAAGTAGAACAGATCATCTGCCTTCCTGCCTAAGTTTCTGGTTCTCTCAGAGTCTAAATTTCCAGTTGTTGTGGGGGTGAAAAGGTATAGGAAGTGAAGTGCAACCATTTGATATATCCCAACAGACACAACTCTGTTTATTGGCAGAGAGGTGGGGGTCTGGAGGAGCTGAGTGGACCATTCACTGCATTCTGTCTCCCATCACTAGTATTTGCTCTGTGTGTCATCGATTTTGAGGAGGGGGCATCAGCAAATGAAAACAACTTGCAGGGCAAATATCTGAAATGGGTTAATGAGGAAATTCTTTCACATGGTGCAGGTTTTGCCTCATATTTTCCATTCCCTCCCTAATGTCTCAAAAGACTGGTTGCTCCTGAGCACCTCTCGCATTGGCTTGCGGGCTCCCTCACCAGTGATACACTTACCCAGGAGGGCAGCTGGATGCTTTCTCACCCCCAAAAGAGTCAGAAGAACATGATTCCAGTTAGGATGCACCATTTTATAGAGATCACCAAGCAGAGTCATGTTACTAAGCTTCTGTTTCAACTCAATGGTAAAAGCGTCTGGACTCTCTTTTGCTCAGTTTGGTTCTACTTCAAAAAGCTGAATTGTCTGTGCGTGCCCATACAAGCATATAAAACTTATTCTGTAGCCACTCTGTGCTGGATGCAAACATTTGTCATTCTGTTTTTTGTATATGTGGGCCAGTTGGCAAGTTTGTCATAGCAATTTAACAATCAAAAGTGGCAATGCCTAAACATTGGTCTGTTTTCAGAAGTATACTTAAAATGAATGTGTCTTCCAGGGCCAGGTGCTGACTCCCCTAAGGAACATTCAAGCAGTTCTTTACTCCTCTTGAAAGTCTGTTTTAGGCAATGGTAGAGTTGACTCATTTTGAGTAAAAACATCATCATCTGGCCTCAAGTGAGCATTAAATAGATGTAAAAGATAATGTATCAGCTGGTGTATTCCCTACATGTATATGCTTGTTTATATTTTTTTAAGAAGAAAATTATGCATGCTTTAGTTACGGATGTTCTTTTTAATTATCTTTTATTTTTCCCCAGTATTAAAAAGAAACTTTGTCTATAATACACAGGAAAAATGCCTAAGATTTGCTAGATTTAAAATCTGAAAGACTCATTTTTTAATCTTGTGATAGAAAACTGCAACACAGAATCTGAGGCTTGGGATATGATTTTCCTTCAATGCTAATCAAAATTTCCCTTCTGCAACTTCGGCTTATTAATTCTGCAACTGTATCCCTTCCTCCTCCTCAGCAATTCTTTCCTCTCCATGTGCAAGTCATGAGTTGTTATGGGTGATGACAAAGTGGAATATAGAGGTGAGTTTGCCAAATACTAGGTTGAATGTTTCCCTCTGATTCATAGTTTAAACTTTATGGAGAACAGGAGAACCCTGAAGCCTTGCAGCTTGTAGTTTAGTGTTGTTAGCAACACTGAGTGAAATTTATTTTCTTATCTGTCCACGGTCTGAAATGTAATCCTTTAAATATGTTAAGACTTTTTCCTTCTGTCTTGCTTTAGAAGTGTAGCTTTCCTTATAAATCTCATCCATCGTAGAATTAAGTGCCCTCTGTTTATGGTGTATGTGCAAGGCAAAAGATTAATTTTCTAATGGACCATGGAAAATCTTCACAGAAAGCATCTCCCTTGTTTACAAAAGAATGTAATGTGCAGGACCAAACCTGTCAGCTCTCACTTATTTCAGATGAGACTTGTTCACTTTGAAACAGCTTTTTACAGCACACTGTCACTCTCCAGAAAGGAGAAAAGTTCTCAGTGAGATTGAGTGAGACTTCTTACTCATTTAACTGTCAGCACATGAGAATTCCTGTCTCATGAACAGAGGTAACAGGAAGGTGCTGTTTGTGAGTCCTCTCAGCTTTGTGGGCTTTTCTACATCAGGGGTTGTCAGAGAAAGTTCTTTTCCAAGGGAAAGAGTCTCTGCTCCAAGCCAGCAGGACCTTCTCGATTTTCTGCTATGGAGATAAACATTGTATTCCAGCTGTAAAATAAGTACATTTGTAAGAAAACATCCCTGTAGTAGTGAAGGTCTGTAGCAGGCTGAGGTCAGAAAAAGGATGAATGATTTTTCGTTTCTTAGCCCTGCATATTCTTTGCTGTCAATGAATGATGTCTTTCCAGCTAAATATACTCAACTCTTTAAGCGTGCACTTAAGTATTTAATAGGAAAGAAAATATTTATCTATATAGTCCTTATTGTGTCTAAAAGAGTTGGGGTTGGGTCCAATTCACCACCCAAAGAACCAAGCAATGAAATAAAATTTTAGTCTAAGATAATAATGTACATAACATGATATAAAGTACTACAGAAGTTTGTTCAATAATGATAATAGTAAAAGAAAGCATAAAAGAGAAGGCAAAAGCAAGCTAGTTTTACAGAGCAATGTAATCAGAGGCCAGGAAGCCTTTTATGGCTCCTAGTATCTCAGTCAATTATGCTCAATGTTACTGGCAACTCAGAAACGTGGCCTGTGTTACCGAAACACAATACCCTACAGTGGCTGTGACCTGCGGCAGACAGTTTTACAACAGAGCTCTTACTCCACAAAGTCAAGCCCAGGAGTTTGTGCAGACAACAATTTTGCCAGTAACCATCTGTGCTGGTTTTGGCTGTGGTAGAGTTAACTTTCTTCACAGTATGATACTGTTTTGGATTTGTGCTGAACTGAGTCTTGATAATATAGGGATGTTTTTGTTATTGCTGAGCAGGGCTTGCATAGTGCCAAGACCTTTTCTGCTTTTCCTACTGCCATGTTACTGAGGAGGCTGGGGGTACTTGGGAGATTGGGAGGAGACACTGCCAGAACAGGTGACCCAAACTGACCAAAAAATTATGACAAAGTGGAATATAGAGGTGGGTTTGCCAAATACTACATTGAATGTTTCCCTTCAATTCATAGTTTAAACTTTATGGAGAACAGGAGAACCCTGGAGTCCTGCAGCCTGTAGGAATTTATTCCATCATATTGAGAAACTACTCAAACCAAAACTTCAGCCATCTGTGCTACCAGAAACATAATCAATCCTAGCCAGTAGATCATAGCACCTTGGTGTTTTGAGGAACACAGACTCTTCAGTATGTTAAAACACTATTGAATATTTACAGTGGGGTAAGATTTGTAAGGCCTCTCATGATTATCCTCTTTCTATTTAAATAGCTGTTAAACTGCAGTGTGAGGAGTTATGATGTCTGTGGATTAAGAGTAGTTACATTTTAAACAGATTCCTACACATTTTGCAGTTGGAGCTTTTATATCTGAGCTATAACCCACACAGGAGCAGAAAAATAAACTCTTGTTTCACAGATCAAATATGATGGATACCTGTACTCATACCTGCTTTCTTTTGTTTTTGATCATGTTGCAGACCATCTGTTTGGGTGATTTTTCTGAGCTGCAAGTATTTTTCTTCACAGCAGATTTTTCTCACTTTTATCCAATCCTTAGTTTTTCACTTGTCAAATAACAACTTCTTAGATATATAGGCATGATTTTTTTCTAGCTTCCTGCTAATCTCTGTTAGGTAACAATAAAATGCAGCAGTTACAAAAACCAGACATTGATAGGCATGCAGCATCCCAGATCAGAAAGAGTACATTATTTTTTCTGGCTGCAAAGCACAAGTGAAAAACCCTCCATATTCTCTCCATTATTCTGACTTCTAAATCCCAGATAAAGGTAAGGGAATAGCTTGGCCCATCCCAGGGCTGTTCACTCTAGCATCAGCTTTCTGTGATGCTGCAAATGCAGGACATCCACTCTTCCTCCATGCAAGACTGACAGACACCAAAAGACATAGCCCATGAATTCCTCAGCAGTGTATCTTCACGTGTAGATCTGTCATCTTGATGTTCACTGCCAGGACAAGTTAGAGCAATTTTTCCCTGCTTCAGAAGGAAAAAAACACCCCTTACCTCTGAAGAAAACCATTTCAAGAAAGGCAGTATAAAACTTCTACTGAAAGAATCAAACTTTGGTCCTCTGCAGAAGAGTTAACCTGAACCCAGGCATGGCTTAGCAATGATAATTTACTAGTTTGACTTTTGGTGGACCAAAGGAAATATCATTGCAGGACCATCTTCTGTTGGAAAAGGCTCAGATGGTTTACAGGCCCCACAATGAGAGCTTTGGGAAGTGTGCATGCCAAACTGAAACACAGACTCTTGATAAGCTCAGCGTCTGGTCAGCAGCAGCTTTCCTTGCGTGTATTGGTGAACTTAGTTCAGCCTATTGTGTCAAATGTGTAATGCAGTGCAATGTAGTCTCTTTCAACAGGTGAAGGACTGAAAACACAGCACATTTAACTGTCCTTCAGCCATACATGTAGGGTTTCCAGCTGTGCAGTCACTGAAGTATGTGCTGACAAACAGGTCTTGGTATGAAGGACTTGCCTCCAGATTATGATTTTAAATTTCTTCTCCAGTACTGTGCAGAATTGTCTTTCTCAGCTGAATCAGTCTTATAGAAAGGTTAGAAAGCTTAATGAGACAAATCCCTAAATAAGTGAGAAAAGAGCAAAGCTACAGTTTGGGACTGGGGAATTGAGGAAAAACACAATTGTAGAAGGCTGTTTAACAGGATGGCTAAGTTCCAAATAGGAAAGACAAATATGACAATATTTTGGTGTCTTTTGGTTTTGGTATTGTGAGGTAGTGGCTGTGCCTTTTGGGAGGTTTCTGGCTTTCTCCAAAGCTAGCTTTCTGGCTAGCTCCAAACCCCCTAAGGCTCCACTACTTCAAGGACAAAAGTAAGTGACTGGAGAAGCTCTTTCCTCAGGACAAAAAATCCTACAGCTTTATTGTAGCATCACTCCAGGAGGACGAGGAAAAAGGGTGGAGACATCCCAGGGTTGAATGAAGAAAGAGAGAGAATCTCTCATGGCAGGAGATTTTAAGCCCTGGGGAGAGGGGGCAGAGGAAAGGGACTGCAGCCAATGTGTACAGGTGAGGGGAGGGGATAACCTGGGAGAGACCACCACCACCAGGGTATTGGGGAGAGGGGTGTGTGAGGGGGAAACCATGTGATGTGAGAGGGGAAATACATATTATCCAGTGCAAATTCCCAATCACCCAGTGCAAAAACAACAACTAAATAAACTATTTAGTGCAACATTACAGTATTGTAACTTAAACTGCAATAGTACTACATTGTAAGAAGGATGCTTGGCTTTGTTGTGCTCCTTGGAAATCTCAAACTGCTCAAAGCAGATTTGAGCACAGAATGAGAGACGTGAGGTTGCTCAGCTCAATCCTCTGTGCTTGCAGGAGGCCACACTCTGTGGTTTCCTTTAGAAATACATTTGGTTCTGTCTCAAAGATACTGAAAATCTTGCTCCTGTTCAGTTTACTGGGATCTCCATCTCTGGACACTGGTGACTAGAAACCTTCTTCTACTTCCAAGTGTGGTCACATCCATGCCTCCCTCTGCCTGTTTTTTCTACTGCCAGGATTGTCTGATAACTTCAGTGGTTCTCTTTCAGCTTTGTGCATTTATCTTGAGCACTTGTATTTCCTTAAAGCTTGTATTAAGCTAGTCTAGCAGGCCTAAGTCTTTTAATTTTTCTTGCATGATAATTCTTCTGTTCTCATGGTTGGTTGCATGGATGCAACAAACAAACTAATGGGTTTTGCATTTCCAATTTTATGTCTCATAAATGTGAGTTGTAAGAATACAGTGTACATGTTCCTGTGGGCATGCTATCAACACCTTCACGTAGAGCATAAATGCTGTCTTTGTTCTGCTGGAGATAGTTTAATGCTAGATGGAACCACGCTGCATGTGACTAATCTGGACACGAGTCTACCCCCTCCGATTTTTCAGTTGATTCCATCTCATAACAGATATTCATTCTAAACTATTCATTCTAACTAAATTTTCATTATTAGTACATAAAATGTATGATTTTACACTTGTTTTTCTATGTCTTCAATCTGAAAGGGCAACAAGGTCTTTTTTCCTGCTCCTTCAATATCAGCTGTGTTAGGTAATGGCTAATTTTCATGCATTCATTCATGGTCCTCCTTATTTTATTGTTAAATAATAAGAGATCAGTTCCTGAGGAATTCCTCTTGACTAACTAGCTCTCCTGAAAGGGAGCTGTGCCTTCCACCTACAAATAGTACAACTCAAACTAGCCAAACTCAGCAAGGGAACTGGGGGGCAGGGGCAAGAGTAGGAACTAGCCTGATGGGGGTCTGCCCTGGGAGGCTTGTGTGTCATGAGCTGGAGGTGGGGGAGGCTGTCCAGAGCCTCTCTCAGAGCAGCCAGAGAAGTGCACAGACGCAGAACCAGCATCTCCATAGCAAGTTCCTCCTGTCAGATAAAGGAGCTGTCTTTCAACAGCTCTAAATCCCTTGATCATGGGGGCATTGACGACCTCACAGGGGAGACTGTTCCTTGTGCTGGGGACTGCAGGAACGACAGGAACACTGCTGGAGGACATACACCTCACAGGACAGGAATGTCTGGCATTTTTAAAGGTTTCCTCAGAGGCAGGTAATCAGAACATATGCTACTTTCTGCTGTTTGAGACCAAACATTGCTGCACTGTTCTCTCACACGAGAACCAGAACGCAACAGGGGCAAATATGCCTGTTTGCCCTAGTCTCATTTTCTGAGAACAGAACAGTGCCAAAGTAAACAAATGGTGAGCAGGTAGCAAGATTTTAATTTTTTTTTTTAAATCATCTATGTGTTTTAAAGTATCTGTGATAAGGTGCATATAGGCTCATGCTCCCTTCCTATTTTATTCTGGTTTTATAACAGTTTTCCTTGAAGGAAGCTAGTACTATTATATGTACATGAATAATTTTTTTTACTTTACTTAAAGAATTTTTATCTGTGTTAAAAACAGAAGAAGATGAACATATCATATATCAAAATGAGGTCTCTCTGATTCATATATTATTTAATCCCACATTTAATCCCTGAGACCTGTTAAAGTTTGCCGTTAACCAAAGTTGTCCCATTTGCACTCCAGGACAAATTTGTTTGAAATACAATCCTAAACTTCATCCCAGGCTGCCAGAAAACATCCATCCACATCTGAAGAGGATTAAATGCAAGCTCTCCAAAGCCCTGTCTATCCATCAGCAACTCTAAAAATCCTATCACTATAGTGTCTAGACACTGAGATAACCCTCCTGATGGAAGCAGATGTTAAAGACCTCCACATCATGGATTTCCATGAAAGATATAATGACACAAGGTTAAATTAACAGTCTCTTGGCACACATTTCCATAGGAGAAAGACACTACCATATTTAGATACACAAAACAGGAGGAAGAAAACAGTGATTTTTTTAAATTCACTTAGGATGAAAATTCATGAACCTGAGCCTGGATCTTAGCAACAACGGAAGACCAGAAAAAGGAAAAAAAAGAGGGGAAGAAAAAAGCTATGGCAGGGATCCCACAGCAGATTTACCTCTCAGGAAATGAAATCAAGGAAACCAAACAATCAAAAATGGATTAATAATCCTTGAAATAAACACATATGGGAAAGTTTTTATTCTGGTAAAATAAGTCTTCCTCAACAGTGGATGTAAGAAAATTAAGATGCTCATTTAAGACTTAGTAAGAATAAAATTTAAGACCTTCACGAGCCAAGATGTGCACAGAGTGGAATGATTAATAGATATGAATCTTAAATATTCTGAAACTGCCTACTTATTCGGTCAAGGTCTTGTTGACTCAAACAGTTTGACAGAGCACAGCTCTTGGGACTTCCATGTCCCCAGGCAAGCACAGTCCTCTAATTAGAATCCTCTCTAAATAAAGAAAGATCCACAAAAAAATTATATTTTATTTTTTCATGTCCTCAAACCACCCCTTTTTCCTTTGATCCTGGGTACCTGGTTGGCTTCATCCTCACCAATTTAAATGTACCATTTCTCAATGGGATGCCCAAAGTAGCTTCCAATACGAAAAGTATCTGTGCAGTTGTACTGTGAGCAGGGCAGTCTTCTAGAATGAGGAAAACTGCATCTGATGCCCTTCAGACTTCATTTTTAAGTAGGAGAGATCCAGGTCAAAATGGAGAAGAGTGGAGAAGAGCTCCTAGAGAATGGGCTGCACTAACAGCAAGAAAGCCTGAATGAAAAAGTATGATCTTTTTCTAGCCTTGCAAAATAAAGGTACATAGAGTGATGTGACTGCTTACTTAAATGTCTCAGGAGATGAGACTGCTACTAATTTTAAAATTAGGGATGATATTGACATGATAACAAGTAGAATGTAATTGTGGATGCATGTACCCTCAAGAAGGCTACCATATTAAAAAAATCCTATAGTTATCAGAGAGTGTGTGGGTGTTGGAACAGATTTCTACAAGGAATAAAATGACCTGAAAGACCCAGACTTGCTTTATTTATTGATGAGAGACTTGCTGCCATTGTGCCAACATTGTTAACTGGCATATCACACAGAAATAATTATTGTAATTTATTTTAAATTCATCTAAAAGTCAATTGTGGAATCCAATATATAAATTAAATCAAATTAATTTCCCTGGAGATCCTCCCTTCCAACAACAGGGTATATAAAAACTGAGTGTCAGGCATTATTAATTTGATGTAATATATTTTCAGGATACTTTGCTACATAACAGAAAAAGATGGTTTTGCTGCAGGTGGCACCTCTTGTCTAATAGCAGAGCATCAGCCTGTTGGCAGAGTGACTTCAGAGGCACAGACCCACAAGACAATTGCTCTCACCCCTTTTTCCTGTCTAGACCGACCTCCCCTACCCCTTCTCTCAGCCAGCACAATACAGCTGTGTTTTGTTTTTTTTATCACCAACGCAAACACATTGGGTCCTCCAAGATTAAAGACAATCTCGTACCTTATAGCAGCTAGCCATGAAATCTTTGTGGGACGAAATTTGATGGCTCAAATTCTTTCTTTGGGTCATATTTACATAGAAATTAGTCAGAGGTTTACCTGAGCCCAGAGCCATGCTGCATTTATCACTGTATGAACAACACACAACCTCACTCCAGTGGGTGAATAAGCTTAAAAAAATCCCAGAGAGACAAAATGGGTGAAATAAAACAAAAAGAAGAAATTATTTACTCAAGCTGTGTGCTAGATGAAAAAATATCTGTGAAAGGAAGCAAGGGAAAAAACTCCCATAGCTCAGCCTTATGCTTTACAAAATAAATAATATTACATTGGATGTGCAATGACATATGGACTGTGATTAAACAATCTATAGCTACATGCATAGACTTCTTAACAGCCTGTATATACAGGGACTGAAATAGTTTTTTTCTCTTGCTAGCCAAACAGATATCAATAATTTATTAATTTATTTTAATTTTCACATTAGATTTTTAGAAAGCTGAAGAAGTTCAACAAATCAGGTAAGTCTGTCAATGTAAAACTGCATCACGAGCACCATTATTAAAAAAAAGAAAATAAGTAACAAATGGCTTCTTTTTCTTTATAAAATAGACTGTAAAAGGTGAAAAGACAGTCAGGGGTTTTGGAACTTTAACATAAATTTAGGGAATAAAACGAAGATACCAGAGTCTCCATAAAAGTGAATGCATTCGTACAAGAGTCCCTGTCTCATAGTTTGTTGAATAACTAAGGTGTCTATTACTAGCACAGAAGTAGTATGGAAATAGATCTAGCTTAGGCGAAATGAGATGGAGTACCAATGGAAAAAAAGCCCTCCCTATTATATTTGGTGTCACATTTAGAAAAGTCCAAATCAAAATAAACCCAAAAAAGACCTCATGGGACACTAGTGGAATGACTGAAAGTGTTTGCTGGATTCCCATGGGCCACTTGTGTCCTTGTAAGACAGGAGTTTTTTCTGTGTTGAGAATATGGGTGGTTACATCTTCTGCAATCTTACTGTCACATGGATTTAGGCCTTTTGATGCAATAGAAATAGCAAATTTTGCCTTTGTGTGGTTCTTGAGGAAGATATTTCATGATCTTGAAGGATGAAATAATGTGAGTAGAGAGGATTCCAACAGCACTAATGTGCACTAATGTGTGACAGTTCCCTGGAAAGGAGGACAACAGCCTGGTACATTTTTTTCTCTCAGAGGTAAAAAATACAGTTACAAGTATCTGGGGATAGGAGAAGAAAGGGCAAGATAATCAAGGGAACACCCTTCAAAGCATGCCAAATAGAAATGTGCTATTTCAAAAGAGACATGTGAAAGGGAAAAGAGGAAGCAGCAGCGAGATGGGTCACAAATCAACAAAGGACAGATTTTTGAAATTTATTGCTTTCCCTAATGGCAGACACTCACCAGTCATGGATTGGAAATGGCAGTAACTCACATCAGGAAACCATCTCTCCATCTGTGCAGTTAACACCGGTATGTAAGGATGAAGGTACGTGACAGGAGTTTAATGGCTGGGACCAGCACCAGCTGGGGCTTGGAACAAAGAAAGACTTTGTCATCTCTGGGGCTACTGAGACCATACTTCTGTAATTGCTGCAGAAATAGTCTAGTTCAGCCAGCTCCTCACAGATGACTGTGACAGACACCCAGGGAGAAAGGATGTGCAAACACATGGTTTTCTGTTAAGGTAGGGCCGAGACACCAAGGGTGACAAATACCATATGCACGAGGGCACACTGCAGTGATATTCTATCCTTTCCCTTTTCAAGGGAACTGATGACACTTTGTGTAAAATGAGCTACAGCTTTTCTTAGTTTGTTCCCTTCTGGTCAACCTCCATTTCTTCACAATATTATGATTACATGATGCTTTCCTTAAGCAATTTGCCCCTGGTAGATGAAGAAGAACTTGCTTGCTCATGCTTTCCTTCAGAGGTTGTGGCCTTATAATGCTAGATACCAACATCTGGCTCTGGGATAGATGCTGGAAGCTGAACATTAGGGAGAATATTGAGTGAAAGTGGTGGGAAGAAAAGAAAAGCAACCATGTCACCAATGGCCTGATGAGAAGGAAAAAACCCTGTCTATATCCACAGCAAATCAAATTTTATTTTAGGTGGGAAAGAGGAGGGGAGACTGTGGAACCTTGAGCAAGCTGTGCTGACTGCCTTAGCACATGGTGTTACCTCTTCTATCATCTTTAGAAACATTCTTCATGGAAGATATAATGAGATTCACATCTCTACTTCACTGCTTGTAGTGTACTAAGAAAATGGCAATATCAGAGAGGCCTGAAATGGAAATGTGCTTTTCTAGCATACTGTTGAAAAGGAGGGTGAGTAAGAAGGGGGGGTGGGTGGTGGTGGAGAAGTGGAAATCTTGTAAATGCTCTCTCAAAACTGTAAAATTTTTATGTAATTTGATCCTTTCTGAAGATTTTTCTAATATCTAAATAGAGGGATAATCTTCAGCTCAGCATAAAATGTTTGAGGGGATTAGCGATCCTTCCCAGTCAGACAGATAGTGATAATTCACACTTCACAAGTCTCCCAGTAGCTAGTCTTTAATAACTTCAGTAAAGTTAATAATTATCCTATAAAATTATCTGGCACTTGAACTGGCAGCCGGTTTTACTGCCTGGAGGTGACTGTTAAACAATCTGTGTCTATTGGCAAGCAGCACCGCACGTACACCCTTGCAAACCACTTCCCCTATGATGGGTCTGTGAAACTGCATGGCACATTTGACATGCTGATTAGTTACTTTTTGTACCCTGCCTGTGTTCATCACCTCAGATACCAGAAGATTTATGAAGTGTGTCATTGCAGGCAACATCCACCCCAGCCTGGCACCGTAAGCAGAAATAGGTCATTGGTACCTGTGACTTTGCCAAAGGCAGATGAGGTCAAGTGCCATAAGCCTTGTCTTTAAACCACAACCATAAGGAAGACATCTATCACTGCTGCTTTAGGTATCTCTGTGCTATGCTATGGTTCAAAACTTGCTTTTGACATGTCGCAGCTGTGAGCATATGGTGTGAGTTGTTCAATCTTGATTACATTGTCTCAGAAGCCAATGGCAGGAGCATGTGATATGCAAGAAACAGATAAGGTATTAACCAGACAATTCTTTTATTTGAGAGGTTTGGACGTTGTGCTGGTGTGACTGACACTGGTTTGCTTTATTAGCTGGGAAGACAATGATTTGATTTTGAAAAAATTGGCCAATGACTGTTGCTCGAGCAGCTGTGAAATTCCCCACCCCTCCAGTGGTAAAACCATGAATGCTGATACCTCACACATTCCATAGGCTGAAATTTGGTGTCTTGGTTTGAAAGACAG
>WBNO01008892.1:0-20944 GCA_013400575.1 Peucedramus taeniatus
TTAAATATAATTTAATTAAAAATAAAATAATACAACACAGTTATCCTGACCCAAATAACCACAGGGAGCCTTAGGAAGTCTTTCCTTGACTTATTCCAAATGTTATTCCCCTAAGTAAGCTTTCTTGCTAGGAAAAGCTCTCTGACCATTTTTTGGGAAAGTTTAGTGATGTAAGCCAGAAAACTCAAAACAGAAATCAGTTGGTTTCACAAACAGCTTTATTTTATCACATTCTTTAGCAGCACAGTTTCTGCTTAAAGCATTGACAACTGGTCAAATTAAAAGATCTTGATAGAGTTCAACTTGTATCTTTTTACTGTCTGCATTGAATTGCCAATTATTTGAACAATATTTTAAAGTGAGAGTGGTATTTTTGCAAATGTATCATTATGTTTTTCTGTTCCTCTTGATGGTTACTAGGAAGAAAGAAGCAACACTTAGCAATATTGAAAATCTTATTATTGATCCCTTAAGACACACAGGTTTCAAATAATGTTTGAGAAGAAAAAATAATGAAGCAGTGCTCAATAGCAATAATTTCATGTTTATTACAATTTTAAAGGAAAATAACTAAGTGGTGGTATTGTCTTCCTTGAAATTACTGGTGTCCATTTATTATTAGTACATAGTACTGAAGTTTCTATCACAAAAAGTTGACAGACAAACAATTAACATACCATATGCATGGCCATTATGGTTGTGCTTTGATTTTTGACTAAGAAAGTCAAAGTTAGTACAGTCATTCTCTTTTGAAGCCCATAAATAGGCGTGTTGGACACTTTGTGTACACTCGTAGTGTGGCCACCTGGATGATTGCAGAAATACCATTTGAATAAATGAAACAATCTAAAATAAAAGAGTCATATAAAGTCTTTTAATCCCTGGAAGTCAATAGTCTATAATCTTTTTGCTTCAGAAGACAGCTTTTGCCTTCTTATTGAAAGAATCATAACACATGTGAAACTGCCTCATTTCAGACAAATACGCTGTTTCCTGCATACTTTCTAAATAAACCATAAATCACAAAACCAGTCTTAGACTAATTCAGGTAGGAAGGGACTTCTGAAGTTCATCTGGTCTAACACTTTGCTCAGAGCATGTCTAGTTATCTCAGGCAGAGTGATTTATAATCAGTTATATTTATAATTACATAATCAGAACTAGCAATTCTAATTTATTTCAGAATTATTAACATTTATTAGATAAGGAAGGAAACATATCATTTGATGTCAAGAGTGGCCTATAATTTTGTATTTTATTACAGCATTTACTTTCATACACAATAAAAATGGCACCTCTATTTAAAAACATGGGGTCCAGTCATGTTCCATCTGTTAGAATACAAATTATCTGACCTAAGAAGCATAAATTTAAAAAACTGTATGGGATTATACACATGCATGAAGTGCAGAGGTTTTAGATTTGCAATATAAAAGCAAAAGTTTTGAGCTCTTGGTAGAAATTACACTTAATCAGTAATTTGACAGTGTTTTATTATGGAGAGATTGTAAAACGGAAACATAAAATCCTACTGGAATTCATACCCTTGTGATTCAAAAGGTTTCTGAAGTCTATTTTTGTTTAATTTTAAAGAGTCAATGAAATAATAAACAAAATTACAGTGTGTTTATATAATTTCTGCTTAATTTTTATCAATGCAACTTTGACAATAAAGGTATTAATTAAATAAATTTTAATTTTAGTGTTACTTTTTTACTACCACTAGTCAAGTGGGACACATAGTACATATATGGAAGTTAGGTTGTGGCCCCATATAAAAGATAAATATTCATCAAAGTCAACACTAGTGATGTTATTTACTCTGTGAGGAACTGTAAACAAAGATTAAGATACTGATGTTGGTTTATATCATGAGGTCTGGTTAAGGTCCATGGATAAATTTTTATCTAGTCTTCATTCAAATAAGTCCAAGTTAAATCCAGTGAAAGCTTGCTTGAATAAAAGCCTAAAAAAAAGGAAAAAACCCACCCAACCACAAAAAAAACACCCTCAAAACAAACCAAAAGCAAGGAAATGGAGGCCTTAGAGTTGGGTTCAGTAATCTGGTATGCAATTGTACTTAGTCATACAGGTACAAACCCAATAATAACAGCAACAAAAAAATGAACAAAGAGAAATGTTATTTCAAAGTTCTTTAGGGTATTTAGAGTAATATGTTATGTGGTTTTTTTTGTGTGTGTGAAATATAGATACTGAAATTAAATCTTTGGTTCCTTTCCAGGAGAACAAACCAAACAGCTCATGGTGGCTGTGGTCTCTGAGTTACAGTGTGACCCCCTGAGCCATGGGGAGAGCACATCAAGAGATTGTGTTACTGCCCACTGTGGAGGTGTTGGGCTGGGGGATGTAAGGTTCAGCTCCCCAGGAGTGCCCAGTTTGCTGTGGGGCTGCTGAGGGCAGTAATTCCTGCTCTCTGTGGCTGCTTCAGTGCCACTGTCACCTGGGAGGCTGATCCTTCCCAGAGCTGGGCACTCTGCCAGGTGCTGAACGTCCTGGGCAGGGCAGGGCTGGCAACTCCTCCCTGGCCGTGCAGGGGCTGTCCAGTGGTGACCTTGCTTAATGTACTGGGCAGAGGCTGTCCCAAATTAGAGGCACTGATTTCATGCAGTCAGTTATCTTCTTGAGCATTGGTCTAGTCTTATTTCCCTAAACAAGAACACAGATATTGATCAACTTTCATTCCCCTAAATAGGTTTTTGTATATTTTATGAATAGTCTCTATACACTAAACTATACATTAAAATTTTCTAATATCTTTTTCATTTGTAGGTGGGATTACATTATTTGCAGTGATTACTTTAATTCTAGACTCCTTTAAAATTGGATATTATATTGATTTTTTGAACTGTTTATCACCAACTGAAGGCATTTTTCCCGTTACACATGCTGTCCACACCATTTTACAGGTAAAAGTCACTGGTTGCAGTTTTATATTAATCTTTGTTTCTTTTCAAAAATATATTTTATCTTGTCATCAGTGGACTTAACACTAATTTGATTTCTAAGCATGTCACAGAATACTTTTGATAACTAAATGCTAGTGCATGTATAGTAAATTTAAGCTTTGCAACCTGAAGCTGTTTAGCCAAAAAATTCATAGGTTTCAAACATGGGTTTGAAAAAAAGAATAATAAAAAATGTTTTCCTGTAGTTGAAGTTATGTGGTCTTTTTGTTTAGCTGAAGTTACATACAGAATTTTCAGAATTTTCAGGCTGAAATGAGTATTTTGGCTAAAGACAATTCCCTTGTTTATGTATGTAGGACTTGCCAAACAAGTTCAATTCAATCTGTCTAACCTGATGTTCCATTGTGGTTAGAGGGACAAAACCCTTCCTAGCTGGTTCTAAAACACTTGCACAGCTTTCCTGTAACAAATGAACATGGGTGTTCCTTCCAGAAGCATTTGGCTGTTCTTATCAGTGGCTGCACAGTAGCAAACATAGTCAGTGACTCCTGTGAAATATTCCAGCTGCCTGTTTGTTATAAGGATTTGGGTCTACACTGTGTGGTGACACTCCATAGCTGATTGTTTCTCACATCAACTCCTCTGAACCCCTGTCAGCAGGTTTGTAGGGAAGAAGGAAAGAAAAAGCCCCTCAACTCAGATACTCAATCATAGCCAGGCACTTTTATGAATTTTCCAAGAGGTTTATGTCATTCAGAAAGAAATGTTTTCCTAGCACTTGTGGTTGCATGTAAATGAGCTTCTGAACAACCTACAGTTTTCTGCTTTCTTCAACAGTTTAAAAAAAATTGAAATTTAAACAGTAACTCTCACCTCATCTATGTTTTTCTCTGATGGCGAAATTCTGAGTTGGTTGAAGTAATCTTAATTTCACATTCTTGTAATATCCACTCTCCATGTCTTGCAACTTCATTCCTTCATCTCTGAAAAACAAACCAATGAAATGAAGCTCTTCTGTCCTGCTGATCTGAACGCAGCATTCTTCATTACAGCCAGTGACCCAGAGCTGACAAGGTTTCCAGCCGCCATGAACTGGAGTGTGGAAGAACGGTGAATAAAAATGCTGAACAAAGGCAACAAGAATTCTAATTTAAATTTTGCATCACCCAGTGTCACTGAATTTATCATCTACAGAGCTTAAAATAATGAACACTTGAATGTTAGCCTGAGCAATCAAAGAAAAAGTTAAATTAAAAAAGTAATTAACTATATACCTCTTACCCAAGACAAATCTTCTTGAGTCTTTGAAACAGTGGATGAAATCACAGCAGAGAACATCCCTAATATGTGTCATCTAAAAACCAAAGAATTTGTTTTCTACCAGATACATATCAGATTCTGTTGTCATTTACTCTAAGTGAGGCATCCTGATATATGCCATGAAATGAATATATACATTCTGCACCCGTGTATAAACTAACATGTACCTGCCCTCCCAGGGCAGGCTGTGCCTTACCTTCTTCTGCAAGCAGAAGTCCCCTTGAGGCAATGAGTATTCTATGAGCAAAAACTGGATTTTATGCTATTTCTTAACTGACTTTTCCCATTTCTTCCCACTATCTTGTGTCTGAACAGATCTTCAAAACTTATGTTTTTATAAGTTTTAAAGAATGGTTTCAGATCTGCTGTCAGATTTTACCGCATTTATCCTAGGATGGGAAACTGAATATGTCATTAGAGACTAAGGTAATTTCAATTTGATTTCAGTTGAAGCCTACATGAAATATTTTAGTCTTTACATCTAGGATTTTACAGTGGCCACTCCTCTCATTGATAAATACTTCATTGGAGGAATTGTTACTGCTGGGTAGCACAGTTGAGCCATAAAGAACTGCATTTGCCTAGCATTGATTGCCTCAGAAACAGTGGCTGTGAAGGCATCCTACAGTAATGGATGCTGTGAGAAAATGGGCTTCCAGTTACTCTGGTTGCTGAAGAAGAACCCAAAGTTTTTATCACTTTTCAGACAATTTCTGGAACACCTAACCAGGCAGGTTTCTAAGAGAAATCTTAGGACTCTTTCTCTCCTGATAGTTCACCTGCTAATGACTTCAGTATCCTAGGAACTATTGGGAGTAAACAGACTGTTAGTGTCACCCTAACATCCCTGAGGAATATTGGTATAGTTCTTCTTGAACCTATCCACACTTGGTTGTGTTTCAGCAGCAATCTCTTTCTGAGGTCTCCATTATGCTCTCGCAGAGAGTTTTAATTTTATTCCTCTTTGCCTTGACTTGCTAAGTCATTATTATTATCTCTCTCTTTTGGTCCTTGTTTGAGTTTTCTGCACAATCATTGAGTGCAACTGCTGTGTCCTTAATGGGGCTGTCTCTCATGCAGTTAGTACAAACTTTTCTCATGCTTCCTGGGAATTTGTTGTTTTATTAGTCAAATCTGGCATCCTTTCATCAATCTCTTTTCCTCCATAGAATTTAATATATTTCATAAATTATTCAATCTTAGCATCACCATGCCCTGCAGCAATCATACCTCTATCCACAGCCAGTGGATTTATTTCATTTGTCATTGAAATAAAAGTCTCTTCAGATACAGAATGAAAATATGTTTTGGTGAGTGATACTTAGACTTTCTACTGTTCCGCCACTGATTTCTCATGTAAGAAATCTCAGGTTCTGTGTAAATATCACATGAAATCATGAGCTCTTTCACATGTGTGGAGATGGAGCTGCCTGAGTTTAAATCATTAGAAGTTTTAACCATTGGAATGTCTATCTACAGATGCACTTTCCTTTCTGAGGAATGCTACACATGCACATTAGTGTAATGATATTTCTCTGTATTTCTTCCATTTAGGTGTATTTTCTGTGGTGTCACGCAAAGGATGTTATCCAGTCTTTCAAAACCCTAGAAAGGTAAAGTGGATCTGATCCTCATCTGGCATGTTAATAGGTGCAGGTCTGTACAGTGCTTTAACACCAAAGTTTTATTGTATGAAAGACAGTGAAAATATACAGAGATTGATTCTCCTCTTGATTGCATTAAGTAGAAAGAAATAGAACCATTAAAGTAGCTCCATTTACCCTTATTTTACTTTTTTGTAATACAAAATAGTGACAGAATACATATATTTTTTCTCATGAGAGAGGAAAATGGCAATATATGATACTACAGAATCACTTAAGAAGGAAGCATCATATATGTGTTTTAAGACTATGCACTATATTATGTTTTATTTATTTACCTGCTGAAAGGGAACCTGTATCACCAACCTGCAGTCAGTGCAATGTAACTGAGGTATTTTATATTGATTTTATGGAAAGCACCTTTTTAAAACTAGGTCTTAGATGCATAAAATAGTTTGGGTTGGAAGAAACCTTTAAAAGTCATTTAGTCCAACCCCCCTGCAATAAGTAGGAACACCTTTAACTAGATCATGTTGCTCAGAAGTCCATCCAACCTGGCCTTGAATGTTTCCAGCCTGTGTTGATGCTGGGGCTTGCCCTGACCCAGCTGCAGGACCTTGCATTTAGCCTTTCTGAGTCTCATAAGGTTCCCATAGGGCCACTTCTTGAGCTCATCCAGGTCCTTCTAGCATCCAATCCCTCAGGCATATCAAACACCCCTCACAGCTGTGGTAGGTGCAGCTGTGCACATGCACTTGGGAAACACAACCTCCCTGGTGGTATCCTATGTACCAAATCAGATCCAATGTGTTTTCTAATTTTGTGAGAAGGTGGATTAATGTATATTAATCTGTCTGTACATAGAACACAAGTAAGCAAACATCGTAATTTTCAAAGTACTTATTTAAAGTTATCAATGATCTGACCAATTTCTATAGGGGGTAAAATAAATTTGCTCAGAAACATCATCTATGGTGGAGGTTCTCCATTTGTTCTGCTCTCTTGGGTAAGTGTTCAAACCCCATGCTCAGGAAGAGAGTGATTAAAAGAGGCTTTGCAATGTCAGCTGGTGCAGTCAGCTCTGTTTATAAGGAGATTAAAAAGATTTCTAACTGCAAGTTTATCACTGAGAACAGTGTTGTAATAAAGAACAGTTTCTTGGTGAAGAAATGTGACCAGCCTCAGGTGCAGGAAAACAGCTGGCATTCTATTAACAGTTTAATACATAAGGCCATTTAATATATGGCATTTCTGTAAGGTTTTGAAAGTCTGATTTCAGTGACTGCAGAACATCTTTAGAGATTGGTGATGATTTTTCAACCCTGCTCCTGCACTGACAAATAAATAGTGTGATATAGCTTGTACACAGAAAGTTAATCCATTTAATTTCATTTCACATATTTCATGAGATAGAGTCTGTGTGGATTCCTGCAATAACTACTTTGTTTTGTAGGTTTGGTGTTATTCATTCTGTTTTCACAAATTTGCTCCTGTGGACAAATGGCGTGTTAACCGAGTCAAAACATCAATTGAATGAACATAAGGAAAGACTCATCACCCTTGGTTTTGGGAACATAACTATAGGTAAGCAAAAGGCTTGGTGCATTGTGAAATTCCTGCTCTAGCATACTCATACAAAACACTGTCACTATAGGATTTAGCTGAGTCATTCATGATTATGTCAGCTTAGTCATTCTGGGGCACATGGTAATTAGCTGATACTGAAATGTTATATGATCATTATTATGTATGTGAGCAAGGCAGTAATTTTCTTCTAAGTTCCAAACACATAGATTTTTTGAGAACATTTCTTTTCAGGAACAACATCACTGAGGAACATCACTATGGAATCACTTTATTACTAAATCGCAGTAATAAATTAACATAGCAGTGTTAAAAAGAGAGTTTACTACTTACTAAGTTATTTGTAAAAAAAACAAGTATGGATAATCTTGCAAATCTTTCCCAGGAGAGTGATTGCATGTAGCCTGTGGTCCTACAGGATTCAGTGGGATAGCTCAAAGGAATAGAAGTTATCCATTAGTGCTCTTTTACAAGACAAGGACTTGGGTCTGGGTGTTTTTTACTAATGAATAATTTTCTCCATTGGCAAGATGGTTCAAGTTTGGAAACCAGTTTGTAGTCAGCAAAAATTTAGAGTAAGGAGGATATAAAGAAAAGAGTTCTTCACTGTGAGGGTGGTAAGACACTGGAACAGGTTGCTCAGAGAATCTGTGGATGCTCCATCCCTGGAAATGTTCAAGGCCAGGTTAGATGGGGCTTTGAGCAACCTGGTCTAGTGGAAGGTTCCCTGTCCTCAGCAGGGGGGGTTTGAAATTGATGATCTTTAAGGTCCCTTCCAACCCAGGCCATCTATGACAACTGCTGGGGATGCCTTCTGCTTTCAAACCCCAGTGAAGCATGGGGAAGACTTTTCTTAGGTGGGTAACTGGGTATTGTTTGACTGAAATCCTACCTTTTGTGTTTCATTATTTTATTTATGTTTTATTTATTCACCTAAAATGAGGAACCTTGATAAAGCACATAACTGATCTCTCCTTCTCCTTTAGTTCTAGATGATCATGCACCTCAATGCAATTGCACAACAACAACTCTCTGCTCGATATTTTCTCAGGGAATATATTACCTATATCCCTTTAATATAGAGTACCACATCCTAGCATCCACGATGCTCTATGTCCTGTGGAAGAACATTGGTCGTAAAGTTGAGCACCACCAGCAAAACAAAACTCCATTCAAATTCCACGGCATAACCGTTGGAATGATTTTTGGACTAATTGTGTTAACTAGCACAATAGCCATAGTTGTTGTGTATTTAATTCAGATTGGAGGTTCAAAAATCAAAAGTGAGTTAGCACTCACTATGTTTTACTTGCACACTATCTTCGTGTTGGCTCTCATGTGCACAGCTGGAATCGTCGCCCTTCTCATCTACAGACTGGAAGACAGATCACTGGATAATTCCAAGAATCCTGCTCGAAAACTGGATGCAGAACTGCTGGTGGGCACAGCTGCAGGGTCCTGGCTGCTCTCCTGGGGCTCGATCCTCGCCATTATCTGTGCCCAAGGTCATCCCAAATACACATGGTATAACCTGCCCTACTCTGTACTGGTTATTATAGAGAAATATATTCAGAACCTCTTTATCATTGAATCCATCCACCGTGAGCAGGAAAAGGTGAATGATGACATTAAAACTCTTCGAATAGTGACCATATCTCGGGGGAGCACTTTGTCCCTCACCCCCTTGTACAAAGAGATTTACAATGGCAGAGCTGCTCATGACAATGGTGACATACCCTGTCTGTTTAAGGGCAGCATCTGTGGGAGAGAAAACGATGGTGCTGGTGTTGCCAGAGAAGAAACTAGTCAGGACAATAGTTTGGTCATGCACTCAGCCTCAGATTTCTCGCTGTACAGTAGAAACTCAGTTACTAACAACAAGAGGAGAATTTTGAAGAACATTGCTGCATTTTTATTCCTCTGCAACCTTTCGGTAAGACATTTTGAAATGTAGTTCACAATGTAGTCAATACCCAAAAGCTTCCCATCTTTTCAAGTCTGATAAGTATATTAAAATTGCATGGTTCTATAGTTTTAGGCAGTAAATTTTACTTCTGGAAGTGAATATGCTTTTGGGAAACAAAGTTTATTTAAATGAGGAATATGGGAGGCTCCTTCCAGTAATGGTCCAAAAACTGTAACAACAGCAGAAGCTGAAACTCTCGTCCAGCAGCCTCCCCCAGTAGCAACAGGGAGGGATTTCTTAGGGACTCCTGAAACCAGTTTGCAGTACGGTGGGGTCACAGTCATTAAGGGCTATTGACTTAGGGCTGGTGATTAATATTGGCCTCGCGTTCTTTCCCTGCAGCTGTGGATACCACCGGCGTTCGGCTGCCGCCCGGAGTATGACAATGGGCTGGAAGAAATAGTTTTTGGCTTTGAACCCTGGATAATTGTTGTGAACCTTGCGATGCCTTTTTCTATTTTCTATCGGATGCATTCAGCTGCCTCGCTCTTTGAGGTCAATTGTAAAACATAGATCATATACGGTCCCTCAGTGAACAATTGATTGAATAATTAATTACATAAATAACAGTTGAGGGAGTGGATGAATGAATGAGTGAATGCAGCAGCTGCTCAATAAATAGATGATTCAATAATTTTTTTTAAAGAAGGGACCATAACTAATAGCATGTAATTTTTTTTCTTTCCACATGTTTTGTTATATATATGGTGTTATTGTATAAATACACTTTTCAGAATCATATTAGTGTTAATATGATTAACACTACATAGTAAAGTTAATTCAATCTCATTAATCTTTGTTTTAGTCAATTGGGAATTGTTCTTTATAGAATTTGTATTGCTTTGCTTTCCTTCATTGTGACTTGTGAAAGGGGCTTACAAAAAATTCTGTATGACTTAGAACAGAAAATCCCAGGAAAAGCTTCTCCTGAATCACAGAGATAACAGGAAAACTCCAAGTCTTAATTCCTAGCTTTGTTTTGTTTTTTTTTTTTGGTTTTTTTTTTTTTAATAGTAAAACCTAAAAATATTTGCTAGATAATTGAGGCATGGGAATTAGTTTAAATTATTACTGATGAAAATCAATATATAATTATTATTTTGTGGATAGATATAGATAGCAAGAAATCCAGGTGAGTAACATGTATTATTAGATATGATGCTGTATATAATTTTTCCTGATAAAATATATTGCTATTAATTTTCTTGTATTTACTCTATGATATAAATGAGAAATAAAATTAATCCTTTTACTTAATTCTTTATTCAAATGTTTTAAGAGAAAAAACTAGTCCTATAGCTCATATTTAGGTATATGTGTTTCAGTGCCAGAATGGTATATATTCCCTGCACAACGTTTTTATGAGCTGCTAATTTCATTGTAGATCAGTCTCCTGGCTGGAAAATAATCATATGTTTTCATACAGAGGTGCTGTAAAGCAAAGCTGATGCCTCTAGAAATATGGAGGGCCTTTGGCCAAGAGTTTTGTATGTGTGGTTTACAAGATGTTAGAATATAATCTCAAAGCCCTGGGAAATTTAGTTGCTTGGATTCTCACAGAAAGCAGTGGAAAGTTCAGTGCTTGAATATTCTTAGAATCTGCACCTGCAAGATCGAAAGACTGGAGCAGTAACCAGGATACTGGAGCTACAGATCAATTAATTACTGGATAATCCTTGCTAATTTGTTGATGACCTAGTCCTGAGTCTGGTGGGTCAAGGGCTGAAAAATTTCTGCTCCTGTTTCCTGAAAGGACAGTTGTACACTTATCACCACCATCATCCCTAGAGCAGCAACATTTCTGTGTGGGAGAGGTTTGCTTCTGAGAGAAGAGATTTCAGCAGTTGTGTCTGCCCTAATGCAGCAGAAGAAAAATGTTGGCTTTGTACCACTAGATGGCAAACACAGACCATTCGATAAATTACCTGATTGCTTTAGGTTGCTTCAGGAATTGATTCATATCATAATTAGTCTTCAATTCTATTTTGTGCTACACATAGCCATAACCTGCTTAGGAATTTTTAGTACCTTCTTTACCTGTTGCAGAGCCCAGATCAGGTACAGAAGTATTCATCTGAAGTCTCAGGTGATGTGTGAATTAGATGAAGCATCAGGAGACTGAGCATGAGAACTCCCATCTTCCTGCACAGCAATTTTAGTTGTTTGATTTTAAGTGGTTTTTAGTCGAGACACTATTGTACATTGCTGTAATCTCTGCCTGTCCCTACAGCTGCTTGTCATGCTCTTTTATAACATCTTTATTGGCTCTTATATTCATTCTAGACAGGAACATTTTTTATCTTTCTGCTTGAAGTCAGTAGCTTGATCTCACCTAGTTCCATGTAAATACCAGCTCTGACCACTCAGTTGTCTCTCCACAAGCTGAGTAAATAGGACCATCCAGATAATGAAATAAAGCTTTAATCTTCCTTCCAAAGCAATTTTAAATCTTTCATCCTGGACAAACTCTACAGCTAATTCCATTATCATAAAAAAAATTAATTTCACTAGGTAGGGGCAAAAATTCCATTTCAGCCTTCAAGTGCTCATAAAGATGGCTAGAGGAAGCCTGTTTCTTCTTCCTCTGCTCCTGTGGGTTGGGTCCCATGTCATTCTTTAGCTAGAACTGGTGTTCTTTAACTGATTTCCAGCAGTTGTGTTCAGCCAAAGCAGAGCTAGCTCTAAATCCCTAAGGCCAAGAAGGGGCCATATGCTCTATTACAAACATGTAGCACACATTTGGAAGTTTCAAAAATAAATAACATCCTTATTTAGTTATATTTCATTTGCAATTACTTAGCCCTTTCTGCTTCTTCACATTATGATTGAAATAATTTCATTTGCTCACAATATTAAATTGCTTTTGAGTGCTGAAATTGAAGTTTATTCAGAAAAGTGAATTAAGGTAGCACTCTGGCAGTGAGCAAATGCTTTAAACATGCTAATGGGCAAATTCTATTCCGAGTTGCACTGATGAAATCCTGCTGACTGAAATGGCTCTGTTTCAGACCAGAGACTTGATTTTGACCTGACATGCTTAAGAGGTTTTCACAACAGGACTTCTCTCAAAAAATATTGTTTCATCCAAGTACAGACTATTTTATAGAAGTAGCTCTTAGATTAACTACTCTTGAAGCAATAATGAGTCATAAAGTTCTGAATATTTGAGAATATACATAAAAATATTAATTTTTGAAACAAGAAAAATAGAAGCATGCATTTTTAAGAAACATAGATTTTTGAACAAGGAAAAATAATTAGATTAACATAGTTAATATAGTGTGACTTCTAGCTCTCTGCTCAATGCTAAATCTGGGCTTTCTCAAACAACTGTTTTCTATTTTTTTTTTCTCTAGTATATATCAACAATATGATTTATCACAGGTTTGAAAAGATAATAAATAGCACAAAACTACCCTATTTCTGCTCAAGCATGTGACAGGAGGCACGAGAGCCTGCTTACCCAGGAGAGAAGTCTAACAGCTGCTCATTGATGTTCTCCTGAGGTGCTCCAATTTAATATTACTTTAAAAGAGACCTTTTTAAAAGGGAATTTCTTTAGTGAAATGTACTTGATATGCAAAGGATTCTGAATTTTTCCTGCATAATCTTAAACAGAAAGTTATTTTCCGATGTTCATTCTTCTGTTAGTCTTTTCCACTCCTTCCCTTTCTTCCCTGAATAATTTTATCTATTCAATAATGCATGCTTGGGTTACATTTAAACTCATATGTGTACAGAATTAAAGGCTGCTAAGGTGCAAGAGCACTACAATCCTCCTGAAGAGGATTTACCTGAACAGTCAAACTTGCATGACCACAGATTTTCCAAGTGGTTTTTTTGTGTCAATGACCCTGAGATAGGTGAAAATGGAAGACTCATGGTTGAGGCCTTCCAAAAGAAGTTCATTCCATACTAGTATTTCTCAATACTTTTGAATTTTCTCTTTTAATCATGCAAAAAATAATGTCCATTTTGATAATTTTGGAAATATTTGTGTTGTATTGTCTACTTGTGTTCCATAGACTTTGAGTGGACTATATAAGTGCAGAGAAATAGATGGCTCCAGAGAACAGCAGAGAGGGAAATTACCCAAGTAATCTAAGTGCATGTTTCTTATCAGTAGCTTAATAATTCATTAATCTTCACCAAAAGTCCATGAAATAAAAAAGATTCCCAAATGTCAAGATTTTAATAATCTAATAATTTTTATTTTCCCCACCTCACCCTGATTAGACATGATGTGGGTACAGATGGCTCATTTGATCATTTATTCCCTGGGAACACTTGTCCCCAAGCATTTGGCCTCATTCTATGCATGCATGAATAAAATGAGATCTGAATTTAAACAGAATTGAAGCAGCTGCGATTGTTAAGGAGAACTTTAAAAAAGAGATTTGGCTCTATTAGCTTCTAAAGGATCAATTTCATCTTGAAGTTGATGATACTTTAATGTCAGTAGTCAATGGTTAGAGTATTTATTGCTATTATTTGTTGTTTTTTAGATGGTTGGTTTTTTTTTTGTTTTTGTTTTTGTTTTTTTTTTTTTAATTAGGAGGTGTGTCATATCCCATAATGTTAATTTGTCTGACAATTAAAGCAAAACTTATAGTTCTATATGGCATGCCTCCTGCCTTCCTCTACTACAGTTCTTCACCTAAAAGAGAACTGAATTTCATCTTCAAAATATGATCTTTACCAACACATTTTGAATTTTCTTGCCAGAAGCAAAAGGACCACAATTTATGCCTAAGTACAAGTAAAGATGGATGCAGTAGGTGGAAAGTTTTGAAAGAACAGAGGTTGCAGGAAAACCAGCTGCTATCTCTCTACTTCATTTGTAACAAAGCAGTGGGTGTTTTATGTTTAGTTTCCAGTAAATCTTTGCTTGAACGTCACTGCAATACACCTGGAATTAAAAGCCATATTGTGAAATCACACATAGAATCATTAATTCTGGTGAACTACATCAGCATTTTAATTTGACTGAGGAACAGGTCCACGTGTGCTGGTTTTGGCTGGGATAGAGTTAATTTTCTTCAGAGCAGCTAGTGTGGGGCTGTGTTTGGGATTTGTGCTGGGAGCAGTGCTGGTAGCTCAGGGATTCTTTAGCTATTGCTGAGCAGCACTTCCACAGAGCCAAGGCCTTTCCTGGCCATCATCCCACCCCAGCAGTGAGGAGGCTGGGGGGGCACAAGGAGCTGGAGGGGACACAGCCAGGACAGCTGACCCCAGCTGACCCAGGGACATCCCACACCATATCCCACCCCTTATGGCTTTGTGCTGAGCATAAATCTGAGGGAAGAGGAAAGAAGCAGTGGGGGAGGGGACACACATTTTGGGTGATGGCCTTTGTCTTCCCAAGTCTCTGTTATGTGATGGATCCCTGCTTTCCTGGGAATGGCTGAACACCTGCCTGCCCATGGGAAGTGATGAATTAATTCCTGGTTCCACTTTGCTTGCTCACATGCCTTTTGCATTATCTGTTAAATTGTCTCTATCTCAACCCACAAATTTTCTTACCTTTACTGATTCTGATTCTCTCCTCCATCCCACTCTGGGGGAGGGAGTGAGTGGCTGGCCAGGATTTTAAATGATAACATAATTTCTTTATTCCAATTTGTTGTGCTATCAAAAATTTACCAGGCTTAGCTGAAGATTAGAATGCTTTTAAGAATGTACAGATACAATTAATATACCTAAGGCTAAGTCCATGCTTTGTGTCTAGTTCCAACTTGAGTCCATAATTTTCTGAATTCAGTAATTTCACTTCTAGCAGGCAATGACTTTTGTAGGTAGGCAGCAACCAACAGCAGCAATGCAGTAAGCAATAGCTTTGTAACAACATCTTAATGGTAGCTGGTTACTTGAACCCCCTTCCTTGTCCCCCCTGCTGCTCCTCTCCCAGGTATGAGAAGCATGCCTGCTCCCCAGGTAGGGATTTCCACCACTGCCTGCTTGAAGCTAATAGTTTAATTACCAAGAAATAATTTTAAAAAACGTATCACTAGCCAAACAGACTTTTGAAATTGTCCTTGAGTCCTTTCCAAGCATCAGAATGTCTTTCTTCTCTCTAAACCTTAAATTTTATTTTCTTTGCTCTCCACTTTGGAAAACCTTTCCAATCCAGTAAGAGACAAGAACCCAAACTTTACTATATCAAGAAGAGCTGGCTGTGCCTGCACTTGTGAACTTTGTTCCACTGAAGCAATACATTGACCTTGTGCTGAATTTGGGGTATTTGCCTTGATTTATTTGAGCATATGCTTTCCAACCTGTATGTTCCCTCCTTTCATTTGCCGTGCATCAGCCAGAAAAATGAGGAGGTCCTAAAGGCATTACAGGGATGCTTGACACTTGCACTAGAAACTCCTTTGACCCTCATTATGTGTGTTGGAGAAGAAACCAGAAGGATTCTAAACGAGCCTGTTATTTCAAGTACTGCTTAAGGGGTGGGGGGAAAGGCAGAAATAAGTAAAAGTTGCAGTTTATTGCTGTTTATCTCAAAGTAACAAAGTTGCTCATCCTTACCACTAATGTTTAAAAATTTGAAGCTGGTATTCTTTCTCCAAATAAATCCTGAACTACAAAATCTAGTGCTAGTCTTACACAACTCTAAAAAGTACAGATTAAAACCCCTATCAGCTCTGTTGACACACTCGTAAAATTACCTTGCTCTGCAGTTTTCTGTGTAGCATTTGCAACAGGCTCTTCTGCAAGGACACAGCTGTCCCACAGTGCCAGTGAAACAGATGAGGTTTGGGTGTCCTGCTTCCCAACCCCATTCCCTTCCATGCATCAGCTGCCTTCTGGGAGGAGGGGAGCCCAAGGATGAGTCACTGTCTGACCCTATGAGACATCATCTGTGTTCCTTGAGAGGCAGACACCCAGCTGCTGACTTCTGCTTCCTGAGCCTCGTCTTTTCTATCAGCCTTAACAGTCTTCACAATAGTGTCTGATTTCATTACTGAAATTACTCGTTGATTCCATGAAGGATTTGGCTTTCCTACTCATTTTGTGAAAGATAATCTCATGCTATGTTAATGGACAGGGTAAAATCCTAAGATAAATGATGATGTTGGTAAAAGTTCCAATAAAAATTATTTAACTAAAAAAGCCTGTAGTCTACACATTCAATATAAAATTCATAGATCCTCCTAATGTATGGTAGGTTAGAGAAACAGAGAAATCAGAACACTGAAAAGAAATTAGTTTTCACATTACTCCACAGGGCAAATTGTTACACTACTGAAGCCAGATACAAAATTACAGCGGCCTCTTGGGGAAGCATATTAAGCGCACCTGATTTTTATTTGCAGTTTGATAGAATAGTTGGCAAAAGACAAAATAAAAATCTTGAAGTGTTCAGCATTAGAAAATTAAAATCACCTTTTTCATCTTGATTATTTTCTCAGGACAGTTCTTCCCCTAGGATATGGCCATGCACACACAGAGAAGACAAATAAAATTCCTGAATTGTGAAAAAAAAAGGTTTTTTCCTCTTTTTATTTATCTTGTTTCAAATGTAACTGATCTTTAGTAGTTTTTAATTATGTGAATTCTTGCTTTATTAGAAAAAATGATATTATTTTTAATACACAATTATAAATATTTAAAAGAAAAGTTAATATTTTATAAGACAAAATCCCCAAAATTAACTAAGACAATACGGTAGGAAACATATTTACAAAAATGATGTTCCCTTTTATCTTGGCCTCAGCTAGCATCCATCTTTTACCTCTTACCATTGGTTTAAATGAAGTCAAGCTTGGTATAAATTAAAAAAAAAAAAAATCAGTGGAGATGTCTTCTGTTAACATCAGTTATTTCATTATTTCCCTGAGTGATCCATGGCTGATGCAGGAACCATCACACCCATTACAGATCCTGTTACATATGGGTAGTCACGTCAACAAAAACCGAAACAGGATTTAAGGCCAGTGGGGGTGACTGTAGCCATCCAAAATTACTTTTCCCACAACATGGACTACAGAGTACTGTTTGGTACCCTTGAATCAAGACAGAGCTGAGGGATGAGCTGAGCCACAGCCTCTGGGAAATGCATTCAGCCTTGGCTTTCAGATTGCAAATGATAGCAAATCTATTACAACCCAAACCCAATTGCTTCAGCCATTAATCATCCTTACTGTTAAAAATGTGTACCCCACCTCTACCCTGATTTCTCATAGATTCAGTTTTTAGCCTCTGAAGTTTTTCTAACTTTACCTAAAATATTAAAAGTCATCTGTTTTAGAAAACTTTTCCCCTTGTCAGATATCACCAGCTGGTTCTAACCCTCCTGTTGCCCTCTGCTCAGCAGAGGAAGTTTCCCAGACATAATTCCTATAATGCATTTCTGATCAGCAATTTTCCAATTGCTCATATTTATTTTTGTTTGAAGCATGAACAGCAGAACCCAACCCAGTCTGCATGGATTTTTCTGTACTCCATAAAGGGATGAAAGCAGTTATCTCCCTCCTTCCTCAGTACTCTCACGTGGCTATATACACACCTGCACCTGTGCAATAGAGACTGGCACTATCAGTGAGTAAAACTGATGGACCTTAAGCATGGGTTCAGCCACGCTCCTAAATACAGCTCCACTTGAGCATCCTTCTACACTTAAGCCTCTACCACTACCTCTTCTCTGTTTTAGAGCCTAACTGTACTGGGAGGTTTTTGATGGGATGCTTTTACAGCCTAAACCTGAGCGGACACCTGTGTCTCTGTATTTTAATTTTCTTTCAGCATTAATTATTTTCCTATCTCTTTACACCTATCTCTCAGATGAGAGAATGTGTGAATTTGTGCACATTGACAATTTTAAAATAAATCTTATTAGGCAGAACAATGGGTATTTGTATTTTGAAGTGGAAATAGAAAATGTGGCAATGAAGGGAAAGAGCTAGTAAAACATACATTTCTAAAATCGGGAATCAAAAAAGATTTTTTTTTGCTCAGAACCATTGCAATAGCAGTTAAATTCCATTACTTCCAATCTGCCAGCTGTGAGAGAGAACTGCAATTTTAACAGGTGAATAAAAAAAAGAAAAATGAGGCAAAGCTCTGAAGAAAAAGCACAAAAGACATTTCACAACTGATTTCAGGATGAAAAAAAAACCCACCCTGAATCTCTCAGCAAGTGACAGCTGTGGGTTTAATGGACTATTCTTAAAATGAGATTTATATGCAAACTGCCTACAGAAAGTTAAAAAAGGATGCTAATAACCTATAAATGTGAAAGGTTTTTATCTCAGGCTCAAAAATTTTTGATGGCAGTGGATGGAATGTTATAACACACCATAAATGTCCCCATTAAGGGATTGTTTCTCTGACCTGATGCCATTATGAATGATCCAGTAAAAGCACAAAGCAGTTGCCATGTTGCTCCTTCCTGTTCCACTTCTTCCCAACTCACTGAGTCTGTCAGCATGGGGGTTTTAGTCTCACATGCCACCCCATCACAAGCTAGTATTTCTTTCTACTACCATTGAAAATATTCCTGATCTCCTAATGCTTTCCTTTGCCTTGAAAGAAAGTTTTGAACACGCATGCATGAAATGTTGGATCAACATTGGAGACCCTATGACTGATGCACCCATTGACAGCTGCACCTTTGGGTGACGAATCTTCCCCAAGCTCAAAGCTGGATCTTTATCCACAGGGAGCTTTGGTGAACAGCATCAGTTCACACCAGCTGGAAACCAAGAGTGATTGCTAAGGATTAAACAGGTGGGAAAGTATATTATATCCTGTAAACTCTGAGTAACAGGATTCAGACAACTCTTGGCCAGTAAATGAGATGCTTTGGAAGGTCCTCCACTTTGGGTCCACCTATTGCAGACAGTAAAGAACAAAGCATAGTAAAACTTCATTCTTTAGACATCTGACAAATGATCTCTTGTAATTTTTGTTTCAATGGGTTAAGGCATCTTTCCCATCTACTTGCACCTCCTCTTTGCCTGACTCCAGCACACCCAGCAGAGCTGGCAGGAGATAACACACCCCTGCCCCTCTGATTTGTACCAAGCTACCAGTGTGGGCAAGGGACTGCTGAGCTGTGAGCAGGATCTGTTTTGTTGGGCTACTTTTGCTACTAAGACAGATACCTACATGTGTGTTGTTTTAAATAGCTCGTGTACTGGCAGCACACGTGTAAACACACACATACATACAAATACCACATTACAAGCAAATGCATACACTTCTACATCACTGAAGCAATGAATATGAGCTAAACAAGCAAATTGGATCATTGCTTTTTGGCATAAAATATCCCCATTAACTACATTACAAAATATCCCCCATGACTAGCAGCTTCAACAGGCATGTGCACAAATACTTGTGCAATCTGCTTCTTCGTTTAGAGGAATTGTAGGAGGCATTGCTTAGGAAAGCAGAGTTTGTGCAAGTAACACATTGCCTCAGCATCAGAGCTTTAGTCACACTGTTTAGAATTCAGTGGTGACAAAAGCTAAATTCTTCCTCCAATATTAAATATAACTCTGCTTAAATGTGGAAAAGTAGCGCCAATTTCTTAAGCGAGAGCTAAAGTGAAGCTTCTGTTTTCTTGTGACAATTTGATAAAATTACCTAAAAGGTTTCAGAATTAGATTTTTTTTTTCTTTTCCCTCTGTATTTAGTATCTCTAACATTTAATCTTCCTTCATGTCACTGCAGATCCAGCAAGGTACAGAGATTCTTGTCCTTCCCGACTTGCCTGGAAGAAGCAGCTGGAAGGCCCCTGGAGAGTGTCAGTTCTTCAGCCCTTTCAGTGCCAAAACTCAGGCTGCTGAGTCAAGAATGGGTTTCACCTCTGCCAACGGTTTTGAAAAGAAATTAAGTTTTAGAGGAACTAAATAAATTGTATTTTGGATAAAAATAGCTAAGACATGTTCTCTGAAGAAACTCAAGCATGATATTAGCACACATTGAGCCCAAGAGCATTAACACCTGTAATGCTCACGGTCATAGTCTGTTTCTAGTTGTGCCGGAGCCCTACCGAGAGGAATGATTCATTCCATAGACCTGGAAAGAGAGAGAATCGGATTTTCGCTCGCCGGGCTTCCTGCCTGTAATACATCTGAGCCATCCAGTAGAAGCCACTGGAACAAGTACGGAGGCACACTCTATTTCCCATCCCTGTGGAAGACACCCAGCCCGTCCCGCTCCCCACACCGCACCTTTCAGCCCCGTTCGCTCCCAGCGAGAGGCCGGCCGAGCTGTGTCCGTACCCGTTCTGGACAGCTCCTCTTGCCCGGGGATGCTGGGGGTCATTTCCCCCCTCCCCGCGGTGGGACCGCGCTCTTCCCTTGTGCCGCTCAAGGCCGCCGCACGGACCCGGTGACGGCACCGAGGAACTGAGAGGGTGACTCGCTTTCGGAGGGAGGGAAGGAGCGGGGAGCGCGGCCGCACCCGCTGCGCCTTTCCTTTCTCCTTTCCTTTCCGTCCCGTGCCGTCCCCTGCCAGCCGCGGTGTCCACCGGCCCGGACGGGGCGTCCCCGGCGGCAGAGCATGCTCACAGGGCGGCGGGGGCGGGCGGG
>WBNO01008892.1:21467-73787 GCA_013400575.1 Peucedramus taeniatus
CGGCGGGCGCCCCCGGCGCAGCGCAGGTGGCGGCGGGCAGCCTGCTGGCGCTGCTCATCCTCTGGACTCTCTTCGGGAACGTGCTCGTGTGCGCGGCCATCGTCCGCTACCGGCACCTGCGGAGCAAGGTTACCAACATCTTCATCGTGTCCCTGGCTGTCTCGGACCTACTTGTGGCCCTGCTGGTCATGCCCTGGAAGGCGGTGGCAGAGGTAGCCGGGTACTGGCCCTTTGGGGCTTTCTGCAACGTCTGGGTGGCCTTTGATATCATGTGCTCCACGGCCTCCATCCTCAACCTGTGCGTGATCAGTGTGGACAGGTACTGGGCTATCTCCAGCCCTTTCCGCTACGAGAGAAAGATGACCCAGCGGTTGGCTCTGGTGATGATCAGTGTTGCATGGGCGCTGTCTGTGCTCATCTCCTTCATCCCTGTCCAGCTCAACTGGCACAAAGGTGGGGATGTTGTTGCTGCTGCTGATACTGGAGATGGATTTGGCACTGCCTGGGCAGCAGCAGGTGCTGTCACGACCTGGGCAGAAGATATGAGTACCACATGGGTGGCATTAGCAGCAGTGAGACCCTCTGATGGGACCTCTGAAAACAATGATACCCTCACCGGACCATCGGAGAGCTGTGACTCTAGCCTCAACAGGACTTATGCTATTTCCTCCTCCTTGATCAGTTTTTATATCCCGGTGGCTATCATGATAGTTACCTACACTCGAATCTACCGCATTGCCCAGGTGCAGATTCGTCGTATCTCTTCCTTGGAGAGGGCAGCCGAGCATGCACAGAGCTGCCGGAGCAGCCACATCGACTGCCACCATCACACAAGCCTCAAGTCCTCCATCAGGAAAGAAACCAAGGTGTTGAAGACGCTCTCTGTCATCATGGGTGTCTTTGTCTGTTGCTGGTTGCCGTTCTTCATCCTGAACTGCATGGTTCCCTTCTGCGAGAGCCCACCCAGCGACCCCCACGCTGGCCTGCCCTGCGTCAGTGAGACCACCTTTAATATCTTTGTCTGGTTTGGTTGGGCTAACTCTTCTCTTAACCCCATCATCTATGCCTTCAATGCTGACTTTAGAAAGGTTTTCTCCAACCTCCTGGGATGTGGTCACTTTTGCTCTGGTACTGCAGTGGAAACTGTTAATATAAGCAATGAGCTTATCTCTTACAACCAGGACACCCTTTACCATAAGGAGATAGTGACTGCTTATGTTAACATGATCCCAAATGTGGTTGACTGCGAGGAAAATCGCGAGGACCCTTTTGATAGGATGTCCCAGATCTCCCCTGACCATGAGGTTGCCACTGACTCTGCCTGTGAACTGGACTGTGAGGGGGAGATTTCGCTAGGCAAGATAACACCTTTCACTCCAAATGGTTTACATTAAATTGTGTCCTGGTCTGGTCAGTTCTTCTTGGATTATAAAAGAAAATATTAGCACTGAGTGGAGAAACCTGCTTGATGATGTGCTGTAGTTTGGTCAGTCAGTTTATGTAAATTCACTTCTGTGGGTAGTACTTTGCAGGGTGTAGACACTGTCATACAGGGGGCTGGCAGCACAAACTTAAATCAGCACTTCCCCAGGCAGACCAGGCAGTCGTGTTGATTAGCTGTGGTGAGGTATTGTATAATTGCAGTCAGTTCATGTTTATAATGTGTTTGCAAATGAGAGGTGCCATTGTCACTGCTAAGTATCATGACTTCTAAAATCAGGGACAGATGTGGCTGGCATAGACATTAAATTAAAAAATAATCTGGGCTGTTGGTTTGTTCAGATCTTATGTTTCTTTTTCTCCTTTTTTTTGTCTGTTTAGTTTTGATTTTTTTTTTTTTAAGATAGAGATAGTGAGGTGGTGATTTGGATGATTATTTAAATGCGTGTTTCTGCCAAAACAGTTTATGTGAAATCCTTGTTCTCCTAGGCGGCGTTGTTGCCTATGATATCCTCTGTTCCTGGATGAATAAATAAAAGTTATATTGATCAAGGGTTTATTATCTTTCATTTGTCACCCCGAAAGGTTTACAAGTATTCCAACTAACATTTCTATATGAACAGTTAGAATGACTAACAGCTTAACCCTATTATTTTGAAAGCAAATAGTCTGTGTAGAAAATACAGTTTTTGAGTAAAAGCGAGGCTCATAGGAATTCTTGACATAGATGATCTTGTTTATATGGCTCTTACAGCTAGGTTTATACCTTTTTTTTCTCTAATATTATGATGCTATCCCTTTTTGCAACCAAGAATATCAAATATACATATGGATAATCTGTTAAAACTTTCCATTTAATTCTGTACTTGAACTTACTTTTTAAAAATGTTATTGATGCAAAGAGTTTGGTGACAGAATTAGGAGCTGGGTGTGTTTAAAAACAATAATTATGTTTGAAAATGATATTAATAATCATCATTTCCCAGTGTAGACACTAGAGAACCCATTCACACTGAGAGAAGAAAAGGAATGCTGGTGATATATTCTTTTAGTTACTTATTAACTGGAATTTAAAGGTGCTGTAAGTACTTCAACTATACTAAATGTTTTTAAACAATCTTTAAAACTGAAAAGAGTATTTTTGACTTTGTTTCTATTGAATCATTTACATCAAATGGAATATTAGAAACAGTTGTAAGCTTTCAGCTCAGAAATCAAAAGTGATGTTATTCCCAAAACAAGTGATCAAAGGTAGTAAAAGCAATACCAATATTTATTTCAAGTTTTGGCTCACAGAGTGAACAACACTTGAATTAATTTACCCTTTAGAAATACCTGTGCCATGAGCTGAGCAGATTTAAATTGAATGGTAGGTGTAGATTCTGCAGCCCTCCCTCCTAATGGCCCTGACCTGGGCCCTCCCCATCCTGCCTAACTGGGAGCTGAAGGCCCCTGGAAGGTGTATGGAGGAAAAGTGGGATCTGCTTGGTTCAGGGGAAATCATTCAACCAGATGCTGGAACTTGTGAATGTTATGGGCTTAGTATTGAGCCTGTGGGATTTAAACCCTTAATACTGGTTTGGGGGTTATCTTCTACCCCCTGGGGACAGGAGGTGGGAGAAGCACAGGAGGCATGTGATTGAAATCCCTTTGTGGTGCCTCTGCTGCAATCTGGTCTGCAAGCAATGTTTTATGTATTTAGTCTTTGATATTAATTAGTTGTGTCATCTTGGATTACCTTTTCAATTGCTTGTCACTGAAGATTGACATCTACCTGAGCACTTTTTTTGCTGTTGATATGAAATCTCAGTGTAATATCCCTTTATAGCTGTCCTTAGGGAAGGGTATTGTGACTGTGGCTTAGGGAAGCTTGAAAAACAAATCTCATGCCTATAACCAGGTGCAGCCTACTAATGGCTTGACATTGAGGGTGAATATGTTACTGTTCCTATGCTAAAGCAATCATATGTTGTTAAAGTTAACCATAGTTATAGCCCTGCTGGTTAGATAAACTTGCCCAGAATAAAATAATTTTCCCAAATTAAAGTGAAGAAAATTGCTTCTGGTGGTACAGAAATGAATTATCCCAACCTGAGTTTAGATTTTTTTGTATTTTCTAATTACTACTCAAATGTTGAAGCTAGTACAGCATTTTAAGCTGGATTTGTGCAAAAAACCCAGTGATATCAGATGTAAGAGGTGCAGGCACCTGGTGCTGATTCCAGCTCCCAGGGCAATGGCTGTATTTTATCCAGTTTTTCTGCATTTAATCAGAAGCAGCCTGGGGAAATGGGGATGGGAAATCCTGATCTCTCCCTGAGCACCTGCATGCCAGCAGGCTGTGCAGCCTGGTGCTGTGTGCTTCCCCTGCTCCATCAGAACAGAGCAGTAGAACAGAGAGTGTCCCCCTACCTGCCCATGTGTCCTTTCTGCTTCCCAGTGGTCCCTGTGCAGGGCTGTGACAGCTCCCTTGGATCCAGCTCTCTGCAGGTGTGGCACAGGGGTACTGCTACATGCTAGTGCATCACCTTGACCAGTGCTCTCCTTGCTGAGGCTTTACCTGCCTGGCTTTCTGGAATGGGTGAGTGGGCTGGCTCTGGGATGCAGGAAGACATCTCCATCAGTGGGTTTATGTAACAGCTTTGTGCAGATTATTAGAAACAATCCTTACCTTAGATCTGAAGGAAGGCATTTTTTAGCCAGCCCCTAGATTTTGTGAGCATGATTAGGGCAGTACAGAAAACTGGCCAAATTGCCACTTTCCATTAGTAATTTTCAGTTCATTACTTCATTTGGTAAATGATTTCTGATGGTGGTTCTATGATGTAATCTCTTGTCTTGAAATATGTGTCTGTCAGGGGGCTTCATCTTTCAAAGCCTAGGAGCATCAGAAAGGGAACATTTCTGCTTCAAAAGACAGACAGAAGGTACTTTTTTGCTGGAAGCAGAGCTTGACCTTATGGATCCTAAAGAAAATATTTTCTTAACTCATAGGGACAATTTGTTGCATTTTAATATGTCTTAATTACTTACCACTGACAAAGCTAGAGTATTCAGAATTAGTAAGATAAACTTTTAAAAGAAATGTGTATCTTGCCTTGAACTATAAAAAGGGGCAGCCCGTTCTAATGAGAACATGCCCAAAAGGATTGTTCTAACTTGTTTCCCCTCAGATGAAACTACTGCCCTACCTTTTAATGGTTTCCCTCTTAAGGACTAATGCATCTGTCTATACAAGGAGTGAAGTTCACTGGAAGTGCAAGTGGGTTTTTACAATCCTCATGTCTTTGTAGTGTCTCTCTGGAACTCATCTATGCTGATGGTTCTGTGCCTCTCATCTGCTTCTTTTTTTTTCTTTTTTTTTTTTTTTGGTATATAAATTATTTGAATTCATGATACAATTTGACTTAATCTAGTCCTGAGTGGTGGCTGATTTCAAGGTTCCAGATCATTTTCTGTTTCTGTTTCGTATTACTTTTAGAAATCTTACATTGCAATTTGTTTCCCCTTTAAATTACCTGTTAGCCCGTTGGATCTGTCAGTCCTGGATGGCACCACACCTAAGGAGGGTCAGTGTATTTGTAGTCTTTGTGTGTAATTACAGACAAGTCATTTTAAGTCTTCTATGGAAGAACAGAACAGGGGAAGGCATCTTAATTTTTAAGAAGCTGGGACATGGAGAACATGAAAGTACTGTGTTTTGTGTAAAATGCTGCAAACATCATATAAACTCTTTCACTCTTCACAGCCTCAAAGATCTTTTAACAGCTCTGGCTTTAACAATGGATGTTGGGTTGTAGAGTGTTTTTTTTTTTTTTTTTCTCCACAAGCTAAAGAAATGTAGGTGTCTTTCTGAGAGGTGAATACAAATAAAAAAACTTTCCAAAGGGAGGAAAAATACTACAGTAATTTTTGGTAAGTCTGGTACTTTATTGCTTTGCTTTCATTGTGTTTTTTACTTTTGTCAGCCACATCTGATGTGTGCCTGCAGGGAGGCTCCCTACCGAGAATTCCTGCATTTTTGTAACATGTAACAAAAAAGGCTTTAAAATTAGGAAGCCTTGTTGTAGCAATGACACTGAGCACAATCTTACACCATTTAGGAGTCAATCATGTATAAACTCAGCATTCAAGACTGACAGGACTGGAGGCAGTGTTCAGAACACGAATCAGACTGGAGGTTTGAGAGGTCACAAGTTCCTCAGCTGTTTCTATGTACCAAAATCACCACTCTTAGTAAGGAGACCATTTTTGTCACTGTCACACAGAAGGCAGGGTACACACCTATGTCTGTGTTAATAATTATGCAGAGATTTTTCTTTCCTCTGAGGCCATCTCCACTACTGTTTAAATGAATTCATAAGATCTTTAAAAATATGCAGTGCCTATTTAATTCAGCAGAAGACCTCAGGGATGGATGTGTGCTTAGGTCACGGAGCAATGAAATTATTTCTCCTTGCTTCTTATGAATATTGCCCCTGGTATTTTCTGATAGTGGATGAAGCCATGTTAAAGTCAGCACACTGAACAGAACATTTCACCTGCTGCAATGCAGATTTTATTTTTTTTACTCAGATGTATTTGTTTTCAAACTTTGGAAGACTTCAAACTTCTCAGAAGCTTCATCAATTCTGCACAGAGAATCTCCACTTTGATCATAGATCAGCAATAACTATTGCATTGTAAGTCTTGTTAACAATATAGTGCACTATATATTTATTAACAGGATTTTACTCTCCAAGTTTAAATTGTTTTTAAAGATAAGTGGATACTTATGGTTTAAAAACAACGATGTGCACAAAACAAACTATAAATAAGGATGTTTCTGTTAATGGGGCATCAAAGATATGTTTCTTCAGCCTTTTGTTGATTGTTGCAGTGGTATTGTTGCAGTTGATGGTAGTGAACAGTAATAGTATCAGGTGTGTCAAGAGTGGAAATAGAAATAATATCATCTGAAGCAGATGATGGATTATTTTTTTCAGAGAACCTGCTGTCTTTCCCAGGACAGTTTAGTTTAATGGAAAATTTACAGGATGATTTTATATTGTTACATGTTTAAATCCATTCTTAGTTGTAAATGGAGATAACAGTCAATAATATTTATAGTAGGCAGTTATTTAAGGAGGATAAATACTTGTATGGACTTAATCTTTATATCATAGCCATCACAGTCACATTTATGAGATTTATAAAATACTATGCAGTAATCATAAAAATTTAAAATTCCAGTCTGTGAAAAAAATTTCTTCCTGTGAATTATTCCCTGCAGTTAACAGCAAATACTTGTTTGCATTGAGAACCTTGTTCTCATTGCTACGAGAAGCTGGAAACCTCTGAACCTTCTACAATTAATCTACTGATTCATGTTAGGAGGGAGGTCTGAAACCAAGGAAAGAAATGGCAAAATGGGTTCTGTTTCCATGAAATCAGTCTGGTGTCAGCCAGCCAGGGCAGGGGACTGCAGGGCAGAGAGCCATTCCTGGCACACAAGAACCTCACCCTCCACCACAAGTGCCTGCTCCTTGGTAGACCCCTTTCTCCCAAGATGGGTGCTCAAAATCTGCCTGTGATGCGTAGGAAATCTGAATTTTTTTAAACAACAGATGTTTTTAGGTTGCTAAATAAAAGAGAAACCACATTTCTTTTCTGAGGATGTGCTCTGAATGAAGTGGTTTCAAGTGAGATCTGCTTTGTGTGGCCTCTCTGGCACAGCTGGTGCCTGGCTGTGGCTTGAACGGATGTGGCTACGAGAGCTGCTCAGGGCTTTGCTGTCTGAGCTGCATGGAGGTCGTGGTTTAGGGGCCCAATATTGAGCTGAAGAAATCCAATCTTACATTCATATAGTTTTTCCATGGCCCCTGGTAGTCTCACAGTAGAGATGAGCCTTGAGCTTGGCTGTTTCTGAGGAATTGAAGAAGTCTGGTCTGCAGCTCATCTGATGCAGTTTTGAAAATGTCCCAATAATCAAATATTAACCAGGGAGTCCAGTCTGCTTGCTTTTACCCTCTGACCTCATTTTTCCAATCTGAAGGGTTTTCAGTAAGATTCAAAATCTAAGTTTCCAGCCTTTGGCCTTGACCTTTGCTTTCTCTGTTGACTTGATATAATTAGTCTCCTTCGGTGAGCAGAGCTCCTGGCATGGAGCTTGCTGCTCAGGTACCTTATTGCCACCAGATCTGGAACTACCTCAAGCTACACTTAAATTACATTATTTCTCTGCCCAAAGGGAATCTTATAGGTCTTGCTGTTGTTGTTGTTGTTAGTTGTGTTTTTTTCCCAAGCAACATCTCCTTTCTCAACACAAGATTATTCACCAAAACAGTAATTTAGAGGACAAGAGTAAATGGATTTTTTTAAAAGCTCTTGGGGATTTTGCTTGAGAATACAAAGTGAGAATAGATCAGTATTAGACATAGAGATAATGGAGTTTTTTCTACAAAAGGTTTAATTTTTTGGCTTTTTTAGAAATAAAGGCTGAATATTTTCATTGTGAAGAGAGTATGCATTTGATTTTTATATACTTGCATGTATAGGTTCTTTTATATATATTAAAAAAACAATTCAATCATATTTATATGATTGATTCATATGGATGAATTTGAATATTTTTCTCTTCAAATGTAAAATATACAAATTCATCCAGAAGAAGCAAGTCAGATCTTAAAATTTTATTATCTTTCATTATAATAGAAAAGTAGTACATAGTCTTCTCAGATTAAACATCCCAGTGCAAATTTCTTTCAACTAATTTATATTCAAAGCAGTTTTATAAAGATTTGCTAATCAATCTTTATCTATAAGCATTCTGAGACAGCAAGAAGAGAAGAAGATTTAGAAGTACCTCGAGGTCTCTCAACAATGGATATTAAAGAACACTTTTGTCTTTCTGGATCAGTAAAACAAAGATGCAAACTTCTTCACAGTGCGCAAAGAATTTCTGCTTCATCAGAAGATAAAACGTTTTGCATAATCTCCAAACATTCAACTGAGGTAAGACAGTGTCTGAATGTTAAATGGCTTCTTAGGCATTTTCTGTATTAAACAATTATTTTGATAATTCAAATAATGCCATTCTCTTAAAAAATAGTATTTGCAGATAGGGTTTCATAGGTCACATGAGATATAAAAGTGCAAATTACAGGACCAGCTCAGCAGCCCTGGGAAAAGTGGCAGGATTGAAATTCCTGGCAATAGCAGAGCTCTTGTCTGAGCATGGGAAAGAAAATAGTTGGGTAGAAGGGAGTGAGAGAATTTAAGGAGGAATCAGAGAAACCAGCTGAGAGTCCATGAATCCACAAATCTGGTGGTGCTTGACAAAGCAAGGGACCAGGAGGAAGTGAAATGGTGCCTGGTGGCTGAGGCAGGGATGTTAACAGAGATCAGTAGGTTTTGGAACAAATAGTGAAAGGGGACTGGGAGGGGTCAGGATGGGGCCAGGGCAGGGACTGTCCCTAAGGGCTCGTGGGACTCAGGGAGGCCATACAGAGATGGGTGAGATTTACATGGGCAAGCCAACAGAGAAGGGCTGAGAGTCCTGTCCACCTCCCAGGATCCAGAGACTCTCCTGCTCTGTGCAATCCCCTCCTGCCACTTCTGAATAACTTCAGCATGCCATTACATTTTATCATTAAACACATGCAACTCAAGTGTCTGTCTATGTGTGCAGCAGATGAAGAGCTGTCACACCTATTCCATTGTGGTACAGCTTGGAAATAACTTCCACAGCAACACTCTACATTATCCTGCAAGGAATGCTGTCTCAGGGAGGGGAGAGCAGAGAGGATTTGCTGGGATGTATGGTGCTGGTTTTGCTCTACAGTGGTAGGACATTGTAGAGATTTCTTCTGCTGGATTGCTGGAAGCAAGTCTGTCTTCCAGAAATTTTCTGAAGGTGCCTAATTGAAATCTCAGGTAGAATGGCCCTCAGTATGTCAGTACTATTATTTCTTTAATCTGTGCAATTAAGGTACATAAGGGATGTAGTCAAAATCTGGTGCTATGCATTAAATTCATTGTGAAAAGCTGATCTGTGGTGACTTGTAACATGATGATACAAGGTGACTTTGGTGACTCAAGCCTAAATCTGCCAACGTGTAAGTACCAGAGATGTGGGGGCTCTACTTTCTGCTAAATGAAAGTATTAGCAATATTTTTGTCAAATATAGAGGTACCAAGTTTTACTATTTTTGCCCGTTGAATAAAGATAGTTTTGTTCAGTGATAGGACAGCTGGAATGGGCCTAGGACAGAAAGCTTAACTTCATAGATAAATATTTATATGTCATGTAGTACCTAACAGGAAAATTTTAGTATATAAGGTAGCAATGCTCATGCTGTTTTACATCTTTGCAGAATGTTTTTTTTTTTTTTTTGGTTTTTTTTTTTGGTTTTTTTTTAATTTCAAATCTTTTAGTAACTTCTTTCAGGATGTCCAGGTGATGGTAACAGCCTGCAGAGATCTGCAGACCAGACTCCAAAATTTAAAAGTTTTGCTTATGTACTGTTTGAAAGAGTGGTGATGATACCTCTACTTGAATGTGTTTCCATGCACAAAGACCTGCACCAGGTAAAGCTCAGTACCTCAAACCTGCACTCCTCCTGTATCTGTGCACACCACAGTAGTGCCCCAGGTTTGAGAAGAGGAGACAGTGCCCCTGCTCACCCTTCTGCTCAGCAGCTCTCCTTGGAGGTTGCAGAAGCTTAATCTGTTTTCAGCAGGATCTCTTAACCACCAGAGTGTGATACACATTGCAAAAAACTCTCCTTACTGGATGTTTCTGAGTCAAGCTAAATGTCAGGTTCTGAGTGTGCTCAGTAAATCAAGTGGGAGCAGTGCAGGAACACCTGGTCTGCAGGTGCCAGAGCTGGTGGGAAGATGTCCCAGCAAAAATGAAGACCAGTGGGGTGAATGTGATGGCACAGCTTAAGGCATTTGGAGGCAATATTGCCTTAAAAATCATCTGGGTGTGGAAGTGAGATTTTTTCAAGACTGTTGTCCTGCCCTTAGGCACCTAAATTCCTTGTAAATGAAAATGTAAGAATTTTAATGCCTTCTAGATTGCAGATGTATTTGCCCAAGTATATCTGTAGATGTTGCAGATGAATCTGGATCCCAAGTGGTCAAGATTTTAAATGCAGCATAAGTGTGTATGTACAAAGTGGATGACTTCATAAATTTGGATTGAGCAGGATCATTCCCTCTCACTTGTGAGCATCACCTGGTTCAGCATCTGCTTTAAATTCTCTCACAGTAAGCTGAAGCAAACCACTGCCTCCCACATACTGCTGCACTGATTCATGTACAGAGGTTATTAAAACTCCCTGGAGCAGGATTTTGCAGTACTGGGACCAAAGGATGTAAAATGAGGACCATTCTATGTGATGTGCTCCCCAACTGGCCAAAGAACAGCTTGTGTTACATCAGTGCCTCTTTGCACAGCATTCAGGCTGCCTTGGGGAACCTAAAAGATGCCTTTAACTTCACAATTCTGGGCTGAGATGTTTATTTTGTGACTCAAGGAGGCACAGCTGACTTTCAGTTGCTTTTTTAAAAGATAGTATGCTTCAGTGCCTTGTGTATAAAAGCGAATGGAATGAACACGGCGATGGCAGCAATACAAACTTTATAACTTTAATCTGCTAGGACAGATCATTCAGTGGTGAAGCTGATTTAAAAGGGGTGGCTGCCATTCTAAATTTATCTCTCCTCTTCCTTTCCCTTTCCCTCTCTCTCTCCTTCTCCCTCTCCCTCTCCTCTCTTTCCAAGCATACTAGGTGGAACACTAGAGACAATTGTTTGGTACAGGAAGAAATGTTTTTTTCCTACCTCATCAGATATGATCAACTGTAATGAAAGTGTCAAATAATCTCCTTAGGGGCTGCTAATCAGTAGCTGGAAGAAACATACTTTCCAGATCTTTCCTCTAGCCAAGATCTCACCTTTCTTCTCTCTGTGCTCCCTTCTTCTTTCCAAGATGGCTTGTTTTTGGGAACTCTACTTTTCCACACCACTTCTGCTTTCCAGAACCTCAAGCCCCACAGAAGCACATTGCATGATCAGCCAATTGGTGACTGGTTTAAACTTCTCTATACCTGGAGGATTTGGGATGTGGCACTTCAGTTCAGTCCAGATTTTATCAAAATTTATCAGTCTGTATTGCAGTGACAGGCTTCTCCTTGAGAGTCGAAAGTTTGGATTCAGATACTGGTTCTCCTTACCAGTTTTCTGCAGCCTGTTGATGTTCAAATTGAATTTTTCTTCTTTCACCTTCAACAGCTACAAAGGATCCTCTGCTAGGAATTATCCTTTTTCCTTGTGAAGAAACTCCAGATTCAGAGGGGACTTAATTCTGCACGTCTCATTCTATGTTCAAGTCAGTAGCTTCCAGGTCATCTGAAAACACCTCTTTGTGCATTCTTTCTAGTTGGCAAGCAGAGATGATCTCAGGCCAGACTGGAATTTCTGGCTTACCTGCACCTGACCTGTAACTGAAGTGAGGATGGAACATTCAAGGTCCATCAGGGTTGTTCTGTCCAGCACTGAAGCCAGACTATATCCCTTTAAGAGTCTGTTCTCCTTTGAGAAAAGAGGAGCACACTTCCTGAGCCCATGGGGGTCTCATGTGTCACTTGTGTCAGGTTATGAAGTTCCTGCTGCTCTCATCTGTTCAGTGAAGTGACTCTGACTGTTGGAAGTGGTGGGACCTTCACCACCTGCCTGCACTGTGGACTCAAATGGTATCCATCAAGGCTCTGAACAATGGAAATGTCTTCTCATGTTCCCCCTTTTTGCCTTCTCTACAGGATGAGCAACATAGTATGGCTGTTGTCATGTTACAACCTATGGCCAGTCATCATCTTTGTGAGTTAGAATATACATACACAAAAAGATAATACAGGAAAGAGGGATGAAATATAAAACAAAGTGAATAGCTACACAAAGACTCAACAATTTGTGGTCCCAGCACCCCATGCAAGACTGGCTTGTCATGAGCTGGCTACATCTGTGTATCTCCTTCCTTCAAGGACAACTCATACCAGATTGGGGCAACTCATACCAGATTAAATTTGCCAGCAATTCTCTGTCCATCTCTCCTCTCCCAGTGGGTAAGGCTCAGAGGGTCCTGGTGTAAATGATGTCTTTTGCAAGCTTAGTCCAGCTATGGTTCCCACCTGTTCAAAGGCCCAGTCCAGATCTAAAGTCCTCGGTATAAATAGTTGTCTGGTATTCCCATCCCATAACTTCCACCTATTTTTGGTTTTCCAAAACTGAGAGTTAAATGGAAATGATAATGCTTTTTCACCCTCTTGACTACTGTGCTGTACAGCCTATGTGTGCACATCACTGGCTTAATTTCCTCCCTACTGGTAAACCTCTGAATTTGATTAGATGGAAAGATGAGATGTCCAGGCTGACAAACCTACGCTTAAAAAGTAAAAGGCAAAAAAAGAAAAAAGCCCAACAAAAAATATTGTAGGCTTAGCAAGCAGTAATTGGATTGCTTTCTGGCTTCATTTCAGCCTCAGCTGCTTCCTCCCACTCCCACCTCTTAGCCAATAATTCATACAACAACACAAAATACCTAAGAAGGTGGATTATACAAAATATCTCTGTATTTGGCCTCTGGTTGAAATCCAGACATGGTTAGTGATTACAGGATCAATGAAGTCCATTGAGTGACCTATATAAGATAAATCACTGTACTCCCACAGCATGAAGTTCTTCCTATAGGGAGAAGTGGAGGAAAAGCTCCAAAAAGGGACTTAAATGTCACTTGTCAAACTTTTAATAAGCCCTAACGTGGGTGTGGTGAAGTGTTAGTTTTAACTTCTTCCTGAGTTAAGTAAGTTTATGTCCTGTCTGCCAGTCTGGTATTGAAGGCATTTGAAAATGAGCCAATAATTCTTTCCTGGACTGGGGAGGGAGGTTGCTGATGTCTCCAGGAAGATCTTGCACTGAAATCCCAGACAAAAGGAAATGTTACCCTTGGTAAATTGTGTGCATGGTTTGTCTAACCCTTTCAAATATTGTAACTCAAAATGAAGACATTTCTATAGCTGCTCCTTGTTAAATTCTGCTTAAAATACTGGTGTCTGAGGCATGAAGTTTTAGACTCCATCCATGATTTTTGTTGCCATTGAGTATTATAAATCCCCAAAAAGCTATGACACATTCTGTCTAACCAATACAATAAGAGTCAAATTTCTGGGAACAAAAATCCTACTTCAGGTCTGACGTATTTTGCCTCTGTATCTAGTGAAGCAACTTGTGTGTGCTTAAAAGTCACTGTCATAGAGGATAAAAGATATCACCCCCTGCTACAAATAGTGCTGTGCTTGTAGCCCTGATGAGCAGTGATTCCTCAACAGTTTTAACTATCACTGAAAGTTTTGTAAATAAACAACTTGGTTTTAAAAGTTCCCTACAGTTTCCCTTTCAAATCTGAGGATGTCAAACTGAAGTATTAGTTGCTGTCATCAGCTTTTGATTTACTGCCTTTCTGTTTCATCTTATGCTTCCCTATTTCTTATGTCACACGGCAAAGAGACCAAACCCTCCCAGTCTGGTGGACTTGTGAGCTTCTGTGCTTGTTAAATACATGGTTCCAAACTTTTCAGTTACATTTTACCATGGAGTTGTTTATGACTCTCATAGTTCTTGTGCAGAACCTGTGCCCTACTACAGTTCTGCCTCCCTAGTTTATGTGAAGTATCTCGTGCACACTGCAGGCCTGATTTGGAGGTGAATTATGGCACTTTTACACCATCTTTATGTGTAATGTGTAATCTCAGTTAAAGCACAGCTGTAAATTTGCAATAGATTGCTAGGAATCATTAGTCAACAACAAAGCTGCAGGAAGAGAAGCAAAACAAAAAAAGAAAAAAGAGAAGCAGGTAATGTGGTTCAGACAGAGTTTAACTCACTGATGCAACTCAGAGATATTGAACAGAGAATTGTCTTCTTTTTCCATGTATTTTCAGTCTTAGGGAAGTTTTGAGAGTAACTACATTGCCTCGTGCAGACCTGGGAAAACATTGAAGTTATTTTTAAAATTATCCATCTAGGGGGTGAAAGTAGATAAAAGAAAATGGCAAGTTTTATTTACCATTCCCATACATCATTAGCTATTTGAGTGAATGCTGTGTGGATAACATGCCATTAAAAAACCTTCTTCAGCCAATGCTCTTCCCTTGCCTGGAGGATTATAGCTGCAGGGTTAAGCAGGGAAAAAAAAAAATGAAGTATTAGGCTGAGGAAGGAAATCAATGGTTTTTAGTGACAGAACATGCTGCAGACAGTGCTGCATGGGAGCCCCGTGGGGCAGTGGGGGGTGTGTGAGTGGCAGCAGTGGCAGGAGCCATACATGAGCAGCTCCCTGCAAAGGCCAGCTCTTGTTTGCCTTCCCACAACTGAAATGAGGAAGATTATTTATTTCAGTGTTAAAATTTGGAGGTAACTACAACAACAAAAGAGTAACTGCAGCACCCTGCTCTAGTAGGAGTAACTGACTAGTTTTGTAACTGAGTGGGTTTTTAATTTCCATATCCTTCTTGGGACAAATCTGGTTCTAAAGCTAGTGACAGATGACAAAAGTGAACATGTCACGTATCCACAGATTTGGAGGTGCAGCTGACAGCTGAGATCTGATGAGTCTAGAAGGTCTCTTCCCCATTCCCAGCCCAAATCACAATAACTCGGACTCCAAACAAGACATTGAAACATGAGGATTCAAGTAAAAATATTTCACTCAGGTGCATCTAAAGTAATTTGTATTTTTCCACTTAAATGCTAAATTGTTAGGAAATTCCATCAGCAATATTATGTTTCCCCTGGCTCTTTTCCTCTCTCACAAAAAAACACAAGTTAAAGACAAGACTGCTCGGTGCAGTTGCAGTTGGGTGGGATGGTCCCATCCCAGGGAGCTGTATGGAATTGGTGGGGTTTGCAGGACCCCCCATGCCCCCATCCTCAGGCACAGGCAGCTGTGCCTGGGGTGGGCAGGGCAGTGTCTCTTACCATGAGCTTCTGGGACCTGTTCTGTGCTGGTTCTTTGTGGGCAATAATGGCCCCTGTCACTTTCCTGCTTGTACCACAGTGTATCTAATCTTAGCCCAGCAGCCTGCCAGAACTGGAAACTTGCCTTAAAAAGAGAAAAAAGAAACTGAGAAAGGGAAGAGCTGATGAGTGGTGTCTTTTGTAGGTGGGAAGAACAAGATGAAGGAAGGCTGATTTGAAAAATTTGCTGTTTGCATGGATGATCTGATGAAATTCAAGTTTTTGAATATGCCCCAAATTTTTTAGGTCATTATTATGTCTTTAGTGATGCAGACATTTGTCTGAGTATTACCTTCAATCATGCATTGAGAGATACTTAATGCCAGTGGAATTATCATTATGTTACAAAAAGAAATGGTCTCTATTTCTTTCGCCAATTTGACTCACCATTCTGTTAAGCTACGTTTGTTCTTATTTAGAAGCCATTTTTCAGGTACCCATTTCAAATCCAAGTAAAAAATTTTCAAAATTTTCTTTCCAATTCAGATAAAAACCACACAGGCTGACAAAAGTAGACACATTTCCAGGTAATGTTTGTCTTTCTGTTTTTACTAATCCCCTTATGATACTACTGTTTTCCTCTTACATGTTGGTCACTCTGTAGCCATCATTGTGGGTGAGTTTGCTGAACAGTAGAGGAGATAAAGCATTTGTTTTATTTAGTGCAATAGCAGGGGCAGAGGAAACCAGGTGAGAGCAGGCTCTGAAGTGCAAATAAAGAGTGGACTACACACCTCACATACATATATATATATATATATATGGTAAATCACACACAGGTTCTTAAAAATAAAATAAAAAAAAAAAGCAGCCAGGACAGAAAAACTCATCAATTTTTCATTCATGTCTACTTTTTCGGGTTTCTACAGACTAAAAAAGTCATGTTTCATGGCAGGAACTTCTGAAAAATGGAAGCAATTGCAGGATGCCACCCTAAATGATCCCAAACATTGGCCATTTTACATGGGTGCCATCACACTGGCCTTGCTCCTATGGCTGCAGGGACAGCTGCTGTTTGGACAGCAAAGGACTGGCTGGGGCTTGGGGGATCAGTGTGGTTCTTTTTCCCTTCAGTGTAGGTTAGGGATGTGTCCATGGCCAGTGAGGAGGTGAAGGAGGGAGGAATGGGGGGGAGCAGAGCTTGGTCCTCAGCTGAAGGCCTTGCTGCTGGACTGGCATTGCCAGGGGGCTCCCTTGCAGGCAAGGAAGAGTATGGAGGAAGACAGGGGGTAAGACACACTGGAGGTAAGAAGCTAAGAAGGAAACTAATCAAGTGAGTAATTGAAAATTACTGTAATTTTCTTTTGAAGATAATAAAAGTAAACTCACCCTCTGTGCAATTAGCAAGGAAACACGTTAACAGTTATCACAGCTGTGTGGGAAAGGGAGGTGAAATAGAAAGGTAGAGAGACTAGTGATGAAATTTGATAATTTTTTTCACCATCCTAGCTTCCCCTAGACTAGAAGGTGATATTTCTGTCTCGTGATTGTCAGGTTTGAGTCATGATCTGAACTGAAGAGCTGGCAACACAGCAATTCCTAGTTAGGGCTGGAAAGACACATTTTTTTTTCCTTTAGTTTGAGTAGAGATAGAGATCAAGAAGTCACCTGGGGCATGGCCCCAGAAGCCTAAGCAATGTTGTGGAAATATTTAGCATATTTGTCTAAATTTCTCTTGTGAAGCTGAAATTTGAACATCCTGTCTCACACAAAAGTAAAGCAGTAAATCCAGGTCTTCTTGCTGTGCTTTAACCAGGTTTCTGTATGCCAGGGTAGAGACAGAGAAGGGAGTGAGCTCAGAGGAGCTCTTTGACATGTTCCCAGCAGATCTCAGTCTCTGCACCCCAAAGCCTGAAAGCTCATCACCCATCTTACAGTTCAGAATTGAGGTCCAAGCTTCAATCCAAGAACATGTACTTGGCACCAGCTCTGGACAGCTCTCTTCCACCTGCTGTGGGCTTTTTGTGTATCCCTTTTGGGGAGTCCTCCCACAGTATGGCAGCCAGAGACCTGCTCCTTTGTACTTCAGCCTGGAGGCCAGGCTGTGTTCCCTCACCTGGAGGGACAAAGTCCTTCTGTGGCCTTAGGCCATAGCAGCTCAGGTGTGTCTTTCCTGCCTGGATATTTTATACTCAGGTGCTGAACCTTAGGAAATCTTTCTATGATGCAAATTTTTGCAGCTGTGCTTGGGATTCTTGATCTTCAGAACGAAACAAGCCATGGTTAAGAGGTATGGAATTGTTGCTGAATTTATTCTTAGTATCTAGTCTAAACTTATTCTCTTTTAGTTTAAAGCCATTAAAATACCCCTGCAGTACATGCTGCTCTGACAAAATGATGGAGATGGCAGATGATGGAGAAAACATAAGTTCATGACTTACCTTTCCTGGTAAGTAGGAACTTTCCAGGTAGGCCTGCTTCATAACAGGCAATCAACAGAAGACATGTACCTCATAAATAGGTTTTCTTTCTCCATTCTGTTTTACACAATACCACTTGGCTGTGTCCAACTGCATGAATTTTCAGCTTGGGATTGTGGAGAGGCTAAAATAAAAGCTCACTGGATTCCTGCTTGTGCATGTTTTGCTGGCCTCCCCTATATCACAGGGTTTTATGGTATTTGGGGAAAAAATACATCTGTGTATCTAGTTGTCATCATCCCATTCACTCGCTCACTCACTTTGCTGTTCTCATCCATACAAAACTTTCTGTAGAGAAGCTGTCTGCAAATTCTTTGTCCTTGGTCTCTTGCTCACTGCTATGTCTGCAAGAGGAGGGGCTGTCCCTCAGCTTGACTTCTCCAGCTTGGGCAGTCACCCTTAGCCTGCAGTGAGCCTTCATGGGATCGTTCCTCTAATTTAAGATAAAATAAAAAGATGCTAGTTCACAATGCTTCCACCTCATCAGTATGAAGCATCAACTGTGGTAGCAGCACGGCATTACTAATGGACTTTGGGGAAGATTTTTTTATTTTTTTTAAGCTATTCACTTTGAAATACACAGTGGTTCTCTGGAAGCTGCTGACATTTTGAAATGTTAATGATGGTTGCATTGGAAGATAGATTAGCAAGCGATGACAAAAATGCCCAGAGGGCCAGTAAACCATATTTATTATATAGTTCTAGTTACAGCTTTGTATCTGTTAGCTTGTTTTAAGATATTACAGATAATTTCCTATATTCTTCCACATCTTGTTCTTTTGGGCGTCTTGTGCAACAGGAAGTGCGTGCCTGCTGTATGCAGCCAAACTGATTGATGCATTTCTGTTGTGTTGCATTTCTGTTTTAAAGCTGTGTTTGTTCCTGCCCAAAATGGGAGTGTTTTCTTTTGCTACACCTGAGCACTAATCTAACCTCCCCCAGGAGTGCGAACACACCTTTCTAGAAATGTTGATTTTTCTTTACCAGGGCGTTGAAATCAAACTAGGAAACGTTCTTGGAAAGATTATCATTCCACATCATGGCTTTCAGAAATATATGAATGCAATAATTTGATTAAGGGCTTGAGAAGATACCACATCTTACAAGATGCAGAAAACTTCACTGTCACCAGACAGTAACTTCAGCTGGTGATAGTTTTGCTTATAAGTCTATATCCTCAAAATACCTTCTCCAGGAATGTAACTGGTTACTCTGCATTGCTTTCAGCAAGACAGATGCCCATCTGAGAGATGAATCATCTCATTTTGCTTTCAGGATTTTGATTTATGCACCACTGGAGATACTCTGGAGAATGGCAACAGCTTTACTCCTAGGGAGCAGACTGAATTGTGTACCACCCCTCTTTTATTCCTGTTAAAAACCAAATCCTCATCTGTTTTTTTAGATTAATATCAGAATAATTTTGCTCTTTTTCTTCTGTAAATGCAAATGCCTTGTCAGTTCTGTTTTGTTCTCCATTGTGTATTTCACTGGCCTGACCTGTGCTTTGCTGCTCCTGAGCTAAGCAGAGATGCAGTTCAAAGTCTGGTGAAGAGCTCTTTCCACTCATGCTTGTCAAATTGAAAGTCATTTTTGGAATGCTGAACTTGGGAACTTTGGCATTTTCTTTCTTGGTTTTTTTTTTTTTGCTAGTTCAAAATGAGTCATCTCCTGCCATTTAACAATCACAAAGAATTAAGGCAGTTGTCTTTTAGAGAGCTTCAGCACAGTATGAAAAATTCAGAGAACAGAAGGGCAGCTCTCCTCACCCTCTAACTGCAGTACTGTGCTTGGACAAGTGGCTTTGCCCTGAGTCTGGTCACTGGGGCAACAGCTGTTATTTCAGAAGGTACATGGAAGTGTCTAAGAAAGGCAGTTTTTCTGTCAGCGAGCTTTGTGTCCTACAGGAATCTGTAGCCAGTGGAAAATTTTTAGGGACCAGCAAGTAGGAAAACATTGGTGAGTGTGAACCTGGACTTTGTTTTCTGTTTTCTTTCTCCATATTCCAAAAAACCTCAGAAATTTTTGCATAACTTTTTTCTGAGATATGCTGATGTTACACACAAACATGTTCTCCAAACAGTGGGGAAATTTGACCTATTCTCTAGATGCATGAACTCATCACATTGATCTCCTGTAAGGAATGACAGAGAAATGAGAAACTGTTTATCAGGAATGGTCCTTGGCTTGTCCCAAATCCCAGACTCTGCCTGGGAAGTTTTTGGGAGGCTGCTGGTCAGTATGGGCCAAAACTGAGCCAGGCCTGTCTGTAGTGATTCTGTTCTAGACAGCTGTAAATTTAGAGTGTGTCTGGGCATGGTCCCTTTCCATTTACAAGCCTAGGCTCAACTGTCAGAGAACATAAGGAATATTAGTATTTTTTGGACCATCTCACTGAGATGAGTGCCATTCCTCTGTGCAGCTCTGCTGCCACCTGACCCACGTGGGATTTGCAGGAAGGTGTGTGCATGGAGGCTGTGCAGGCAGGAGGAGTCCCTGCTATGGGCCAGGAGCAGAGGCTGCAGTGGCAGAGGGTCCCACCAGCAGCTTTTCTGTAAGACTGTGTGGAGGAGCAGTCAGTGGGAAGTGAGGTATGGCTCTGCAAGAAATGTGCAAGTTAGAGAGTTAAATGGGACTTGTGTGCAGACCTTCAGGCTTTGGACAAGAGCCTAATAAATACTGACTTGTTTAGGAATAAATTTAGGGGCTAATATCTTTACCAACAAGAGGGAAAAGGTGATGGTGTCCTCTAGAGTTTAAATATAACCTGCTACTCTACTGGAGTGAAAAGAGAGATATACATTAAGGGAGACATTTATCTCCTTTTCTGGCACAACAGATTCATGTTCTCACTGAAGTGATCTGAAAAGTAGCTTCCAATACACAATAAATTTTGGCTTTGTTTATTATTTTAGTAATGGTCTTGGGCCAAACCCCAGCATTTACCATCTTTTACACAGTTTTTGTTCAGAAGCACGTGGGGAATTTACTAACATAGAATTTAATCTTAAAGGGCAGGAGAATGATTCCAGAAATTACTTGTGTTATACTGTATAGTAACAGTGTGTGCTTTGGGAGTTAAATTCAAGCCTCTGTAGGTAATAATTTGTGGACCACAGTGCACATTGATTACATTCTGTAAGATACTTTATGAAACTATAGAAAAATATGTTTTTTCCTGGCAGCTGTAATGTTACAATGAAATCAGTTCCAGATACCTGGCTGTTATGTCTGAAGTAGCTTGGAAATGCCAGGATGTCAGTTTATTCCAGGTGGTTCAAAGTCTGTGTGTACATTATTCCAATGCATACCTTAATTTTAAAAAAGTCTCTAGCTCTGAAATATTTGAATATTGGCTTTTCAGGAGCAGTGCACAGGACCAGAGACCCAGAGTTTGATGTAATGCTGTGTGGATGTCAGGACTTAGATTCACTTACTCCCAGGAGCACCTTAAAATAGATTACAGGTAAAGGGATAGGACAAGGAGGATGATTTTAAGCTGAAGGAGGTCATGTTTACATTAGATATTAGGAAGAAATTTACGGGGGGGTTGTGGGGCACTGGAACAGATTGCCCAGAAAAGCTGTGGATGCCCCACCTCTGGAGGTGTTCAAGGCCAGGTTCGATGGGGCTTTGAGAAACCTGGACTAGTGAAAGGTGTCCCTGCCCATGGCAGGGGGTTGGAATTTGATAATCTTAAAGGTACTTTCCAACCCACACCATTCTATGTTTCTATGATTTTTTTTCAACTTTGGAGAGATGATTAGAAAAAACTTACAAGACATAGTCTGTGGTGTTAGAAGAGGGAAAGAAAAGGGACCAAACAAACACAGGTTCATGAGGCCTGATCCCAAAAATTTCAACTCTATTAATAAAAATGTGTCCAGATACTCAAACCTACATCACTCAAATATTTACTTATTTCATTCTTGCTTATTTATTGGTGCTCACTGAAAATCACATGATAGCAGAAAAGGTATTTGATAGTTGTGAAAACAATACTAATTATTCCATTGCCAAATTGTTTTAAAAGCACATTTGGATAAATGCCATAAGTAGATGGGGGTGGCACTGAATAGTTTGATCATCTGTGCTTGCAATGGAACTAATTACCAGTACACCTAAGTGTCTGCTTTCAACAGAATCAGCAGAGCTTGATTAAGATTAAGAATCAACAAAAAGATCCAGGAAGAAAAAAAAATGGAATCCGGATAAATTTATTTTATTTGAAGAAAAGTGTATATGGAAAAAAACATAGAATCCCAGGATGGCTTTGATTGGAAGGAACCTTAAAAGTTCTGGTTCCAACCCCACTCCCATGGGCAGGGACACCTTCCACAAGACATGGTTGCTCAGGAGCATGGGAGGAGAGGCTGGAGTTGGGGTTCTCTCTCCCACCTCATCTCCCTGGGGCTGGGCTGAACTGTCAGGCCATGGATAAAGCTCTTGCTCAAATCAGGATGGGGTGGGGGGTTCCTACAGGTCTGTTTAAGCTTGGGCATGGCTGTAACCTGTGCAAAAGGAGGTGCTCATTAATCAGCTGGTCTGTGTAGCTCTGATCTTTCGACACCAGTTTCAGTACGGATCACTGAAGAAGGGTTGCACCTCTTTGGCTTTGTGGTGGCCTACACTTATCACACAATGTGTCTCCCTTTCTGAGGCAGAAAAAAAGGCTCACTCTCAGCTGGTGTGGCTCATTTTCTTGGCTGCCCTAGAGCCAAGGGAGGGAAGGACTCCCTAGGACACAGAGTAGCAGGCAGGAGGCAGGCAGTCCCAGGACTGAGCACAGCCTTTGTGGATGTCTCTCAGTGCCTTGGAAAGCCTGTAAGTCCAATGAAAGTCCTTTGTCACCAGGAAAGTTTCAATTTTTCACATTTCACCTTAGCATGAAATTTTCATTTCTTCTTGGGGGTGTAAAAGACCAGGACTTTATCACCATTATAGTGATATACACCCAGGGCCAATATATGCAAACTTACACAGGCACAGCAGCAGTTAGGATCCCACTAGAATTTAGAGGATCATTTTTACTTCAGGAGAATATTTATTTTTTCTTTTTGTTTCTTAAGCTATTTATCTAAAATTTAATTATGTAACTGTGGAAACAAAGCCCTGCATCCAGCCCTGGTTACAGCTGGGGCAATACTTTTGGTGGGAAGAAATGCAATGCTTTCATTCACTTATCACCATGGCATCCAGGTAGTACTTATTTTTCTTAATCTTTCTGCAAACTGCACACATTTATCAGCTCTCCAGCCTGATATTCCTGGCACAAAGTGATTAAAGGTGTGACTCCAGCAACCCTGGTATCTCTGAAAAGCTAGGCAATGTCAGGACGGACAGGGAAAGAATAATTTAGTTAATTCTCAGGTTCATTTCTCTCCCTGTCTGTCATATCTTTCTATTTAAAAGTAATTTTTGTAACCTGTAAAATTGGAAGGTGATTATTAGATTACTGAGCAGTTGGGCAGAAATCTGAATGAGACAGGTTTGATAACTGCAGGAACTTTGCTACAAAAAGCTGACACTTGAGTTTACTTCCTTAAAGACAGACACAAACTATAACATTGAAAACTATTTTGAATAATTTAGAAGAGACATTTCAAACCCACTCTGCTTGCAGACCTTTTCCCATTGCTCAGGTGCTGACAGAGTAGTCCTTTTTAAAAAAGCTCATGGCCCAACTTGCCATACTAATTTAATGTCAAAATCTAGCCACCTCTGTCTGTTATTGCTCATATGCTTTTAAAGGTCTCTTGAAAAGCCTGTCCTTTATCACCAGTATTTTATAAAGAAAAAAAATCCAATTAATTAAATATTTCCAACCACTAGTGTTGTTCTGTGAGCAATGGATGAACTGAGCACAAGAGTGTCAATCCAACAGTGGGATTTGGGCTCCAGGTGGGAGAGAACAATTTTAAAACTAGCCCTTATTTTTCTTATACTGTTGGAAGAATGCTTTTAGACTTTATGAGCATTAAAACTCAGGCCACTGCCCTGATTTTAGGTGTCCACTGTTTTCTTTGTGCAAAGTTGTTTTGGTTGGGGTTCTTTTACTGTAGTTCTTCAGTCATTCAGCTGTTTTAGATAAGTTGCAACTGTCCAGGATGAGACATAAAGTGTGGATTTGCTATTGTTGCAGTGCAAAATGCCTTTTATAGCAGTAATAGTGGAAGGACATGACAGAGAGAGAAGGCAGTCTCCTTCTACCCCAAGGGTCACTGGCACTGAAGGGGATTCTGGCTTTGAATGCCATTTACAATTTGAGCCTCTAGAGCCTGAGAGATGATTATGGTGAAATTTATACGCCAAAACTAAGCTGGGGATGTTAGAGGTCTCCCCCTGCTTGTGTGTCCTGGTGGGGTGCTGTGCTCCCAGTTTAGAGTGGGGCCAGAGCCATGCAGAATCCTTTCTGCCTCAAGCCGCTGCTGCCACTGCAGTCCGTGCTGCATTCGGTTTTATTCTGCTGCTCAGAAGCAGTGTGGCTGTGATGGGCATGGCCAGCTTCCTCCTTTCAGGCTCATCTGACAATCTTTATAAGGGACAGACCCATCAGATGCCTCCAGCCGCCCTCTCTGACGGGACAGAACGACCTTGGGCAGACGCGCGTGGAGATGAAGCAGCTCCTTGGGGATCCCGCAGCTCTGCTCTCAGAGGAGGACGAGCAGCATCTGCAGAGGGGTTCCTGAGTCTTCCCAGCCTCCCTGCAGCCACATTTCACCCTTTACTGCTGCAGCAGCTCTTGCAGCAGTAGAACTTCATTGCTTGTTGGGTGGTGTTAGCCATTGCCACAGTGACACCTGAGGAGGTGCTGGGAGAGGTCGTGGGGCACAGCTCACCCCAGCAGACATTGTAACCATGGCCACGTTGATGCTGTTGAAAGGTGATCCTTAAAATGTACTTCACTGGGTGTCTCTCTTCCAAGAGAGCTATTTAAGGTAAAACATTATGTAACAGCTGGAAATAGATAGTCAGCTATTCAAAGTTGATTACCTGATCTGATGAAAGGACTAATATTGAGCAACTGTGCAGTGTATGTTCATTGTGGAGCAGGTGTTGGGAACTGGAGTATATATTGAGAGACTCCATTTTCTGTTTATTTTCAACATGGTGTTGTGTGAGTGTATATTCTTGTGACTCATTTGGGAAGAGTAACTTGTGCCTTCCAAGTTCTAATGCCCAGCAAGGCACCTGGGAAGTTTTCAGTGGGTTTTGGTAGTGCTTGTTCATTTAACATTGCCTTAATGAGGAGCACATTTACACCACCCTTTGGTACCATCCAGATGACACAAACTGGAATCTTCTGCTCCAGAAGATTATCTGAATATCAACATAACTATTTTTTTGGTTCAAACAAGAAAATAAAATTATTTAGCAGCAACTTTATTTTATTTTTTTGCCGCATGGCTTCAAAACACAGTGTGACTGAGTGTTTGTGATGCTCAGGTGTAATCACCAGGGACTTTCCAGGCTGATATGTGTAGCATTTTGAATTTTAGATGTTAATTAAAACTTTTCCCAATTCCTATTGATTTCCTTTTTTAGACTTCTTCTGTCAGCCAGGGGGAGCACAGTTAAACCCTGGCTCTGTGCATAATGTATGGCTGAGAGAAGGTAGCCCCATTTTGCAGAGCTATTATCTAGAAGTGATGCACTCAGTATGGCTATGGCTTTTTCTCTGCTGCACTGTAAAAAATTTCAGGGTAAAATAAGCACTGAGCAAATAAAAACCCTCTCCTCTGTACAGTGTGCTTCTGCTGGAGACAGAAATATATGGATTATCAGGAGAGAGGCTTTTCTGGGTGAAGTCACTCAAAGATTCAGCAATTATCTCTTGTTTTCTGTCAGCTAAGAAAATTTCACTGAAAGGCTTTGATTATAGTGTGGAAAAAGAGAAAAGGATGAAGGGAGTTGAAAGCACAGATTATTCCACGTGGAGTCAGAAACACCAGTGTCTTCATATTTCTCACTCCCAGCTAAGGTTGGGGAATTCAGGCCACTTATAAAGTAAGAGAAACTGTCACTGCATTACTGCTCACTATGTGATTTCTGGCTGTTCATAGTCGTGTTATGATAAAGGTTTTATCTTGCCTTTTATCAGGTTGCCAATGATTTAGTCCAAAAGTTTGAACCTGTGAGCACCTGAAAAGTGTTCCAAAAGGCCATGGGAGAACCATGGAAAGTAGCCTAGTGCCCTGTTAGAGAGGGATTAAATGTAACTAAGTCACCTTTCTACAATTTACTCCTTAGCACAACCAGACAAAAACCTTCCCCAGCTCCCACAGATATCAACTCTACTGTCATGCTGACCTGGCTGGTATAAAAAAAGGAGAAATTGCAATTGAACCCCACTAGTTGAATCCAGCAAGAACACAGTTTATGTCTTCCATTTTTGCAGCAACCTCTTTCTTATATATGTGGCTTTTCTCTGTGTGGTGGATTTCTTTATGCTGAGCCCTGGTTCTTTCAATCTTTCTTCAGAGGCTGGTGTCTGTCAGCACCACAAAACCTTCTTCCTCAAAATCTCTGAGATGAGACTCAGCCACTTCCCTGTTCCAAAGGGTTGTCAGGGAAGTGGTAGAGTCATCACCTCTGGAGATATTTAGAAGACATGTAGATGTGCCAGGTTTAGTGTTGAACCTGACACTGCTGGGTCAAGAGTGGAACTGGGTGGTCTCAGAGGTGTTCCAACCTAAATAATTCCATAACTGTTGGATTCTGTGGATTGGTTTCATTTCCCATCAGTGCAGCTTTGGTTTGCACTGCAGGACTGAACTGAATCTCCCTATGAACCCTGAGCAGTGGCTCAGACACACTGGTGGTGGGCTTGAAGTGGGAGTGAAAATGTGTAAATCACAATTCTTATCAGAAGCCTGCAGGATCACAGACTTGAAAAATGTTGTTTGCACCAGTGGTGTGTAAACTGATAGCAGAAAACAATGGACTTGATGGATAGTATGAGAAGTGGGCTGGAACTATGTGGGGAGTGAAGGTGCTGTGAAAACTGTGCTTAAAAGAAGCAGCTGAGACTAAGAAAAAAGGGTGTTCTCAATGTCTTGGTGTCATTTGGAGCCGACATGTAGGCTGAATAAGGTGACTTTCCCCCTCTGTATCCTTAACAGTGTCCTGAAAACACTCATCACAAGCCAGGATTTTGACCAGGTCAGGCAGGTTGAGAACACCCACTGAACAGCTCTAAAGTTATTTGGCAAATTCAAACAAGGAGAACAGTTCCAGTTTGTGCAGAAACAGTGGATTTTGCCTGGGAGACTAAATTGAAAAATGTTTTACTGTACCTGAGCCATCTTGTCATGTATAAACCCAGGCTTTAGCTGGGTCAAGCCCCCAAAACCCTGAATCTGTGTTATCACATGTTATTTTCTACACACATTTTGCTAGAGTACATAAAAAGATGCAGGCATCAATAGATTAATATAACTCCCCATTCTTCTGCCAACATAAACTAAGCAACATAGAAAGGACTCCACTATTTCAGTATTAACAAGATCATAAAAATTCATGAGGCATTCAAAGCTGCTAGTTAAACTGTGTGAGAATTTCTGAATATGCTCTGTGTAGGACTTGACTGAAAATACCTCACAAAAACTTAGTTTCAATGGCTTTTTAAGCTGCTCTAAGTTCTGCAAGAACTATGATTTGCCTATTGTTATTTGTTATTTTTATTTGTCCCTGGATTTGCACAGACAGCTCTCACTGAAGTACACAGATATTACAAACTTTGCATCAATAACTGGGAGTGAAGGCAGAAAAAGCCAAGGCAGCAGGGACCTGGAATTCCTCTTCACTAATTGTACACAGTTGTATTTCTACTTGAAGGACTAGAATAATTCCAATGATGATTTCTAGAACTTCTCCTTTCTAACTAAAGAAAGCAAATCACTAAAGTCTTGACAGAGACATAAATAATTTATACATTTTTGAATTGGTCTGGAGAAGTGCTTCAGTTTGTGCAATTTAATAAAGACATACATGATGCAAGGAGATGCACCATACTGAATTACTGCTATTAGAAATAGAAAAAAATGCTTAATGTTGTACAGCACATAAAGTTGTATTTTATATGTATTTTTGTTTGTGTATATATATGTATATAAAATCATCTAAATATAAAGAACTCTGCATGAAAATACAGATATAATTATTCCTCTATGCTGCATATGATTTCCATTATTCTGGGAATGGATTTACTAACTGAATACAATTATTCAAATGAAAGGATATTTTTTATACATTCCCTGTTTTGAATAAAAAGATCTCTGCAGATGTAGTTTTGGGAATAAATCACATAGCTGCACTATTGACCCATAAACAAGACTCCCCTTGGGTCTGAGGTGCTTGTTTCTCTGTGAATAACTATTATTTGAATTTATTGCAGAAGAAGCATTTGGAAAGAGCAATTATCTGAAAATCATTATTTTATAAGATCAACTACCATCATGACAGAAAAGATATTTAAAGTCTGTGAGCATTCTTCATACTCTGTTGAATGTATACAAGGAATAACTGACTAATATCTAGCTGTCTACTGTAGGTTTTTCCTTCTGTTTTCACTGGGATACATCTGATGCAGAGTCATTAGTCACCACAGTGAGAGAACTCTATTTGCTCCACCAAAAAACAGTGAGGTCTAACCAAACTGGCATATGATTGCAGTGCCATTGTCACTGGGCTCTCATACCTGAATAAAACCCAACTTTTGAGCGTTATGCATAATTTTTTTTCCAAGTGGTGATTTTTCCTTGGGCTAGAAATGTTTGTAGGCATTTATGTTAAATCTAGTATGCTAAGGAAGCACCTTAGGTTCAAGGGTCAGCTGGCAGAGCCTGGCTGGGCAGAGCCTGGCATTTAGCTGCTATTTCTGCTTCTCACAACCCCTTCACAGTTTGCTTTCTGTCTGAGAAGCTGTTGGAACATAAGCAGAATGCAGTGAGAGTGGTGCTGCTCCTTCAGGTACATGGCAGGAGCCTCCCAGCCCCCAGAGCTGTCCTGCAGGTGAGCTGGCTCCTTCCAGGGCAGCAGCAGCCAGAGGAGGAGGAACTCTTCCAGCTTCAACACCTTTGTGAACTTCTGTGACATTTGCTCTTCCTTTTTTCTCTGATAGCCCCCTAGCTATCGTCCAGCTGACAAAAGCATAGACTTTGAAGGGGGTTGTGAAAATGTTATTTGATTATTTATTAAATAAATACTATGCAAGTTTGTTGTTGCTGGTTTTTTTTTTTTTTTTTTTTTTTTTTTTTTTTTTTTTTTTTTTTGTGCAAGAGAATCTGATCTTTCAGGTTTCTAAATCTCAGGAAGACGCAAGTGTGGGATTTTTTTCCTATGAAAAACACACATTCAAATAAATAGAACACAATGACTTACAGAATAAAACAACTATTTGGTTTCACGAATATGAAGCACAAAAGGTCATAGAGCAGATTAGGCATTTATCGTGTATCTTCTCAATAAATTGTAAGGTTTTTGTCCTTTAGGTAACTGTGAAAGGACTAAACTAAGCACTTCTGCCAGGGGGAGGGGGTGGATCTGTGACTGCTGCCAGCAGTGACACTGTAGGAGCTTGGTCAAACCCAGCCAGCTCTAAGAAGGGCAGATCCTGAGCTGGTTGAGTTGTGCATGTAGGTCAGATGAAATGTTACAGAAAAATGCCCAGGGCAAATCTGGCCATTGTACAAATTCCTGCTGAGCATATCCTCAAAGCAGAAAGCAACTTGTAGAGATGGTTCTAATTTCACTCTTCTTAGGTGGCAGCAGTAGTATCCTGCTTAGTTCCACAATAAATCTTTAGGATCACAGACTGGGGACATTTTCAGATATCTGTTGTTTACTGAACAAGGACCCAGTCCTGCTAATTTTTAACCTTATGACTAGCTCTCATTTGTGTTGCCTGTCAATCATTTTCTCACCACCAAAAGTATTTATGTGAATATTCAGTGCTGTGTAAAGGTTTTTTGAGTGAAATCCTGGCCTGTGATGACAGGAAAGGGTAAAATGCCAATCATTGCCTACTTCAGATCCCACCTGCAATATTTAAAGGTAAAACCTCTCCAAGAACTATGGTGTGGAGCTCCAGAGGGAATGGCTTTAATATTTTACTATTTTGGCTTTTTTCTTTTGATTCTGAAATATGAGCCACCAAAAAGACATTTCATTATCAAGTGGAGCTGGAAAGAGCTTTCTGCTGTTTGCCTGGTGAAGCTGTTCATGGTATAACTGGTCAGAAGTGGCCATCAAATAAGTTTCCATGATCTAATATTATGTACAGAAGAAAGCATTGTCAATGTCTTTCTTTTGAAAGATAAAAGAAATGTCTTTGCCTTCAAAATCTGATTTTTAAGTAGTATTGAGTAACTTAATGACAGTGAAAGCGTGTATGATGTGTTACAATATTCTGTCACTTCTAAATTTAAACCAAAAATTGTCTTAGAGCTGAGAACAATTTTGAATTCCAGAGTGATCATCTCTTCAGCACCACCCACATCCCGAGTGCCAACGTCACCTACTCCGTTTGGACTCCAGCTCTTCAAGTCACTGCTTTGGAGTACAAAGCTGACCCCATTTAGTAAATACTTTGAGAATATTTAGAAAACCTACTTATTAAGTTTTTACAATTTTAAATAATAAGAGCCAGCTGTCCTGGTTCATAGTGAACACACAAGCTTGCCAGACATGCTGATTCTCCTCCTACTCTTGCTGAATTGTTAGAATTGTTTTTCTATCTTACTAACAATAATTTCTCAAGCTGATTAGCCAAGGCTGTGAACAATGAGAAGAGGTTGAAACTTCTACCAAGTAACAGCTGTGCAAAATCTGAGTTAATAAAATGTACCAAAGCTTTTAAAACAGCTAGAAAAGTTCAGAACACAATCTCCCAATGGTTATCACTAGGCTAATGTTTCAAATTTAGCATGAAAACTTCCTTGTGTGGAAACAACTTGGGGCTTGGGTTTTGGGATTTTTTGAAACAATGTGAGACTACGATGCTAATTTGCTTAAATTTATTTTGAGGCATCAAAGGAAAACATCAAAACTCTTTTCATCAAACTACAGAACAATCTGTATTGAGGACCCTCAAGAAGAAGCTTGTATTGGCATAGTGCTCAGGCTGGGCCAAGCTAAATATACTCTTCCAGGATCTAGGGATGCATTTTTGTACACCAGATTCTCTCAGCCTGTCATTGGGGAGGCCTCATTGCCACCCCTCCCTTCTTTTCCCTCCTCTATCCCTGCCTTCCTCAAGTCTAATTTATTTTTATTTTTTTGGCAGTAGTGCTGGGGTTTCCCCACTTCTGTGGTAGTCTGGGTCAGGAAATAGTGCTCACTGCAACCTGTAAGAATTGTGACAGCATGCCTGAATGGTGATCCAGAAAAGCATCAGCTTGTGTCCATAATTTATCTGTGCATCTGAAAAGAAGATGGAAGTGTGATCTAATGGCCAATTATAGGCAATTCAGTTCTTTAGAGAAATTTCTTAGTTGTTATTAGCTATAGGTTTTTATTTCTAGTGCCTAACCTAAATATGAAAGTTATCATTAATTTAAATATCTACTCCTCTAAAATTAATTAATTCTAATTTGTGCTAATGAATTCTGCAGCTTTGGTTATGCATTCCTGAACTTTTCTATTACCTTTAAATTAAATTTTAATTGCTCATTGAATAGGTGTCATGTACTAAAAAATAAGCCATCTGTCTTGCATCCTGTTTTTCTTGGCCATGTTTATTCTTAACTGATATTCCATTAGAAAATTTAATTTGTAATATTAAGTTTTTATTGTGATGTCCACTGTTATCCCTATGGCCTTTTGTTTTCTTTGATTACTATTGCAAAGTGAGCAGTGCTTTTACTGTTATCTCAGAGTGATACTGCAGATGCCTACCTACATGTTTCATACTAATTAAATCAACAGCAGCAATGTCTAAGCCACTTGGATGATTTCTCAGACACAGATTTCCTGTGTCAGCAGCTGCCCAGTCACAAACTCCTGAGTTTCTTCCACCTTCCTTGTGGTTGCCTTGCTCATGGCCTGTTTAAAGTCCATAAAAAAAGTTAAAAATGCAGCTGTACCTGTCTGCAGGAGAGCCATGCCTGCATAGTGACACCCTTTCATCCCACTCAGGGCTGACCCCTCCTTTCTGCCTCTTGAGACCTTTTCACTTCTCAGTTGATGGAAATGCTGTTTCTGAAGATGTGCTGGCACACCTAGAGGCAAAGCACAGCCCATGTCAGGGGCAGGTGGGGATAGAGGAGGGAAAAGAAGGGAGGGGTGGCAATGAGGCCTCCCCACTGACAGGCTGAGAGATTCTGGTGTACAAAATGCATCCCTAGATCCTGGAAGAGTATATTTAGCCTGAGCACTCACTATTCTAATACTTGCTACTTCTTGAGGGTCTTCATTACAGATTGTTCTGTAGTTTGATGAAAAGAGTTTTGATGTTTTCCTTTGATGCCTCAAAATAAATTTCATCAAATTAGCATCGTAGTCTCTCCCTAGCAGTTTAGAAACTTTAGAAAGTTTAGAAAAGTGGAAAATGAAAATCCTAAGGCTGGCCAAAAGGAGACAGCCTTGCTAGGCAACTTTTCCAAACCTGAGGTCATGCACACTTTAGTTAAGTTTGTTAATGCAAGTGTCTGAGTCCCAGAGTGTCTGACCTGTCCAGTTCACAACTTGATATAGTATCCAAATGGTCCAATTTATTCTGTGTGTAAGAATTAAAGCTGCTGAATTTTTCTATGGGATAACATAAAAGTCTCTCTATATATACACATATGCATATACATAGACAGTAGAGTTTAATTCAAAGAGGTGAAATTAAATGAAATTTAGATTTAAGGGATTAACTCTTGGATTCATCTTTGAAAATGCCAGCCAGTAGAGAAAATTGTATTTATCTCTTTTGTAATCTTTGGCATGTTTGCTTTTACTAAGGAACTATTGCTTTCTGATTTTCAAATGTGAACTGTAAAAATTTTTATATAATTGGGTGGAACAAGTCAGAAACAAAAGGTGGAACAAATGTAGAGGTGAGCATTGCATTTAACTTGACTGACTTTTTAAACTGAGAGGATCAAGAGAAAATGAAACAAAAATCAATATCTCTGCATGGCACCTTACACAACAGCAGACAAATTACCTCCTACATTTGCAAGATCATGCTCTTAATGGATTGTGTCTCAAGGGTCTGACAGAGTCATATTAGGATTTATACCTTTTGGGAATAATCTTAAGACAGCCAAAAACTCCAGCAGTCTCATTTTTGGTACTCTGATTTCGTGTATGAGCCAGACTTTAAGTGTTCTCTTAAAAAAACCTCAACAAATCTTCGACCAACCAACCAACCAACCAACCAACCAACCAACCAACCAACCAACCTGCCTGTTTCCAAATTGAGAGGAAATGTCTCAGATCAGTGCTTTTGCAGCCTCTGAAATATACCATTATTTTCCTGGACTGAGAAAACAAGCCACTGGTTTACTATCTAAAGAAGATAAAAATGTGCCAAACTTAGCCTTCCTGTATGTATACCATGTCTTTCTTGGGTACACTTGTGGGGTTGAAACCACTGGAGAAGATTCCTGTTGACTTCACTACTCACTGTGTAAATGTCTCCTGAAAGCTTTTCTTGCATACTTTAAAAAAAAATGTTTAGATGAGTTTACCTGTAGTGAAACTTTAGTAGGAACATCTCAAAAACCAGCTCAATTATCCACTGCTTATGTTTGTCTTAGGTCATGGCAAAAGCAAGGTTAATGCAGCTTAGCCTGCATGGAAGAGGGCTCCAGTGACTCAGGTTATGCATGATTGCTTACTGAGCTGTGATAACTTGATTAGGAGTCCAAGTACCAAGCACTTGCCATGAAATTCACCTTTCCACAGAGCTCACTTTCAAATAAAATCACTTGTAGAGAGAATTAAGTATGGACTCAAACGTGAATGTTTTAACTGCACAAATGTTTACCTTAACAAACCCGCTTCAGTTTGGGCCTATGTATTTCAGGTTTTTAGATTTTATCTGAACTCTGTTTACTAGAGTTATACTGAAAGGAAAAGTCCACAGGTGTTTCCTAAGAATACTTTACTTGCATTTGTTCTTCCTGCTGTGTGAGGTGATGAGAGCTCCAATAGTTTAAGTGGTGATGTCTGTAAGGAAAAGCACAAAGCACATGAAAATAGTCAAATGAAAGAAAGTGAATTTCAGAGTTGGTTTTGGAGTGGGTTTTTTTAACTTTTTTTTACTTCAAAAAAAACTATTTTACTCTTAAGATGAAAATTATCCCATATGGATTATTACTCACATCTTCCCCCACTAGAAAGCAGATCCTTGTGGAGAGAAAATTGGCTTCAAAACCTGAAGTATGAAATTCAACTTTTTATACATATTTCAGATTTCAGTTTTTGCATATCCTTGTAGCAGAAATAGTCACTTGACTGAATTTCTCATCAAAAAGTAGAGCTATAGCAACTCAAATTCATCCATTGCAAATGACAACTTTCTGCAAAAAGCCTCACCAGTTTCAACAATTTGTAGAAACAGTTATTATTACCACTAGCCAGTTTTAATAATTTTCCTCACACTGTTGTCTGCATTTTTATTTCTAAAGCCCAGTATAAACATATGAAAGAATGAAGTGTGGAATCTGATTTGAGAATCAAAGTATAAATAATGCTTAAAAAAATTATACAGTTTCAGGGACCATTTTCTTCCTGTAATTCCCAACCACCCAACTGTGAAGTTCACAATGACTTGGCTCACCCACTCACAGGACTGAACAGTCTTGTACTGGGACACACAAAATCCCAGGGAATTGAAATGTGCACATGTGGAGGTTCAGACTTACCCAGAACAAAATCCACATCATTTTAATTTTATTCCAAAGGTTTATTTTGCAATCACTGTGCATGGACATAGTTGATCACACAGACTTGTGGTACCCATGAAAACACCCCCTCACAGTACCTCACCCCAGTGTCAGACAGGAAAAGGGAATGTGGCACTGCAAAACACTTGCTGACAAACACAAAGGCTATAAACATTTAGATACATTCAACAAGAAAAATAAACAATAAGATGCTGATATTTTTCATGTTGTCCTCTCATTGCTGGAAAAAAAATTATAGCAGCATAACAATGGAAAAAACCCATATGGAACAACTTCAAGAACAACACAAAACTCTCATTAGGGTCAGAGATGAGAAAATTAATGAAGTACTGGCACATCTGAAACTTCCACAGCCCAAGGCAGAGGACACTTCCCTGGGCAGTGAACAAAGCACCAGCTTGGCCTGGAATGGCTTTGAACATTGGATGGCAACAAAAATCTGGTGAGATTTGGAACCCCCATCCCACACCATACCCAGTCTGTAGCAGCCCTTTGCAGGCACACAGAAACTGTGTGCCCATCTCAGGTAGGACAAGAGAGGCAAATGGGACTGCAGAAATGAAAACATCACCTCTTGCTGTTAATGCTGTGCAGGGCCCCGAGCTGTGACAGGAAATTCTATCAAGACATCTCTACCTATGCATTCAGAACTGAGCTCCAAATGCAACAGCAGGCAAATGTAAGATGATTTTATTTTGTTGCAGAAGTCCTGATTTCTGATAAAACTGCTGTATCAGGTCAGCATGATGTTTAATTGAAATTACCCAAGGGTAACATTTTCAGCAGTGTCTGTAAAGTACATTGACGAACAGCACAAAAAGAAACCAGCACAAAACAAAACTAAGTGTTAAATTCTGCTCATCCTGATAATATTAATTTCCAATCTTCCACCTTGGCTCAAAGCAGATCTCATCATACCATGTTAGTAGCCCTAACTACAAAGTAAGGTCATTCCCAGTCTGAAGGAGAGGGTCTGAATTTGCCAGTCTTGCCCTGCAGGCAAAAAAGGAAGAAATTTTTCATTAAATTTTCTGGAGGGCTGGCATTCACACTCAATGTTTACATAGCCATTCACTTAGCAAGCCTCATGTAATCCTTGGAATAGGGAACTAAAGGCACTGGAAGGTAATATCTTCATTTGCTGTATATATAATTTTACAAGTGGTTATTACAATATTTTTTTCTGCAGTTTTCTCCACAGTATTTGATTAGCTTCCATTTATGACTGTCAGTTGGTATAATCCCACTTCTCTCACTTTCTAAATACTAGCACCAAACCCATACATTTTTTATTTTTCATTCTTAATTTTCTTTCTCATATATATTTCATTTTCTTACTGCTTTACCTCTGTCCCAGTGGAAAAAAAAAACCCCATAAAGTCTGGCATAAAAGCATCCATCAATTTTTTGTCAATTATCTAGTAATGAAATTGCCCTATTAGGTCAGCGTACAATGTCTGTGGTAAATATGACATACACAAATAAATCACAGTATAAAACTATATATATAAATTAGTAGTAACAGCTGAACATTAGGATCTCTGATTTTAATTTACAGTGTAATTTACAGTGTAGAACAAAACAAAAACCAGCTTATCACTTGAAGAAATACAAACACCTCTTCCCCCCCCCCCAGATACCAGAAAATAATTATCCATTGTGTGTTTATATATATGAATATATATCCCAGAATCATAGAATAGCCTGGGTTGGAAGGCCCCTTAAAGATCATTTTGCTCCAATCCCCCACCATGGGCTAGACCAAGTTGCTCAAAGCCCCATCCAATCTGGACTTGAACAATTCTGGGGACGGGGCAGCCACAGATTCTCTGGGCAACCTCTTCCAGTGCCTCATCACCCTCACAGTAAAGAATTTCTTCCTAATATCCAATCTCTATCTACTCTCTTTCACATTAAAGCCACTAATATTAAGCCTTTGGATAGTAATATATATCTATACTTGGAATATATACATATATATATATTCATATATGCATGCATATATGAATATATATGCAAATTTTCTCACAAAAAATGCTCCAAATACATGAATTTCTAGATTAGTAAACATAACTTGTGGAAGCAGTTTACTTACATGCTGCACTTTCTTCTTGTGTCTTACTAACCAAGAGCAGCTCAAAGACTTAATGACATTCCATATAAAACAGCTATTTAATTTTAAAATTCTTATTACCCCTCAACATCCAGGTACCCAGAGGGATCAAGAAAAACTGTTATCAAAATTACAAACTGTAAAGATGATATTAATTAAGAAAAAAATCCCATGAATTGTTCGCTGAACCACTAAGAGCCTGCTGAGTCTTTCTGTCATGAAGCAGTTTCACAAAGCTTTAGGCAGCTTAGGAACTTATTAATGTGAACAAGGCCTGGTGCTTCAGAATCTAATGCCCAAATAAAAATTATTGTTTAAATAAGAAATAGGTGCCCAAATTCCTGTGCAGTGATCTGAGTGTTAAAAAGTTATCAGGTCTCAGTGAAATTTGGGCTCCTAAGACTTGTTTTAAAAGGAATTTGAAAAGAAAAGCAATAAACAAACAAAAAATAAAAAAACCCGACCCTTGGAACACTTCATGTTTGAATTGTTGTTTCAATACTATGCCCTACACATAGCATCAGAGTTCTCTCACTTCACCATGAGGTTGTTTTCCTTTCATATTAAAGCTTTTAAGTTCATTCTCAAAAATTAAAATTATGTAAATATATATATTCAGAGAAATAAAATGGCAGCAAACCCAGAAACTCTATTACTAGTGAATCAGGATTTGCAGGTGAGACAAGGAAACTCATCAGGACCCAGAGCTGCCCATTTGTGGGAAGGTGGGAGATGTTCAGACAATGCAACTGAAAGTCAAAATAATTAGAAAAGGAATGGGAGGTCAGGAAAGTGTCATGTCAGTTCTTATGGGCAGCTTGAACGACATCTTGTGAAACAAGGAGAAATACATCCTGGTGTCATTTCAGGTTTGCTTCTCAGCAGACCCCACTGGGATCTCTTCCCTTGTCCCTGTCTCCTCCTCCTGTTGGAGCGAGCATGCCCACCTCCCTGTGAGCACATTGGGGTGCTCAGCCAGCTGCTGCTCAAAACCCTGGCTCCCCACTGCCACTTCACATCCCAAAGTCTGTATTCCCCAGCCCACTCACCAAAGCACTTGCTTCACAGGTGCCAAGGAAACTCCATCTAATTTATTTTATCAGCTGCCACTCCTCCCACCCCTCATTGTCTGAACCCTTACCCCAGCTGCTAATGAGTTCACCCATACTCACTCAGAAGGTTTTCAAGGGGGAAACAGTTCATGATAAAATATACAAGTTGTGCACTGCTATAAATGAAAAGAGCACGCTTTCCCCCATCCCCTGAAAGAACATCCTGGGTTTACATAATCCCTTTTTTGGTTTCCCCATTGTCCACTGAAGATGTGAAGTTTGATTCTTGATCTTCACTTGGTTTCCTCTCCCCTGGGTGGTGGTTCATCTCTTGCATTTCTAAAGTTACTTTATTCCTTTTGGCAAATGCTTGGCTGATCTCATGAAATGTCTTATTCTTTGTTTCAGGCAGGACAAAAAACAGGTAGGCTGCTCCTGCAAAGCAGATGCCAGCAAACACTAGGAAGCAGTAGGTCTGTAAACCAGCCTGTGAACAGACAACAGAGGAGATGATCATTACAAAAGAGAAAAAAAATCAGAAGAAAAGCAGGAATGGTTTGAAAGAAAAAATGGGGCATATGGAGCAATTTTTAACCAAGTACAGTACTGGAACTCATTGCTAGTGCTAGTTGGAGTGCTGAGAAGTCCATAAAAATGCATGAAATTTTGGTTCTTCCAACACTGCCTGTGGCCTGTCGACAGTAAAGCAGGTTCCTGGCACGGGCACGCAGAGCTGCAATCTGGGCAGTGCTGGGAGACCCCAGACTGAGCTGGGGAGAGCAGGGGACAGCAGAGGAGAGCAGGGGAGAGCAGATGGCAGCAGGAATCCTGCACTGTGCTCAGCTGAGCCTGGCACTGCCCCGGGGGCTCTGGAAGTGAGGCAGATGTTTCACTGGGTGGTTCTGCACACTGCCTCCCAGCTCCTAGGTACAGGAACTGAGGCACGCTTTAGCAGTGCTGTGCACCTCTACAAAACCCATGGAAAAACTGCCATAGCCAGGGGCATCTTCATCACAGCAGTTACAGGCTTTGAGATTTGCAAAATAAATGAGGAAAAACCCCAAATAGCACACATTTGTTATCACTCATGGTTACGGGAGTTCACAGCAGGGAAAAAAAAATCCATAAAATACATTTCTTTTCATGCTAGAAAGTGTAAGAGTTAGTTAAGGGAATGCAAAGTACAGACCATATTTGAATGCTATGGATTTTATTTCACTGCAAAAACAAAGAGAATAGATGTAAAGAAGTTCATTTATAAATTGATTATAAAGGGTCCAACCAGCCAGTAGGAGCTGTACTTCACTGAAATGTATCTATTTCTTGCCTGGTGATTACTAGATAATTTAGCAGCTACCAGTTACCTTTCAGCAGTAGAGTTGTGAAAAAACATTTGATAAATACCATATTGCCATCTGAGCTTTGTTGAACTTGGGAAAAGTTTGATATTATGGCTCCACGGAAGCCACTTACAACATTTGAGGAAACCTCCCTTCCTCCTCTATTGATTTACACTCCCAAGCATCCAATGTACCCATATTTTTCTAATTAGTTTTATTAACAAGGCTGAATTAAACCAGAAAGGGTATCTCCAACTCCAAAAATAAGGTGACATTTCTGTGGTGCCTTGTGTAAGGTCATGAACAGCAAACCCAAGGAGAGCCAAACTCCTCACACATCACCTGAGGTGCTGCAAGGCTGAGGTTACCCCAGGGAAAACCACTCAGGACAGAGGAAGCAGACCTTACTTCCTCAACATACATATTTATAGATGCCATTAAAGGTATGTAACTGAAACAAGTAAGACAGAGCCAGTAACCTTCATTTTACACATTTTTGTAATAGACTCTCATCATCGTTAGTCACACCAGTCCTACACTGCAGGCTGGTTTAACTCTCTGCTTTGTGTGCTCAAGGTGTATGCAATTCTTAGCACTATTTTTATGTTTCACTTGCTCATTATAAATCATGCGTGGTGTGCAAGGAGAACATTAATTCCTGCATGGAACAAGAAAGAAAAAATGGAAAAAAACCTTTCCTGCAGCTGCTTTTTAATACCATGGCTGATTTCCAGCCTGCCTAGTCACAATGTTCTCTGTTTCTGTGGATAATTCATTACCTAGTTCAGTGCTTCAAATCCTGCCTGTAATAAGAAAAGCTAGCACATGCATTCTCTGATATTGCCTATGGATTCAAGAGACCATCAATGCTTTTTCATTAAATCCTAGAAGCATGAAGTCCTGAGCAAGCTGACAATCAGAAGTCGAACAGCAGGGGTAACACGGGGGGAAATATTCTGTCATGTAACAAATAGGACTTAATAGAACAAATAGCTTATACAGAGGCAGAAGCAAAAGGATAGAGTAGACAGGAGAAATAATTTTGCAGTGCCTCATAAATCATCCTGTCATGCTAAGAATTTAAATTTTACATCTTGATCTTCTGCATTTGTAATTGTTCTTCAGCTGAATGGCAGAATTTCAACCCAGAATCATGTTTTTCACTTTTTAAAATTTCACTGAATTAAATATTCTCCATGATGAAAGTGAACCATTAATACCTCGTATGAATAAACATGGCAACCAAATGTAATAAATTACCTGTGTCTGTTGGAGGAGCAGCCACAACTTTGTCATATCTTTCTAATTCCTTTTTATTTCTTTGCTGTCCGTGAGCTAAATAAATTAGTGCTTATTATCTTTGATTCATATCTCTGTAAACCTCTTCTAATTGAAATAAACACTCATGAATGCATGTTTTATTTGCAATTATTTTACCTAATGTGTTTATATTATTTGTAAAAATCATACTCTTAATTTCTGCAATCCCTTAAGAAGTAGCCCTCAAGGACCTCCAACTGAAGTTTCACAGAGAACAAGCTAAAAATAAAATTTTGTTATAAATCCTACAAGTGGGTTTTCTAGGGTTTATTGCGTCCTGCAGGATTTGTCCAACTGGTCCATAGTCCCCAGACAGGAGGAACAATGCAGGGTAACCACAAAAAGCCCTTTTATCACCAACCATTCTTCAGTTATAATATTTTCTTAAAGCTGGTTATTATTTTACACTCACAGCAAAGAAAACCATTAATTCATAAACTTCTTATAAGTCAACCAGAGTTCAATTTATATCACCCAAACCTGCATTTGGCACAGAACATCAAATACTAATTAACTTACTCATTATAAGCATGAAACCTTCTATATGCACTGCACACGCATAAAGGTTGTAAGACAGAAATACAGGGTAAAGAGGGAGGAAAATGTTAAATCACAAATCCCAACTCAGTAAAAACCTTTAGTGGGACATAGATGGGATACAGTTCAGCCTAGATGTTTAATTCATTTTTATCTGTTTCTGATGTATTTTGAATTGCCTGGTGCTGGAGGAAAGATCTGAGGGGTAGAACAAGCAATAGATTGGCCCAAATGTATCTGACGGGCCCATCAGGGACCACAGAAGATGAGATAATGTGGTGAAAAAACAGTAAATGCTGAGCTATTGAACAATGGCTACTGCAGGAAAGGTACTGATAGACAGATCTACCAAGAAATAGGATCTTTGTTCCATGAGATTATTGTACTTTCTTTTATTTATATTGAATATTATTTATACTATGTCCATTAAACCTGTATACCTCACTGACTATTTGTAATCACCACATCTCCTAACTAACCCATAGTTTCTCTGTTGTTTTAGTCTTTTCAATGTGCTAGAGATGAGGCTGCTGCTACTACTGTAGAAGTAAAACCAGAGAATATTGCTTATCCTAGGCTGGGGTGGGAGTAAAAACTGAGGAAGAACTTCAGTTAAAGTCTTTGGTGACAAAGCATGGATTCTCTGCAGCTCTGGGTATTTGGGCCTAGAGACATGGATGGCCTCAAGATTCTTCACTGACACGTGCATTGTCTGTGATACAAGAATAATGTCAACATATATCATAAAATGAAAAGGTAAATCCTTTTTCTATGCTTTGTGACAGTATTTGACCTGCTACATGGAGTAGAAGCCTCAGTGTTCAAAAAACTGAATACCTGTATCCACCAGAAGAGTAGCTGGACTCCTTAGCAAAACATTCCACCTCTGAACAGCTAGAAGGGACAGGTAACAGAGGAAGGGAACATCAGAGGAAGAAGTAAAAGCAAATCAATTCTGAAGGGAAATTCTAAGCAAAGAGAGAAAAAAAAAATCAAGGAAAGTGTGTGGTTTCTGTAGTTCTGCATTTCCTCACGTGAGGACAGGTTACTGCCTCACTCTGCTCCAAGCAGCAGCAGCAGCCCCGGGCCTGCAGGGAGCTCCAAGGCAGCCCCATCCATGTCCCACGGACACACTCACTCATGGGCTCCCTTCACCGCCTGCACCTCCTGCTCAGGCTCAGAACACGCTGCACCTTTTCAGAACAAAGCTGCTTCTCCTCCCCCGACGCCAGGCAGCCTTGCCAGAGCTGGGAACGTTTCCTCAGCAATACCTGAAGCCAGGCTTTTACTGCACAGTTAGAAGCCCAGAGGTCAGAACAAAGCTCCACGACAGCCCCTGCTGTGCAGCTGTTTTCCCTTAGCCTTTCCTTAAGCATAACCTCCTGCAGGAACACCCAGGGTTCAAAGGTGAGCAGAGATTCAGGTGGTTTCCCAAACAGCAACAGTGCTGTCTCCTGGCAGATATCCATTCAGAGCCAAGGGCAGATACACAGTGAGGATCCTTGAAGGGTCAGGCTTTCTGGGGTTACTGAGGGTCACCTGCCCCATCAGGTGTACAGGGAGGGCAAAAGAACAGCAGACACACTTATTGATGCAGTCTCCTGAGGGAAGCACCGACTGAGTCAGCAGAGTAATAAAACCTCTTCAAAGCAGGATTTACATTGAATCTATTGAGGCTTGTGTGGGCTATTGCTATACAGGATATCTAGGAGTTAAACATAAACTTTTAAATACATCACCTATTTTAATACCAGCTTTCTAAGGAGGCCATTTGAAAAACAGCATTTCTGCAAATTCTGGCCAGCTGAATCCTGAATTACTTATTTTTATCTTTTCTTTTCTGCAGATGATCAAGGCTTTGTACTTGTGGAAGAAAAAAAAAAGAAGGAAAACCAAGAAGTGATTTACCTAAGACACGCGTGCAATTACCACAAAAAAGAATCAAAGTTGAAGTACTCAGGCAATTCCCCCAAATCAGATCCCAGGCATGGCAAGCAATCAGGCCTGACGTTGAGGATGAAACAGAGTTGCATAAGCAAATGTATGAATAAGTAGGTGCAGCTTTGCCACATTTTCTTAGGCAAAGAGGTGAACCAACATATCCCCAGCTTATGAGGGGCTGCTGTACACATTAGAGAGAATATACAGGCATTTTCCCACCTCCCTTTAAGTTACAATAGTAAAGAATACTTAATTTTTAGGATTATGAACTGACTTTAAGTGCCAAAAATGAATGAGTAAAAGAGCTCATTTTTTTAAAGCTAAAAAGTAAACTGAAACAAATAAAAAACCTAACATTGAAATGATCAGAATTCTGGTTTTAATTAAAAAACCTGCACAATTTGCTACTTTTGAAGCAATCTAGCTGAGAACAGTCTTCCTGTTAATAGCTTGCATGCTGTGAACACCATACTCTGGAGGAATCTAAAAGTAGTTGAGAGGATCATTACATGCTATTTAACAATGGTTGCTTACTGACTTAACACACTCTGTAGCAAAAGTTAAATTCTAAGCAGGACTGTGATACTGGAAACAGGAAAATATATATTCTAGGGCAGATACAGCAAAATAAATGAGTAAATTAGCAAATTCTGAATCAATTTAACAAATGTAACATATTAATATTTTTAAAACAAAACTTTTGTCTCTTCCCAGCAAATGCCAAATGTGACTCTAAATTCTCAACTTGCAAAGTCACAGCCCCTGACAGTAGCAAAGGGTTCTTGCATTTGGAAGTTGCCATGAAGATTAATGTCATGAGATGTGGGTCAAACTGGCTTTTGAAGTGGTGAGGTCAAGTGATAATAGTTTGATGTCTTACAAAATTGATCAGCAGAAAAACTGTTATTCATGTAGACATTTGACTTCACTTTCCTTCAAATTGATATAATGCAGTGAAACAAATGGATAAGGGCTTGTGTCCTTTACCCTTTGTCCTTCTTCTGTTCCAGACATAATTTAAGGTTCTGCTGAAAGTGCAGGACAATGAAGAAGGACAGAGCACTGAATTATAATGCTCATGAAACGTAATTCTTAAGTAAAAAATAGAGACATTTTTAGACATGAACTGCAATTTCAACCATGGCCTTCACACACTCACTATCTCCTCATAAAAATGTAACAGATCCTTATATTGTACCCCTAAAGGGAGTTGCTTCTAATTAAGACAAGCACATCTCTGATAGCCCAGATTTCATTTTCTCAACTTTGAGGGGAACTTTAACCATTTCCCTTAATACAGGGACACTGTCATTACATGAAACATCCAATGTATTTGAAGAAGCTTAAAACAGCTTAGCTGAGGGAAACTATGCAAAACTTTCTGTTCACACCTGTTATTGAAATCCTTGTGCTGAGTAATAGAAAGTGTCAAGGTACTATTACACAGTAAGAAAATAATGGCAACCAAAAGACAATCTTGCTGAGTAAATGAATCTTGAGGCATGAGAATGAAAATCTCTAGTGTAAAACTAAGGAAGAAATAAAGTAGAAGAGAACCTCCAGAAACCAGTGTAATGGCTCAGAAGTACTACTTCACAGGCACAAATAAATTAGTTTCTGAAAGGAGGAAAATAAACACACATACAGGTCTTGGCACTGTACTAATAGGCAATCTGAGCTAAGACTTCAAGGCTTGTAGCACCTTTATCCCATGTGATACTGAGCTCCTTCTGGATCACAGATCCAAGCAGATTATTTTGGTCAAACCCCAGTTAAAAGTCAAATCAGTTTTCCATATAGCAGTTCCCTAACGTGATATTCCTCTGCATTCCCCAGTTATTGGAAACTTTTGTATTAGGAGGAAAGTCTGAAGATGAGCTGTTCTTGAAAATTAAAAATATAAAATATATAGCAATTTAAATATTTCTTGAATACATACTGAATATACAATGTGACTTTGACATCAAAAAAAGACTGCACAATTTTCTAGAAAGAGAAATTATTATGACAGAAAACTTCTGGAGCAATCTGCTATGACTTCCTAGCAGTATATTACTAATTTGCCATGTAGTCTTTTAAGTGCCTCATAACAATCTAATAGAACAACTGGAAATATGAAATAAAAATACATCAGCATGTAATGAAAATAGCATGTTGGGAAATTATTTGGTAATTATTGATGTTTAGTAATTCTTTGTATTTACGCAACCCATTACAAAAAGCAAACAGAAACTTTTTCTAGATACCATGTAATTTAAGGTCCTGCTAGACCACTGGATTACTGAAGTCTATCCCTGCAAACTTATTGCTAATGAGGAGTATTTCTTTAACACAAGAGGCCTATTCCATGACACCAGAAGTTTCCCAGCCTTTTAAATTGCACTTTTCTGCTGGTTTGTTGTTCCCTGTGTCTGCTTCAGCTCATTGCACCCATTTCCACATATATATACATTCTAATTTCTGATTTACTGTGTCCCTGTTCACATTTCAGCACCTCAAATAGGTAGTGATGAGGCCTGGAAGAGAAACCACATTCAATTTTTTTTTTCAATTTGCCAAAAATTGATTTGTATACCAGCTTTTCAATCTCATCCATATATTTTAATGCATGACTCAAGCCACTCTTTGATTATATTTATCTACAGATGGTTGAAGGGCAAAAATCTAGTCATTCAAATTAGTTAATTGGTGACATTTGGAAAACTAACTACTGGTTGATTTTTTTAGTAACCCTAAACTTAACAGATTTGTTTCTCAAATGTTTGGAATAATTTTGTAGAAGCACACCAAGGATCAAAAAAAGTGGCTGCTGTTTCTCAAGCAATCAGGTTAGTATTTAAATACACAGACAGGATTATACATTCATCCAGTAAAGGTACCTTAAAGATTTTTTTTTTCCTGGTTAAGGTTTATAAAATGAGCTAAGAAGATATTGCCTTTATGTGAAGAAAGTGGTGACTCATAAACTGAATTTTGAGAATAAGGTTGACTGAAATAGGAAAAAAGTTAAAGCTTGGGAAAGAGGAGATGTTCTAGTTTGATCTTGTGAAAAAGCTTTAAAAATCAAAGTCTGAGTAACACTGCTTTCATCTTTAGGTACAAACTCTAAGCTTTTTCTCTTTTTATTTCTCTTTTCTTTAAAATAAGAAAAAAATCCAAATAAAACCCCTTCAAGCTGGAGATACAATTTATCTTCATTAAAACTAAACTGGATAATTTTCTAATCAGACAACTGGATATTTTTACAACACATAATGATAAATTCCCCAAGGCTACAGCAAACTTCATATGGATGCATACTAAATAATTCAAAAAGCTTTAATATGTGTGTGGAAAATTATAAAATGCAGTTTGCCTTTTAATTTGAATTTACTGAGGGTCCTTTCAAACAGTTTTCACCAGCTGATCTGTCAGGTAGCATTACCAGAAAAAGTAGGGATTGTCCTGAGTTGCATGAATTCAAATCTGACAGCTAAGCAGAATTCAGGGTTATCACCAGTTTTGTGCAGGAGGCAGAAACTGCAATTTTGGAGAAATGTGTCTGGATATTTAAAAAAAATACAGAAAAACAAACAAACAAACAAACAAACAAAAAACCAACCAAACAAAAGAAAAACCAAAAAAACCCCAAAAAAACCCCAGCCCAAATAAACCTCAAAAACCAAACCAAACCAAAAAACCAAACCAAACCAAACCAACAAAAAAAACCCCAAAACCAAACCAAATGAACAAAAAAAAACCCAAAACAAAAAACTCCGTCAATGTAACCCAAATAAAAGCATTCTGAGTAAATGCCCTTAGATTTGGGATCTTGTTCTCTATCCCTGCCCAGCTGCCATGGAGGCAGGTGGTAGAACCAGAAATGCTTGGCCAGCTGGGCTGGAAGGGAGGGTCTAATGCTACTAAAATAGTCACTCCTCATCTTCTGGAAGAAAAAGCTATTAAACCACACAGAAGCATCCATTTGCTGGATGAGTTGGGGCTCCCCATGGACTAGGTCAGGTTCTCAAAACCTCAAGGGAATTGTCTCCACCAGTGATATCACAGCATATCAGTTACCAAGGATGTTGAGTACCTGGATGAAAGGGAAGAGCAGTCCCACTGCGAAGTTGCAGAGCCAGTTGACTGTCCCAGCTATCATGAATGCAGCTGGCCTCTGTGACTGCTGGAAAAGCTCTCCAGTGAGGACAAAGGGAATCCCACCTGAAACAGGGTCCAACAAGACAGTGGTTTTAGTAAACTCCCCCACCCATCAGCAGAGATGAACAAGCCTCGAGATGCACACCTCCTTGACTAGCACTGCTCTGCAGATCTATCAAAATCAAATTTTAGAGAAGTGACACTTCTTACTTTCATGCCATCACATCTCCTGTTTTACATTCTTTTTAGGGGTGGCAAGCAGGTAACAGAGCAGTGAATCCAAACAACATCTTCCAGAGCATCATGTGATGAGCTGTTTATTCAAAATAAGAATGATTTTTTCTGCTACAATGCTTGAAATTCTGACAATTCAGATACTCCAAAATACTTTTAGATCTTGACAGTTGGAAAGATGGCTCCAAAGAGGCTAACTCCTATTTTTAAATAATTATTACCCACTTTATTTCAGCAATAAAAACCACAAACCTTTTGCTTCCCTTTGAGTATACTTGTCATTGATGTTTATTTAATACCAGATACAGATACCAGATATTTAATGCCAGCACTTCTGGCGAGGACTATTTCTCCCATCAGCCAAGGACTCTGACCTCCATAATAACAATTGCAGTTGAATACCACATTTGTGACATGTGTTTCCTTCCACTTAGGCAGTGGACTATTTTGTACAGCACTGGCATATTGCTGGCCTGACAGTAACCCCCAGGGAGTAGCTGTGTAGTAGCTGAAAGTCTCAATTTAGGATCTTTGGCTTCCTTCATTCTCATTGGATATTTCCATAGAAATATTTATATTTTTAGAGAATAAAACCTAGATTTTATTTGTTGATCAGCTACATAATTCAGTTAATGTTGCACATTATACATATATCTACTTGCAGAATTATTTCATTACAGTTTGAAGAACTGTACAACTAGTAACATCAGTATTCTGCTCTTACCAGTTTCTGCCTCTAGGTCCTCAAGTGTGCTGGTATTAGCTGTCTCACAATTCAGCTTTGTAGGCAAGACCCATATACACTGTTTAAGACTATGTAAGTCCTTCCTCAGTTTTAAGCATTTTAACAAGATAGTGTAAACAACCAAAACCATATTTATAGATACATTTACTTTCAAAAACCTCTATAGCAATACTGACCTCCAAAAGATTTATAAATTAATAAGAAAACATCACTACAGACTTCTCCATCCACTGGGCTTTCTCCTTGCACATCTTTCCTTGGTCTATATGCTAATCTTTTGCACTGCCTTTACCCTTGGGCATTTGTGAATACATCTCTAAGTGCATTGTAGGGCTGCATCCTTGTGTAGCCCCATGTGCTCAATGGCCCTGAGCTTTAACACTGGCATCAGCAGCTCCTGTGAGCAGTGTGAGATGGGGACTTGCAAACACGTAACACGACGTGCAGATGACACGTGTTGTCAGACATTCTTCCAGATGCAGAAGCCATGAATATGTGCATAAGAGAAAGGCAATGTGATGCAGCAAAGAGCCACTCTCCATCATGAGCTAGTGTGACTTTTTGTGAGAGCATATCTAAAGTGGTAGCAAAGCCTTCAACTGAACTTTCTGTGCCAAAGAGTGTCAGTATAAATTACACCAAAAAAGTAGAGAATAAAACATTTATTTACTCTTGCTTTATGCATAAAAAACTGAGATATGGAAAGTTTAAGCCATCCAAACTGCAGCTTTGTGTCTTACTACAAGACATATGTAGTACTAGAATTCTGTGACTTAAAAAAAATAACCTCTCCCAGCAGCAGTTTGAACTGTAGAATAAGTATCTGGACTCCCATAAATTGACAAAATTCAAGCAGCATGGGATCTATCAATGCTTAATGGCTTCCAGTGGCCATTCTATCATACCCTTGGGATTTGGGTTCAAATGGCAGCAATCACATCTGCTCTGTCAGCATCTGGTTTGGGTCTTAAATACCATATGAAGCAGCAGTTTGCCAGGACACTTGCCCCTTGGAGAGAGGAACTGAAGGACTGGAAACACAGAAATTGTGTAAGATGACTTATTTATGATCATTTATTCTGTCATGCCTTTGCTGTAGGACAATCCACAGAGGTGTTGCTGTTCTTGTCAGTAAAATAAAATAATATGCTGTTGGAAGCAGCATTTGGGAAAGCAGCATTTGGAAAAATACATATTGTACAAGAGAGAAAAACGCCAGAAGCAAAAAAAAAAAAAAAAAGTACAAAAGGACAGAAACCTATCAGAAAGCATAAGTGTAATGGAAATAAAAATGCATGGGCACTATCTTGGAAACAGGTTCCTTGACATTCCAATTAATTTCTAAGAACATACTAACTATCACTAACTTTCAAAAATTCTGTGGAGGAATGGGAAGTGTGGCACAGACAGACCTCTCAGCTTTCTCATGGTCTAGAGAAGTATAGCCACAGCATCACAAAACAGAGAAAGTCAGATTCTGTAGAGGGATGACTTAAAAAAGTCATAAGGAGGAGCCAAGGAGCCTGAAAAGTGGTACATGAATTGAAAGTGGTACATGTGAAAGTCAGGTCAGATGTGGGAACACAGGAAATGGAATGAAGTCAGGGCACTGATGTCTATTGCTGCATGCCTGGAAGAGCACGGACTTGACCTTATGAGGATGAAGAGGAGGGCATGTGAATGCCTCCCAAAGGCCACACCACTGTGAAAAACACACTCTGCAGCTGAGTGAAGTGAAAAAGAAATTTGGGAGAGCTGAAGGAAAACTGTAAAGCCTTAAAGTCACAGCCAGTGAAGGCACCTGAGATGAGCAGGATCTATAGCCCCAAGATTCCTAAGAATCCTGAGTCATTTCAAGGTGTCAGAGATGTGCTCAAGGACTCCCTTTCTCCTGTAACTCACTGTTCTTTGAGATACAAATCTGAGTGCCTGGGGCTGAAGGAAGCTGTATTATGCTTTGACAACTTAAGCTGGGTCTGAGCAGAGATCACAATACTGTGGTATCTTACCAACCACTTCTCAGAGTCAGTCTCTGCAGGGTACCCTACATAATCACTGGGCCAGATGGGCCTGTACTAGCCTGTGCTCAGACATGGAAGCTTGGAAACCTCTGTCAGAAGCAATCCAACCAAACCACTGCATTTTTGGAATAGTCTTTAAATGCTTTGTTATGAGTTTTGCGACTTTAACACATATTTAAATGAGGGTGAAATAATTCACCAAAAAGCTACCTGATGATCTTTCTCATGGAGGATGAACCTGGCATTGTATTTTTCCCTGGAAGGCTTTCCATATAATTTTCAGTGAAGCAGCTTTATTTTAGCTCTGATCATAAAACAAAAAAATGTATATTAGGATTTCCCGTAGGAGTTTTTCAGCAAAGTAGCTTCCAAACATGAATTTAAATGGGTAATGCATTGACCACATAATTACAGTGATTAATTTCTAATACTTTGTTCTTTTTAGCATTGCAGTGAACATAAAAAAATTCTTAACATACTGCAGTGCTAGTAAAGAAAGACTGTTATATCTGTTAAGATTCTACATCTATTGGAAACTACAAATGTCTCACTGCAGGACCTGTACATCAATAAACTCTTTAATAAAACAGGATTAAACGCACATGAAATAATTAGACATGTATAAATACTTCTGTTTCTCTATTCTTTATTAATTTATCTCTGTAATTAGTCCAGTTACACATAGAATCAATGCCATGTGCCAGTAAAAAATCCAGACTCTCAGTCCAGTACACTTTTATGCATGAAATTGGAATGTTAGAACAGAAAAAATATTCTTGGTATCCATGCTATATATTTTCAAATGTATATTTAAATTTACACAATTATCAATGTGTTTTCTTAGGAAAAATTAGGTGCACATATTTACTGTTTTTTTCAGTGAGCAGTTATGAATAAATCTTTCTTAGCAGAAGTTACATGAATCAGTGCAAAAGCCTGAATACAGAAAAGATGAGAAAGTAAGGAAAATGCTAAACTCCTTATTCTATTTTTATTCAGTACCTAACTGGGAATTTATGTTATGGCTATATATATGAATTATGGAATGAGACTGTTTCAAGAACAAATCCTAATACAAATCAAGGAGATTTATTACAGTGGTAAATCACCTCTAACGGTGACAGAAATTTTGTGCCCTAAGAACCACTAAAGAGAAAGGAGCTCTCCCTGAGCGAGCAGCTCATCTTTCAGTACCCACCCAAGCCAAACCCTGGTGTGTTCAGGCAGGGGCCCCATGGCAGCCAGGTTTTGTTGTTTGCAATTCAAGGGCCCTCTAGAGAGCAACTTTGGGAGAGAAGCAGTGGAAGTGAGACAAAACTCCTGGAAGATAACTGCTGGAAAAACAACCCAGTGTTCTTCAGTGAGAGAGAAAAAGGCTGCTAGTTTCTACCCAGACTTTAGTTATTTAAAAACCACAAACAAACAAACAAACAAACAAAACCCAGCCTAACCAATGAACAAAACCCCCAAAAATGTGCAACAAAACATGGGAAAATATACTTCAGGAATACTGCTGGGGAGAGATGCAATGCAGCTACTGAGTTTCTTCCATTTCTGTAGGTCTACAGAGAGAACAAAAATTTTGCAAAATAGATATCTCAATCTTTATAAAGGTGTTCTGTCACCTGTTAGATTATTTTAACTTGCACTTTGTATTTGATTGAATAATACCCCACCAAATATGACATTACAGTCAGATATGACAGCTGTACTCCCAGCTAATCCTGCTCAGAGAACTGGGAACAGAAGGTGTGACAGGGGTGTACTGAGTCACAGCTTCATGCTACAGACTTTTCTGGCTGTCTGCAGCTCTTCTCCACAGGATAATTAAGTAAAATAGGCACTTTGTTTGTAGAAAATTGTATAGTTCATTAACTGCATTAATTTGTACCATTTGAATCTTTTCTGCCTTAGATTAAAGGCCACTTGAGTAAAAGACATTTAAAGCAGTCAGTCTATGGCAAACAAAAAGTGCAAATAAGACCAAACTAAAACACATGAATACAAAACCTTGCAAATTCTGATATTATAATAAGTAGTATTTATAATTATTAAGGACTA
>WBNO01008893.1:0-58110 GCA_013400575.1 Peucedramus taeniatus
GAACAATATAAGCTTAATAATTAATTTGTAGCTATATAACGGTAAGGGTATAAAAACATGTTCATCCCAAAGCCATGTCGGAGTCAGGTTTGGGTTTATAGCCCTGACACCCAGAGCTCTTCAATAAAAGCACCTGCACATAATCATTCCGTGATTATGTGTGTTCCTGCTGCTAACAAAATGAAGATTATTCTCTGGTTTAAATCCATTATCCCTTTTCCCCCTCCTTCCCACCTCCTTTCCCTCTTCCTCTCATTTCCAGGCTTCTCTGCTCCTGTAATTTTCCCAAATTTCAGCTATTCTTGCATGCCAAGGTGTTTGGGGCTCAGCACCACAAGGAACCTTTCAGTGGGATGAGAAATCCCCGTAGGAAATGTCCATTTACAAAATATTCCATGGGAATAAGCACTGAGGGAGAGGAGCTCCAGAGAGAGAGGCAGCACAGCCTTTATTTATAATTGGAATTTTTTTCACAGACAGAATCACACTTACCATGCCTGGGGGAAGAAGAATTCCCAGCAAAGAGAAAAGAGAAAATAATCCAGACTTTTTTATCTTAGATTTATGATCCAGGCTGGGGAATATAAACTCCAGATTATCCAGTGAGTCCGACTGTAAAATCCTTGATTTTAAGAACCTCATTTCTCTCCCAGCAGCTGCATTTTCTAAAGGACTCCGAGGAAATGAAAAACGACACCCAAAGGCCCCATTTTTCGGGATAACCTGCCCTGTTTCCAGAGGATTATTTCCCATTGCCATGAAAAAGGTGCAGGAAGAGCTACTTGGAATGTGTCGAAGACTCCTCTTCCGCTTCCACACCCGCTGGAGCCACCCCTGTTTTTTAAATAAATTTTTTTCCTGCTGCAGATTTGTGCAAACTCCGACTTCTCCCATGGTCAGGAGAAGACGAGACCCCAGAGGTCTCTTTTATTTCCAGCCCTGTGTGATCCCCTAAAAAGTTTTGCATCATCCGTTTTCTCTGCTTCCGTCATTCCACGCGGGAATTCTGGATTTCCGCGAGGCTTTGCCCCGTTATTGGGTATCTCTGTTTGGGTTCAAAGCCATGGAGCCGTCCCAAAATCAAGTGGGAGCTGGCAGAGAGGTATTTTGGGATCAGGCACAGTTGTGCTTCCTTGGCTGGTGGCCAGGGCTAGGGTAAACATGGAATGGGACAATGGAATCATCCCTTTTGTGTCCAGAGCAGCGCAGGAATGGAAAAGGTCTAGACTTGGAGCTAAAAAATGCTGCGGGAATGATCCCAGTTGGTCCAGCAGTTGGGTTTGTTGGATTTCCCTGGAATTTTGCGCAATTGAAATCTTGACTGGTTGGGATCTTCCAACTGAAAGCAAAGGAAACACACAAAAAAACCTAAGTGGAAAAGAACATGAATTATTTCCACTGGATCTTTTCCAAGAGTTGCCAGCAGTGTTTGTAACTCGGGGCTCCTTTGGCTGATTTTTCCTGCTTGGATTTAGATGAAGGAAAAGGAACAGGTGGAAAAGTAAATGGGACAAGGCTGGAAGAACCATCCCAATCCCTGCATCCCTGGGATGTGGCTGTGGCTCCCACTCATCCCTATCCCTCTTTTTAAGGCCCAGAATTTGGGATGGGATTGCTCCTACACCATCTGTGAAATGACCTCACCAGCCGCCTTTGCCAAGCATGAGGAATTGTTGGAATGGGGAAAAACGCAGCTCTGGACCCTTCTGGATGCATTTGATCTTGGATCTGCTTCCATCCAAATCCTAAAATAAGGCGAGGAATTTGGATCTGCTCACGGACCCAGTCTGTGAGAGGGGAGCAGAACCCTCCGACTGCAGCGGATTTTTAATTTCTGGAGGCACATCTGGGCTGGATGTGCTGTTCCCTGATTCCAGCAAAAAAATGTGGAGGCAAGATGTGTTCCCAGCTTGGAGCTGTCCTCCTGGCAGGGGTGGGAAGTGATGAGTGAGTGGGAGTGATAACCCGGGCTGCTGACGGGTTCCTGCGTGAGATCCCGGGATGCTGGAGCAGGATTTGGGATTGCTTTCCCTGTCTCGACACCCCCTCCTGCTCCCAAATGCCAGAGGGGAGGAATGTCTACACCACAGAGCAGGCTGAGCACGGGATGGTTTTCCTGAGTCCTCCTGGCTTCTCCTTGCAGTGTGGATCACAAAAAACAGGAGCATCCATCCTTGTTAAAGCTGGATATGGATAAGACGGATGTTCTGGATGTTTCCAGCCTCCCTGGAAAGCTTTTATTGAAACTTAATCAATGATGATCTCATCCAAAACTGATAAATCCCCGATTCCATGATTTCCTGCTTGTTTCTGTGGGAATTGTGTAGTCACCATCTGACCTGGAAACATTTGGAGCTGGATCCATCCTGGGATGATCCTGATGTGCTCCAGTTCTGGGCTGGGATTTGTCCACTTCCACTGTTCCAGGCTGCTCCAAATCCTGTCCAAGCCATCCTTGGACACTCGCAGGGATCCAGGGGCAGCCACAGCTTCTCTGGGAATTCCGTTCCAGTCCTTCGCCACTTTCACAGCCAGGAATTCCTTCCCAATATCCCATCAAAACCTCACCTCTTTCCGTTTAAGTGACCTTGGCGGATTTGATAGTGAAGGAAACATAAAACTCACCTCCCAGTTGTTGTATCTTCCAAAAATATGGTGTTATCCAAAAAGGAAGATCTGGGAAGACTGGAACATCATCGCTGGACAAATTATTCCCTAGGACATCTCCACTGAGTCAAGACCTCACCTGTTCTCCCTCTCTGGATCTCCCCAGATTCCAAGGAACTCTCCCAGTCTCTCAAGGAAAGGCCGTGTGGGACATCAGAGCTTCTCCTCCCTGTCCTGTGCCTCTGCCACCGGCTCTGCTCCACAGCTGGCACCACTTGGAGCCAGGAAAAGGCAGGAATGGTTTCCGGAAAGATGAGTCTGAGCAGCTCCTTGACGCAGCCAGGAGCAGATGTTGGGAGCCGAGGAGCTCTGGCACGGCTCTGATTCCATAGGGAACACATGGATGAGGGAGGAGCAGACCTGATTGGAACTCTTTTAAACAGGGATGAAGCATTCCTCTTGGAAAGATGCTGGAATAGTTCAGCTTGTCACTTAGACCCTCTCTTTCTTCTCTGCTTTTCCCCTATTTTTTTCTGGTTTCCAGCTGTGCCAATGATATTTCGCTTGTGAAGTTTTTTTGAGAAACAAGAACCAATTTTGATTGAAAAGATAACGTTCTGTGGGATTTTTTGTTTCAGGGTTTTTTTTTATTCCATGGATCTACATGGAGGTGGAAACTCTCCACTTCCATTCAGGAACGTTTACATGATTTTTGTGTAATAAAAGAAATTATCTCACTGATTAAAGCTTGCCCTGGACTGTGTTTCTGGATCATGGAATGTATTTCTGGATCATGGAATGTATTTCTGGATCATCATGGAATGACACAATCAATTAAAAAATTCAACAGAAATCCATGCCTGCTTTGAGTTAAAAATGATTTTTTTTTTCATAGCAATCACTGCTGGTGGAATTCTTCTTGGGCAAAGTCAACCATTCCCTGGAAGGCAAAGGAACAACAATTCCCAGGCTCTGTGGGCTTTTCACACCCCACGCCTCATCTGAGGGGTCTCTCCCATGCTCCACATTTTCCTTTGGGCTGCTCCATGGATTCAACAAAGCTTGGAATTCCTGGCTAGATCAGTGCCGTCCAACGTGACAACCACTCTGCCTAAAATAAATTTTAATTCCATAATATTTTTACTCAACACTTCCCTGAGTCATCCAGGGTCAGGGAGTTGATTCCCTTTGTCCCCAGCTTTATCTTGGCCACAAACTGGGTTTGAAAATAAGGGATCNCAGGAGGGGACAGCCAGAGGGATTTGGGATCTTATCCCAGGGGACAAGGACAGGAGGAGAGGGAATGGCCTCAGGCTGGGCCAGGGGAGGTTCAGGGTGGAAACTGGGAAATTGTCCAAAGGGAACATCCAGGAGAGCTGGAGAGGGACTGGGTACAAGGGATGGAGGGACAGGACACAGGGAATGGCTCCCACTGCCAGAAGGCAGGGATGGATCGGATATTGAGATGGAATTCCTGGCTGGGAGGGTGGGGAGGGGCTGGGATGGAATTCCCAGAGAAGTTGTGGGTGTTACCTGGAAGTCTCCAAGGCTGGGCAGGGCTTGGAGCACCCTGGGAAGGGGGAGGTGTCCCTGCAGATGGCAGAGGGTGGCACTGGATGATCTTTAAGGTCCCTTCCAATTGAAACCATTCCATGATGCCATTCCTGGAAGGGGGATGTCCAGGTGTTGCTTGGATGCCCCCTGGACTGAACATCTAGGGAGCTTTATTCCCTGGAATGACGAATGTTTGGTTCCAATCCAAGCTAAAATTGGCCACAGTAAAATGAAATCCCCATGGATACCCGTGGGGCGTTACCTTCAGTCAAATCCGGAGATCTGTGTTCCACAAAAAGAGTTTTCCATGCAATATTTCCCTCCTTTCCCTGAGCAGGATTCCCAGGGCACTGGTGGAGCCCCATCCCTGGAGGGATTTAAAAGCTGTGTGGATGTGGCACTTGGGGACAGGATTTACTGGTGGCCCCAGGGCTGGGGAATGGTTGAAGTCCATGATCTTGAAGGGCTTTCCCAACCCCAATGATCCCGTGATTCTGTGCTTTAGCACATCCGGAGCAGCCGGTTGCCCTCGGAATGTTCTCCTGACCGCTGTGTGAACCCTCTGCTCTCCTGAGGGCTCCCTGACCTCGCTCCGGTGGGTGTGGAAGGGTTGGGATGAATCCAGAGCCAGGAGGGGTGAGGATGTCACCGACATCCTGCACCCTTTGTGTCTCCCTGTCCGGAACGAGCGGAATTCTCTGCAAACACTGAGGGAAAGGGAGAGCGGCCAGTAACTCCCAGCCTTTGTTCCTCTCCCTCATCCCACACCTCCAGGGACAGGACCTCCATCCCACCCTCTGGCAAAGAGGGATTCCGGGCTGTGGAGCTTGACATGGATTTTCTCATGAGCTCATCTTTCCTCCTAAATCCAGGGAGGCTCCAGACACTGGAATCCCAGCCATGGGAAGGAGGGAGGCAGCTCCGGGAATCTGCTTCATCCCACATCATTTTGACTGGAACGGGGGGACACCCAGGATCTCCCTGGCATGGGAACACTGGACACAGCACCAGCTGAGTGTGTCCAAGGTGGCACTCGGGGGGTCTGAGGTGATTCCTTCCCTGCTGAGGGTCTGGAAAACGGGAACGGGCACCTGACGAAGGGATTTGACTGCCTTTGGAAGTGTGGGGAATGTGGGAGGTGAGCAGGGCTGGTAAACACAGCATTCCTATCCCCACCCTTCCGGGGAAAACACAAAATCAAGGATTAATAGCAAACAGACAATCCAGCTGTCTGCAGCTCTCCGGTTATGAGGTGATTCCTGCTCCACACAATCCCCAGGAATCGTTCTTAAACCTGCTAAAAATGAGGGAATCACTACAAAGATGAAATGCCACCATTTCCCTGGAGTTTAGGTTTGATTTCTAAGATTCCTGGGGAAGGGAAAATGCTTGTGCAGCAGGTGGGGAACCTAGAATTCCCAACAGGAGAAGCAGGAGGGCCAAGAATTCCTGGACCAAGGGGTGGATGCCGGCTGGTGCTGGAGCATCCCTTACAGGTAGGCATGTTCCAAGGTGCCCTCATCAGGAAAAACAAGGAAAAAACAAAGACTCCAAAAATTAATGTCTCGAACCCATGGAGACTGGGAAAAAAACTGATGGGATGATTTCATACCCATCACTTCCATGGGATAGGGAACATCCCGTGTTGGAAAGGTTCCTTCCCTCCCTGTGATGTCTTGGTGTGCTCTGCCCTGACTCTTCCGTGGTTTTCTGGGATCTGTTTTTCCAGACTCAACTCTTCCATCCCTTCCTTTGACCTTTTGTTCCCTAAGAAGTTGATTATCCACTCGTTTGGGTCTGCTCAGGAGATCCCGTGGGCTCTCCCCATTGGAGTCGCTCAATGTTTGGAGCTGTAAAAATATTTATGGCTCCTACATTCCATGCCTGGAAGGAATTCCCACTGCCAGGAGTCTGGATTGCTTCCAGGTGGTGATCCAAGCGTTCTGGTGGCCTCCATCAAGTTCTGGAGCAGGGAAAACACCTCCCTAAGGGTCACAAGATCCAAAAATGAGTGGAACTCCCTTGATATTCCTACATTAGAATGTAGGAATATCAAGGGATATTCCGATGGATATCCGATGGAGAAATGGTGCTGGGAAATCCATGGGAGCAAACAGCTGATCCTATGGACAAGGCCGTGATCCAAAGGGAGGCAGAACTGGAATTTGGAGGCAGAACCCCTTGGGAGAACATTTAGGCTGGAAATGAGCCAAATCCATGGAGAGGGAACAGAAAAAATCCACAACTTTTAGGAAATGTTTCTCATGGAAGAGAACTGGGACTCTGACCAAAAAAACCTTTTCAGGAAGAATCTGGACACAAAGATCTGGGATTTGGGATTTCACCTCCTCCCTTTTCATCAAATGGAGATGAGGGTGGGGAGGCCCTGGCACAGCCCAGAGCAGCTGTGGCTGCCCCTGGATCCTTGGAAGTGTCCAAGGCCAGGCTGGATGGGGCTTTGAGAAGCCTGGAAGGTGTGGAAGGTGTGAAGGGGGTGGTATAGGATGATCCTTAAGATCCCTTCCCACCCAAACCATTCCAGGATTCCAGGATTAAAAGGTCACAGTGTGGTAGAAAACCCTCAAATCACAACAATCTGAACTTGGGGCAACAAAAAAGTCCAAATCCAAGTATTTTTTTCCCCCAGTATTTTCCCAATCCTGGTAGGACAGAGCCTTAATTGGCTGCTAAGATTTAATGGACAATCCCTGGAATCTCATCAGAGTCTGAAAATCCCAGACCACTCAGAGCAAGGGCAGGGCTGATGGGGGGTGTCAATAATTCCAGACAAAACAGGATAAATGCTGGATAATTCCCTGAAGTGGCAATAAAAAATCCCTCTGTGGCCAGGAGTCCTGCTCTCCTCATCATTCCCTGGATAACAAATGGACTGGGAGGTGTTTGGATGCTCTGGCAGGTTGTCCATGAGGAAAGAGATTAAATCTTCCAAATAAATTGTCCAGCTTTCCTTGGCTGGGGTATCCATCTATTCCAGATAAAGAATTATCAGGAGTGGGGGATATTTATCACTGACACTGTGAGCAGAGCTTGATTTCCAGCACTTGTCATGTTTGGAGATGATGGGAGTGCTGACAGAATCCATCAAGTATTCCAAGGATCCTTCAAGCTGGAATTAAAGCTGGGATTATTGCCCCAAACTGCTCACCTTGGACCGTCCAGCTCACCCTGTGCAGCCCCAAAGTGACCACAGGGACTGGAAAGGAGAGTGGTCATTCCATGGGGGAATGGACCAGGACAGGCTTGGGGAGATGCAGGGATGGGATACGGGATATGGGATACAGGATATGGGATACGGGATATGGGACATGGGATATAGGATATCCTGACACCATCCCGGTGTCCGTGGGCTCAGAGTGGGATGAAGGAGCTGCTGAGCAGCCCGAAGATTTCCCCACATTGCATCAGCATCAGTACAGGCTGGTGATTGGCTGGAGACGTTAATGAATATGCAAATGATATGTTAACGAGCCCCTCAAGCTGCGGCTGTGCTGGCTCTGATAAGGACTCAGAGCCTCTCCAGGCACAATTTCCCCCCTCTCCTGCTTTCCCTGCCTTCAAATCCCATCTCATCCCCCTCATCCCGAGGCTTCCCCGTTCCTGTGCCTCGGGATGCAGCCTGGAATTCCAGAACAAAACTCTCCAGTCCCTTCCCAGACCGCTGTCCTGTTGGGTGGCAGCCTCCCAGTCCTGCTCCCGAGGCTGGGATGCAATCCAAGCCTAGAGGGGGCTGCCTGTTTTCCAGAGAATCCCTGGGAGACTCCGTAGTTCTCCCTCCAGTCTTTCTTCCCCCCTTTTTTTTTTCCCCTCCTCGGTTTCAATTATTTCCCTTTGTGAGAGGGAACAACATTCCTATGGAATGGGGGCCTGAGAGCTTGCACAGCAGAGCCTTAAAATCCACATGGGTGGCTCCCAGGCAGAGGGAAATGAAGGAAGAGGGAATTTTGGGATGTGCCTTCTCCCTCTGTGGCATTCCCAGCTGTCCCATGATGTGATACTGAAGGCAAATCCCTAAACTGAACGGGCTCCTCTCACTTCCCAGCTGGATTGGGAAGCAGGGATGGATCATGGAGAAAAGACACAGAGCACAGGGGAAGGATGAGCAAATAAATCCAGGGAGTTACAGTGATGCCTCAGGTTTAGCTTTTCTATTTTTCAGGTTCTGTGCTGCTTTAGTGTGCAGTTCTGAGCTTCATATCAGGGGATGCTGAGCTCTCTGCACAGAGCAGGGAGACAAAACAATTCCTGCTCCAGCTGGGCACCAAGGACAAATGATCCAAATCTCAGGCCCAAGAGCACAAACAACGTGGGCTGAAGAGAGAAAAACAAGAAGGATGGGACTGCATGGGCTAAAGCTGGAATGGGACAATGAACTCCAAGATGCAAATGGAGCAGAACTGATCAAAGGGAGAGACCCCGTGCCTGGTTGTGCATTTTGGGACCATTTTGGTTCATCTTGGGTGCAGCCCTGGCTGGGCTCTTGTGCTGCCCAAGGTGGATCCATGGAGGCCTTCTAATAAATCCCTGGGAGAAAGGTGCCTGGAATTCTGGAATTTTCCATGGAATTCTTCGTGGGGTGGGCTGGTCCTTCCCTCCTCCTTGAAGAAGTCATGTGAGCTGCGTCTCTTCCTGATCCTAATCATTCCCACCGCTGGAATAAATCTCATCCAGCTGCCATGTGTGTGTTCACCACAGAGGCCTCAACAGCTTCCTGCAGGCTCTGCTTTCCCAAAGCTCGGCGGCTTTTCCGCCCCTCGGATCCCCTGTCCTACAGGAGAGACCACCCAGCAGCTCCTCTCCCTTTGTTCCACTTGGATGCAGAGTGGCAGTGTGGGAAAGGATGGAGCTGCAGGTGAATCCCACCCAGGAGGAGGAGAGAGACATCAGAGCCCCTTGCAGGGCCTGAAGGAGCTCCAGGAGAGCTGGAGAGGGACTGGGGACAAGGGATGGAGGGACAGGACACATGGAAGGGCTGAAAGCTGAAGGAGGGGAGATTTGGATGGGATATTGGGAAGGAATTCCTGGATGGGAGGGGCTGGGATGGAATTCCCAGAGCAGCTGTGGCTGCCCCTGGATCCCTGGAAGTGTCCCAGGCCAGGCTTGGACACTGGTGCTTGGAGCAACCTGGGACAGTGTGAGGTGTCCCTGCCATTGCAGAGAGTGGCACTGGATGATCCTTTAGGTTTCTTCCAATCCAAACCCTTCTGGAATTCCATGATCTGACAACTCAGTATTTCCCAGATCAATTTCCCAATGGCTGCTGAGCAATCCCAGTTATGGATTTCTCATGGATGCTGCACTAATCAGAGGCTTTGGGAAAATATCCTGGCTTTGAAGGATATTTAAATATCCCTGTGTGCCTCAGATGAAGGCAAAAATTTGCCAAATTCCAGAAAAAATTCCAGGGCAGCAGCCACAAAATGAGAGCTGAAGGATCATGGAATCATGGAAGCTGGAAAGAGCCCCAGGAAGGAGCTCTGGAATCCAACCTCCTGCTCTGTGCAGGGCCAGCCCAGGGCTTCCAGTGGGAAAACCTCCAGGGGTAGAGATTTCTCAACTCCTCTGGACACCCTTTTCCAGTGTCTCAGTGTCCTAATGATCCAAACAACAGGAAGGAAAAACATCCTTGACAGAGAAAGGCAGCTGAGCTGGAATTCCCAATCCCTAATATTTTAACTGATAGGGGAAAAATACTCCCAAATCCTCAGGAAGAGAAAATTCCCACAGGGAAAAGCGGACTTGTTCTTCTGGAGATGTGAGCCTGGTTGTACCAGACACCCTGATCCTATAAATAGATTTTAATTACCCCTCACAGAAAGAAATTCCCAAAATTACTGCATCCCAAACGAATCGTGCCTTGTCTGCAGTAATAAAGCAGCAGCAGGGAATAATCCAGGATACTCAAGAGTGGCAAACGCACTTTGTCACAATCCCTGGCTCCCCCAGATTTCCAGCTCCAGCTGGAAGGGCTCTGATTTCCCATCTGCAGCAGGCACTGAGGTTTCCAGCAGCTTTCCATGCCAGGAGCATCAAAGAGGATCCATCAGGGAGGAAAAACCATTCCCAGTTCCCTCTGCTGCTGACGGTGCTGGGAGGTTTTGGAGCAGAACATGAGGCTCCCTTTTTTTAAATTCCGCCCCCCAGTTTTGACAGGTTCATTGGAGCTGTGTGGAATTGTTTTCCTTTCCCAGTGAATCCAACTGGGCCCTCCCTGGTCCTGTGTCAGGGGCTGGTTTTAGGAGGGATGGGAGATTTTGGAGCAGCGCTGGAGACTAAACCAGATTTTGTGCTCAATCCCAGCAGTGTGGAGTTAGATAAACTTTAATTGAGTTGATGTCACCTGTTTTAAAGGAATTAATGCAGGGATTGAAAGACTCTGGAGCAAATGAGGCAGAAGAGACCAGGATTTATCCCATTTTATATCAAAACCAGACCCCTGGAATTCAATTTAACAGACAATAAGGGATCTCTTGAATTGCAGCAGGATTCCAGGGATCACTTATGTTGTCCATACAAAGGTAGCAGGAGTTAAAATAAGATGTCCTGAGGTCATTTAAATATCCATATGGGTCTGGAAAATACGGAATTTCTGTGGCCCTTTATATCAGGGGCTGAAGGACAAAGAGGACAAGGAAAGGAGAGGGGATGGAGAGATTAAATTAAAGTGGGGGGATTTAATTTGAGACAAGGAAGGAGGGTGGTAAAACACTGGGGTGGATTTCCCAGAGGAATTGGGGTTATCCCATCCCTGGAAGTGTCCAAAGCTGGGCTGGACATGGCTGGGAGCACCCTGGGACGGTGGAAGGTGTCCCTGCCATGGCAGGGGTGGCACTGGATGAGCTTTAAGGTCTTTTGCAGCCCAAACCATTCCAGGATTCTTTTTTGCAGCCTCCCAGGACCTGAAGGGAGCTACGAGAAAGATGGAGAGGGACTTTCTCCAAGAACCTGGAATGCCAGGATGAGGGGGAACAGATTCAAACTGAAAACCAGCAGGGTTAAACCAGATGGGATATTGGGAAGAAATTCCTGGCTGAGAGGGTGGGGAAGCCCCAGTACAGGTTTCCAGAGAAGCTGTAGCTGCCCCTGGATCCCTGGAAGTGCCCAAGGCCAGGCTGGATGGAATTCTGACCAATCTGGGACAGTGGGAGCTGTCCCTGCCCGTGGATTTTCCCTCACTCCCAAAGCCTGGCCATGCAAACCTAACGCACGCTCTTGGGATGGAAACTGTGGGAAATGTGAATTAAATTCCAGTCCCACTGGGATTCCCCACGGAAGTTCTGCCCTGTCCCAGCTCGGGGTCTCTCTGTCCTGCCCTGAGTTGGACGTGCCCCTCCAGGATTCCAGAAAAAGTCCAAGAAGGATTTTTCCAGGCCCCTTGCTGTCCCAGTTGAGTCTGTACCCACACCTCCATTCCAGGCTCTTCCCATTGATGGAGAATCAACCAGGAGTGACAATTTCCAGCCTGGAGACCCTCTGGAATGGGTGGGACCTGCTCCAGAGGCTTCGTGCAGCTTGGGGAGCAGAGCCCTGGGAATTTCCAGGGCTGGGATGAAGCAATGGGACTTGAAAGGGATTGTAGGAGCTCCAGGGAACGTCCTCATGCTGCAGCTCCTAAATCTCATTAATTGTGGTACTAATTAAGGGCTGGGTTATTAAATTATCTCTCCACTCTGGGAAGAAAACAAACAAAGGATTTCCATGGAGCCTTTAAATCTGGATTCCCAAAATGTGTGTCCCATCTGGCCGGGGCACTGGGAACAGCCTCCCGGCTGTGTTCAGTGTGGGGATGAATCCCAGGACACCTCAAGGGTATTCCCAAAGGAATCCCACAAAAACAGCCCCTTTTTGAGGCACTTTTATGGCTCTGCCACCATGAATTGGAGATCTGAGAGGCAGCTGGGTTTGGATCCATGAATGGATATTCCTGGGAAGGCTGAAATTCCCTTTCTGTGCAGTGTATCCCAAAAATCTCATCTGGGACTAGGGAGCATTAAAGCCAGGGATAAAGGAGGGAAATCCCGGGTTGGAGCAGGGAATGGTTTCAACACTCCAACGCTTGAGAGGATTTCCAGCTGGCTGCCCTCGCTCCATCCTTAAATATTTTAGGAGCCAGGCAGTGGAATCGCAGGATTTCCAAGGGCTGTTGTCCATGGAAGACAGATGAGGGACTTGGGGAGAGGGAAAAGCACAAGGCAGGGCTTGAAAAAGGGAAAGACAAAGGAAGGAATTACTGAGGAGTCAATTATGGAAAACTGCTGAGGAAAAGGATTGGAAAAAGTAATTTCATTATTTGGGATCCCCAACCTCACAGCTTTGTTGTGAGCTGGAAAAGGGATTTATGGAAAAGAATGAGGAGTCCTGGTGTTAAAGTGGGGGATTATGGATCAGCACTGTCCAATTTGGGGTTTCCCAGGAGAGGAAATCCATGGAAATACTGGAAGGAGCCCAGTGAAAGGATGGCTGGAGGCCAGAGCAGTGGATCTTGGAGGGATCTGGAATTGTTCTGCCTAGAGAAGATCTGGGATAAAGGTTCCAAACATTTATCTGATGATCCAGAGGTTTCCCATTCCTGGGACAGATCAGGGCTGGGATTTCTTCTGGAGAGCCCAGGGAAGGAGGCAATAATTGGATTTGGGTTTCATATTTTTAAAAAACTCCTAAACTGGCCAGAAGAACAGCAGAGCCAAATAATTCTGTTCCACTTCCCAACAAATTTAGGAAGAGAGAAGAGAAAAAACCTCAGTTTCCCAACCCCTTGAAATTCCTTCCTTTTCCACTCTTTCCTTACTTTGTGCTACTGGGGAGAGGCACAGGAAGCCTCCAGCTTCCCTGGATTCTGGATTTTTAGTTGTGTAGTTGTAGGGGTTTAGGGAATTGCAATTCTGGATTTGTGGGATTTTTGGGAATTGCAGTTCTGAATTTTCAGTTGCATAGTTGTAGGGTTTTTGGGAATTGTAATTCTGGATTTTTAGTTGTGTATTTGTAGGGTTTCTGGGAATTGCAATTCTGGACTTTTAGTTGTATAGTTGTAGGGTTTTTGGGAATTGTGGGCCTTTAACCTTTGGAATTTTTAGGCTGGATATCAGGAAAAGTTTGTTCCCTCAGAGGCACTGAACAGGCTCCCCAAAGAATGGGGAATTCCAAAGGGGGGATTCCCAGGCTCCAGGAGGGTTTGGACAATGCTGTGGGATTGTTGGGGACAGGGCAGGGATGATCCTTGTGGGTCCTTCCAACTCAGGATATTCCCTGATTTTTCTGCTCAGGGTTCCAATCCTCCCTTCCCAAATCCCGGGTGAAATTCCTCCAGCTCTTCCTTGTCCATTTCCCCAGCCAAAATCATCCCTAAAAACTGAGCTGCTCCTTTCCCAGTCTGGATATTCCGTTCTCTTAAAAAATTCTACAAAACCAAACTGGGAGCGGGGTTGTGACCTCATTCTCTTCATTCCAGAGCCATTTGCTCCCAAAAAACAACCCCTGTTTGTTTGCTTGTTTGTTTGTTGGAATATTTGGAGGGAATTTTCAGCCTGTTTTCTTTTCCAGAGGGGTGGGAATTCCAAAAGCCTCCACAAAGCCTCCTTTAAAACCAGCCCAGGAATTCCCTCCCACCTTCCCACTCCCAGACAGGACAGAAATAAGGAAATAAAAAAATCCATAGATCAAAACAAACCCCGTTGTTATTCTGGTGAAAAACCTGGGATCTGTGAAATTCCTCACAGGAACTGCAGCTGGCCTGAGGCTCTGACATCTCCAGGGTTTTTCCTCTTGATGTATAAAAAGGGGATAAAGGGAGTGGGGCTTTGTTTTCCATCCCAGATGATTCCATGAGTCTGCTTTGGCCTTTGCCCATTCCCAGTCCTTTTATCTGGGAAGGATCCAGGAGTGGACACGGTTCCTCAGAGTGTGGGGGAGGAGGAACCATAAAAAACCCTTACTTTAACACCACACACACAGAATCCATTGCAATATTTGCAAAAAGCCATTATTATAACATTATCTGTTATTATGTGCTATCTGTAACAAAGAGTCAGGAATGAAATGTCCTGACCTCCTGGACTGGGACACGTGCTGGGCTCGGGAGCTGGGGCTGCTGCCTGGAGCCACAGGAGCTCTGTGGGAACTCTGAGCAGCTTTTCCTGCCTCTAATTCCTCACAGCTGATCCCAGCTCGTGCCGCAGCTCCGCAGCCATTCCCGCTGGATTATTCGAGGACAATGCTGCTCTTAAGGAGCAAGAGGGGGAATTCCAGGATCAGCACTGACTCCTCTCCTCTGGTTTTGTGTTCCTGTGCCTCCAAGGACAGGGTTTGGACTTTTTGTCCTGTTTAGAAGAACATGCTGGACTGAGGGCTTGTTTGTTTGTTTTTTTTTTGCATGGAATGGTGTCAGTTTTGCCAGGGAAAAGCATGGAGTGGAGTCACTGGAGCTGTAAACCAGGGAGGAGCTGATGTTCCATCCTTTCTGTGGAGAACACACGGAAAAGGAAGCAGAGGGAACAAGGAGAAAGCTAGAAGGGAGGACTGGAGTGTACTGGGGTCCAGGTTGGAAGGAGCTGGAAAGATCTTCCCTGCTGAAATTAGAACTGAGCTTTAGTGGGCCTGACTTTGGTGAGGGGCCCTGGAAAGGGATCCGGCAAATCCAGTCAGGAAGAAAAGGGAAAAAAAGGCAGGAAAGAACACCCATTCATCTATGGCTGGGTCCCTAAAAATGGATATGGGATGAAATTCCATGAATGGCAGGGCTGAGGGAGCAGCCTGGGCCCTATTGGGAGGCCCTGTTTGGATCATGGAATCATCCCAGAATGGTTTGAGGCCCTGGGATGGAACTCCCAGAGAAGCTGTGGATGCTTCTGGATCCCTGGAAGTGTCCAAGGCCAGGTTGGACACTTGGAGAACCCTGGGACAGTGGAAGGTGTCCCAGCCCATGGAATGGGATGGGCTTTGGGGTCCTTCCCAACAGGAAAACACCAGGATTCTCTGATTCCTACCCTGAATTACTCTCTGGAGAGGTGTCACAACTATGTCACAAGATCTCTTCACACAACTGTGTTATTTTAGCATTCCATGGGAAATGGCAATCCCCAGGGATGATTAATCCAGAGGAGATTTAAAGGAGAAGAATTGTCCTCCCTGGATTAGCAATGCTCTGCTTCCCAAATCAAGACCATCAACCCAGAGGGATGCTTAGAGCATCATCTGAGGAGAGGAAATTCATCCCTGAGGGTGAGATTTGCAAAGGAAAAAAAATGGAAAACTGAGGGATGTGACAACTCTGGAGGTGAAATTCCAAAGGGACCCTCACTGCTCCCTCTGTCTTTGTGCCCTTTTTCCCTGTCCTGGGGGGGCTTTGAGCTGGAGGCTGGACTTTTGGGATCTGCATGACGGAGTGGGAGAGATTTTCCTGGATGTGGTTTCTTTTCTGTGGGGAGTTCTGGGCAGGTCCCAAAGCCCACATGGAAAGGGAGCAGTGAAGATCCACAAAAAGGCCCCAGATCCGCTCTCCTTGTTATTCCAGGGAAGAGAATTCCCAGCTCAGGGCATGGTTTTGTCACTGTAATTACTCGGTGAGTGCATTAGAGCCCTGCTCTTCCTTGGGAGTCGTTCCCTTTTGTCTGGATGCTGTTTTTCCATGGAGAGGGAGGATCCAGAGCTGGCTGCTGGTCTTACATCCCGAGATTCCTGCTGGGCGCTCCATGCCGGGGGTGGAACAAATGTTTTTAGGAAAAGCTGCTGCTTTTCCAGCCTCTGGCAGTGTCTCCAGAAGGAACTGTCAAGAAAGCAGCACACCAAGAGCTGAGGGGGATTAAACTTGAGCTCAGGCCAAGGGCTGAGTTTAGTTAATCTCCTGATTAAATCAGGGAACGTGCCTGAGGGGGGCTTCATGGAATTTTTCACCATGGAAGGGGCCCCAGAAAGCTGAATTTAGGAGTGAAAATTCATGGATTTGCAGAGACAGAAGTTGTTGGAGTAAAGGCTCGTCAGCAGAAAAGCTGGTGGTTATGAATGATCCCATTCCTAATTAAAATCCTTGGATTGTCAACGGTGCTGCAGGAGCTCAGCATTCCTAGGAAAAAGGGTGTCTTCTTTCCCTGGTTTCACAGCTCATTGGGAGAACATGGAGGATCCTGACTCTGCCTGGAGCCTCCGGACAGGAAAAAAAGGACAATTATTCCAGTGAAAAATAACCTTTTCCTGCTGGGAAGAACCAACTTTGGGGAACAGATGGGATGATGTGGAAGGGCTGTACTGGAGCTGGGATATCAGTCCATGGATGTTGGAACTCTGGATGCTGAGAATTTTAGACTTTTTTTGCTGCCAGGCACTGACCCCTGAGAGAACACTGCATTGACCTGAGACCGTGGAGAAGGCTTCCAAAATGGAATGATAGAACTGGGATTGTGGGTGTGGAGTTTAGATAGAAGTGTGTAACATCACAGGGTGGGAAACTTAGAGTTTAAGGGTTTAGAATATAGTAATAGATATAAAGCAAGATGGAGGTTTTAGGGTGGAGGCTCGTCCTTCTTCTTCTCCTTCTTCTTTACCTTCTCCTTTTTCTTCTTCTCCTTCTTCTTCTTCACCTTCTTCTTCACCGTCTTCTCCTTCTTCTTCTCCTTCTTCTCCTTCTTCTCCTTCTTCACCACCTTCTTCTCCTTCTCCTTCTTCTCCTTTTCCTCCTTCTTCTTCACCTTCTCCTTCTCCTCCTTTTCCATGGGTTTGGGTGGTTTTGTGTCATTGGATAAAAAAGTCCGCATTGAGGCCATGGGTGATTGGTTATTGGATTAAAAGTAAAAATAATCAAGGTGTCATTTCTTAATTGGACAGTTTATCCTTCAAAGGCCTTGTAGAGAGAGAGATGGAGCTCCATTTTTAGTTTGTAGGAGTGAAGTGCTGCAGAACTCAGGGTTTGTGAGACTGTGACATAGATAAGAACTGATAAACATCTGAGTCCCAACAAGAAATTCCATCTCATGCATTTAATCCTGACCCTGGCAAAAAGGAGCAAAAGAATCCTCACATGGATATCACCCATGGATATCAATCCAGAGATATCAATCCATGGACATCAATCGAGGATATCAATCCATAGATATCAATCCATGGATATCAATTCAGAGATATCAATCCAGAGATATCAATCCATGGATATAAATCCATAAATATCAAGCCAGGGATATCAATCCATGGATATTAATCCAGAGATATCAATCAATGGATATCAATCCATGGATATCAATCCAGGGATATGAATCCATGGATATGAATCCATAAATATCAATCCAGGGATATAGATATGACACACTCAGAGAGAGGACTGAGAGGGATGGAGATCCCAGGTATACCTGGGACCCTCTGGCTCTAAGAAAGGCAGAACTTCCTCCTTCCTGGATCTGTCTGAAGGGAAAATTCAAGCCCAGGATGAATCCCAGGGTTCAGCGCAGTGGGATACAGACCATCTTGGAGAAACAACCCCTTTTCCTTTTTTTCCGATGAAGGAATTGTGTCAGGCAAGGTGAAGTCCGGGACACATCCCTGGGATCTCTCCTCCTGCAGAGTAATGAAAAATTCAGGAGCTTCAGACAAAGGAAAGGGAATCTCTTCACATCCCCACTCTCTGGCTTCCCTTGGAATATTATCCCCAGAGCTCAGCAGGGTTTGCTTAATTATACAAGCAAATTACCATTAATTGGCTTTTAATTGGCTTGGAATATTTTTCTTTCTTATTTTTTGACAGCTCCCCAACTGTGCAGAGTCCTGGAATTACTTCTCTTTGTTTTGGCCAGGATGTATCTTGGAATGGAAGGGAATTAGAATTTTGCCTCTTTTGAGACAAATCAGTGTGTTATTCCTGGCTGGGATCAGGTGGGATGTTCATGAGCTTCCTGCAGGAGTGCTGAACCTGCTCTGCTCTTCCAGAGCTTTCCATGGGTTGGTTGTGGAGAATTTTGCCGTGAAAATCAGAAATTTTTGATTAAAAGAGTGGTGGCACAAGGGAATATGGCAACATCCAGAATATGAAGGGCATATCTCAACATCCCAGAATAATTTCTGTTGGAAGGGTTCATAAGAATCATTCCAAGAACAGGGACACCTCCACTGTCCCAGGCTGCTCCAACCTGGCCTTGGACACTTCCAGGGATCCAGGGGCAGCCACGGCTGCTCTGGGAATCCCATCCCAGCCCCTCCCCACCCTCCCAGCCAGGAATTCCCAATTCCCAATCTCCCATCCATCCCTGCCCTCTGGCAGTGGGAGCCATTCCCTGTGTCCTGTCCCTCCATCCCTTGTCCCCAGTCCCTCTCCAGCTCTCCTGGAGCCCCTTCAGGCCCTGCCAGGGGCTCTGAGTTCTCCCCGGAGCCTTCTCCTCTGCAGGGGAACATTCTCAGCTCTCCAGCCTGGCTCCAGAGCAGCTCCCACCCTTGGAGCACTCCACAGCCTCCTCTGGACCTGCTCCAACAGATCCGTGTCTTTCCTCTTTTGGAGATGTGGTGATTCCCACCCTTCTGCTGTGGCCAGGTTGGCTCCTGCTCTCTCAGATGGGGTTCTTCCTTTGGTGGTGGCACCAGGAATCTCCCAGATTTTCAGGGCATAAAGGATCTTTAACCTCTGCCCCTTCAAGGGAATTTTCCAGGGTTCAATTTCTGCCCAGGAAGAGAGAACAAAATAAACATGGATTTGGTTTAATTTATCTGTTAAAGGTATCCAGGTGGGAATAAGAGCAGTAGGTGCTGCCATAAATACCTTGGGAAGTTGGTGTGATGAGGAGAAAGGGAATTTGGAAAATGCCATCAGTAACATTTTCCAGGGAAAATTCAGGAGTGCAAAGCATCAATTTTTATAGGATTTTATATGGATTTAGGATTTTAATGTCTTCCAGGTTCTTGGAAATCTCCTCTATGGATTAGGCTGGATATAAACATGGCAAGGACAGGGAAAAGCACAAAGGGAAATGTTTGGAGCTGGCTGGAATTCTTTGGGTGTCCAAAGCCCTGAGAACAAGGACAAAGCCTCCTCACTGTGCTCCAGAGAGAGATTTCATGGAATCTCCTGAAATCTGGGAGATGGAAAAGCTTCTTCTGCCCTGTGCAGAGTTAATAAAGCTGGAGATGTATTAAATATATGAAATTTACCAGGGAAAATTGTTTTATTGAGGAAATGAATAATTTCATCCAGCATAAACTAATCAGAGATGTTTGGAGACGGGAGCTGCCCATGGAATTTAATTTTATGCAGAGGATAATCCAATCAAGAGATAAAAATAAGGTTGCTTATTACCTGTTTTAAAAGAGTTGTCTGGGCAGAGAATAAAAACCAATTTTGTCTCTATAATAAAATTCTCCAAACAGCCTCATGTGGATTTGTGGGATTTAAAAGAAATGGGATAATTTAATCCCAAAATTTGACCTCAGTGATGTCACTGTCCCTCAGTGTCTCCCCATGCCTCCATTGCGTTGAGTTTGGGGACCATAAGAGAATCCAGTCTGATTAAAATCCAGGAGTCAATTCCAGAGCTGACATTCCCAGAATTTCAGTGATTTAGAGTCACGGAAAGCTTGACATCAAACTTAAAGGAATAATAATAATAATAATAATAATAATAATAATAATAATAATAATCATCTGATTTTTTATAGCACTCCATGAGATTATTGGAAGAAAACCTTTATTGGGAATCATCCTGGATTTTCAGCATGTTCCAGTTTTGACTGAAAAAATCCCAAATCCTTTTTTCTGAACAAATCCTTTTTTGCAATTTTTCTATCTCATAAAACCCCCTCATGTTTCAGGACCCTCCCCAAGATTCCCATTTCTCAAGACTTGGATGCGCATGAAGATTTATGGAAGTGCTTTTACCCCAATCCCACACCAAGATCAGGGAAGGTGTTGGAGGGAGGATGAATGGACAAGGCAGGACAGAGCCAAATCCAAGAGAAGTCAAAACCTCCAAACATCACTGGGATTAACAGTGGGATTGAGGAAAAGAGGGATTTTCAGCATTCCCTTGGCAGCATTCCAGCTGTTTAACATTGGATTTTTTTTTTTGCCTGAAACTCAAGACTCCGTTCCCCATGCCCCTCAGCTGTTTTTGTCAAGAAAAATGATTCAGAATGCACCAAAGTTGTTTTTCCTTTGGATCCGGCAGCGTCCTGCTGGCAGATAGGAGCTGACAAAGGGAATGTGCACAATAACAAACAACAAGAATTGTTTTGGACCGTATGGATCCCTCGGGATTGGTCTCGTGTCTTCTTTCCCTTTGGCTTTTCCTCACCAGATGCTCCCTCAAATAACTCTCTCTGCCCTTCAGTCCTTGCTGGTTCCTCTGAATTTACTGCAGCTTTTCCAGGAAAATTTTGGAAAATTCAGGGTTCTGCTTCTGGAGTCCTGTGGTTGTTCACTAAGAGGGTGGATTTCCCTCAAAATCCAGATGAAATTTCCAGTCCTCAAGGGGCAGCTGCAGCTTTTCTGAGAACCTGTGCCAGGGCCTCCCCACCTTCTCAGGGAAGGATTCCTTCTGAAGATCCCATCTAAAACTACTCCCTTTCAGTTTGAAGACATTCCCTGTGTCCTGTCTCTCCATCCCTTGGAAATTTCCTGTCTCCATCTTTCTGGTGGCTCCTCCAGGTCCTGGAAGGCCACAATGAGGTCACCCCAAAGCTTCTCCTCTCCAGGCTGAGCATTCTCAACTCTCCCAGCCTTTCCTCATAGGAAAGTTTCTCCATCCCTCTCATATCCTCCCCAAACTCACAGGAACTGCATCCACTGGGAATGAGCAGCCTTTTAAAAGAGAGTTCCAGGTCAAATAGACCCCTTAAAAAAAAAAAAATTCCAGGTTCCTCCTTTACCACGCTGATTTCACTGCTTTGCCATCTCCTAAATGGGATCAAATATATCCAGGGAATATTGCACGAGCTGTTTGGATGCTGGAACTCAGGGATAGACTCTGGATGGACTCGTGGAATGGCCTGGCTGGCTGCATCCACTGCCTCAATTTACCCCTGATTGAAGCCCCTTATCCCTCCCACACAAACCAGCTCGGAACGTGCTTTGTGATCCACCTGCTGCTCCAGGGAAACCATTCCCCATCCCTGCATCCAGCAGAATTCCTGCAGAAAGCCTGCGCAGTGCTGCATATGGAATCCAGCAGTTTGTCAGCACTTTGGCACACCTCGAGCCTTCCCTTCTCCAAGGGCTGTTGATTCCAAACAGACATCGTTTGGATTAAATTTCATTTTCTTGCTCAAAGTTTGGCTGCTTGGATGTTCCCTCTTTTCCAGGGGCTGCCTGGATGTTCCCTCTTTTCCAGGAGCAGATGAAGGCCCTTCAGCACAGCTGATATTACTTGTTAATCCTTGCGGCATTCCCTGGAGTGAAGAGAAATGGAAAATGTTTTCCAAAGTTTTTGTTCTTCGAGAGAGAACTGCAGAGATTTGGAGCTGCTGAAAATCTGAAACCCCTGTTTCAAACTGAAATTTCTGTTTCTCAGGGGGAAAATTATCCATGATTTATGTCCAACCTGGCCTGGACACTCCCAGGGATCCAGGGGCAGCCACAGCTTCTCTGGGAATTCCATCCCAGCCCCTCCCCACCCTCATCTTAAAATTATCTTCCTTTTATCCAGCCTGAATCTTCCCTTATTTAGTTTAAAACCCTTCTCCCAGTCCTGGCATCATGGATTACAGCAGGGATCAGTCCAGACCCATTTCCATGAACCAACCCTGGGGAAAACAATTTCTTGGAAGACTCAGTTCAGTAAATCTGAGCCTTCCTTTCACCTCACGTTAAGACTGAGCCTTTCCCACATCATTATCCTTAAGTTTCCGTGGATAAAAGGCTGCACAACATCTTCCTGAGCATGGCCCTAAATCCCAGCTGGAGAATGCAGGAGAATGCAGGAGAAATTGAGGAATAAACAGAAAACAGTGGGAAAAGCTGGGCTGGCCAAATGTCCCTTTTGTCCCTCTCACAGCACAGAGCCCTGCATTTTGAAGGAAGGTCCTGGATACTCTCTGGGATTGGGGGCACCTCGTGGATCCCCTGGAGCTCTGCCCCGCACAGGGAGGAGACCGGAACAGGGCACAAGCAGAGGCTGCTCCTCCTGTAAATGTGAAATACAATCCCAGGGAAACTGAGGCAGTCCTTCATAGAGTGTCATTCCCACTGCTTTGGCTGCTCAGTACCATCAAACCCTCCTTGGAATTCACTCCTCCTGCAGCCCTTCACTCCTGGATTAGTTATCCCCAAACAAAATGGCTCCAGAATCCACAACTTCACAAGGCCTGGTTTAGTGGTGAATTTTATTTCAGTGAGACTGGGGCCCTTCTATATCTAGGTTGGACAGTGCTTGGAGCAGCCTGGGATGGTGGGAGGTGTCCCTGTCCATGGAAGGGAGTGGCACTGGATCATCCCTTCCAACCCAAACCGTTCTGGGATTCTCTGACTGAAGGAGCCAAACCAGGCGTAAGGATAAGGATGCCAGGAGTAGAATTGCATCTCCAGAACTCCTGGAAGCACAGATGGGAGCTGACCAGGGTTGTTCCCAGTGCTCCTGAAAATCACAAGCCTAAGGAGGTTTTGAAGCCACCCAGTGTGAGATTTTCCTGAAGGATTTCCAGAGAAACTCGCTCCCATCTTTCTGTGTCCTTAATGAACGGAGGATCCCATGGAGCTCCTTCCTCATGAACCCAGAGGAATAATTAACCCCCATCCATCCAAGCATTCCCAACAGGAATTCTGAGGTTCTGAGTCCAAGAGACAGGAAAAGACACGGCAGAAAGATTCCATGAGAATCAATAAAGGTTTCTTTTTTATTGGAATTCCCTTTTACATACACCTGTGGTTTGCCTTTTCCCGCTCGCTACTTTGGTCCATGCAGAAAGCAGTAGTGGAGGAATGTAAACCAAATTCCTGCCTGGAGACACACACACAGCAATGCCCCTGGAATCACACCTTTATCCTGTAGTTTTTTGGGGTTTGTCCCTCTTCTGGAGGGGAACAAGGTCTTGAAACCCACTTCAGTGTTGCAGAGGGACAAACACTCCCCTGCTCCTCTCCCTCCTGCTCCGAGTGGAAAAAGGAGCCAATATCCTGGAAAAAAACCCTTTTCCCAAAGCCCAGACCCCGTGATTTGTGGTGACGAGGGCTGGGTCACCCTGAAGCTGCTGAGATGAAGCAAAGGGGTTCAGCAGCAGGTTTGTCTCCTCCTGGGTCCTGATGGGAAGAGCTCGGCCAAGGATTTGGAATGCAGGATGGGTTTGGTGCTCGGCTGTGCCTGTCCTTCCTCTTCTCCCAACACTCCTGTCCCACCAGCTCCACCTCATCCAACCTGGCCTTCCAAAGATCCCACCTTTAACAAAAAATGGCTTCTTGTCCAACGCCATGTGAGACAGGGCTTGGAGAACCTGGAATATGGAAGGTTCCCTGTCCATGGAACCAGAACTGGGTGGTTTTTAAGCTCCTTTCCAACCTAAACAATCCTAGGATTCTCTGATTCCTCCTCTCCTGCAATTCTCAAAGAAGAAGGATTCATTTAGATAGAGAATGAGGTGAAAGATTGGCTTGGCAAGAACAGCTGAGGTCTACATTTAGGCTGGCTCATGTCTCATAAAGCTCTGCTTTAAATCAATGCTGCTTCTCATGGTTTTGTCTCCTCTTCAGGCACCTGAGCCTGCCTGCTCGGGCCATCGTTCAGTTAAGCTGGGCTTAAACTGCCTTTCCAGTGGATTTTGTATCCCTGTTTCAGAGGATACAACCCTGGGCATTTTGGAAACAAGGCACATGCTGATCCCTCCATCCCAAACATTTTAATTCCAGGTATTTCCAGCCACGTGTCTCCCACATCCTAAATCTCCACATGGGGAAGCTGATACCAAGAGAAAATGAAGAATTTTAGGAGAGGAAGTTTCTCCTCAGACCTTTCCCTACCTCTGGATGTCAGGAATCCTGCTGGATTCTGGATCTAAATGATAAAGACACTGAAACCCCAGTGCCAATTAAGGTTTTGGGAACAGGGAATTTATTTGAATCATTCCCTTTTTCCTCTTCAGAATTTATGGGTGAAGGTCACTCCATGGAAATCAACAGACACCTCAGTGTTGATTTTCCTGGGATCAGGATTTCATCCCAAATTGTGCCAGCACCTCTGGTTTTGCACACCCCATCATTAGCCCAGAATCATTAACCCCCAGTCCGAGGAAATAATTAAATTCCATTGAATTCCTTAGTTAATGTGCCAGGAAAACCATTGCTCCAGTCGAAGGGAGAAGTTTCTCTGTGGGACCCAGGAGAAATGGGTCAGAATTCTGTGTTCTCAAGCTGTGTTTGTTCTAATTTACCTCTTTTTCCAGTGAAAAAAAAAAAAAAGAAGGAAAAGTGGCTGTGAGGTTGAAAAGGAAGAGAAAGTCTTACTGACTTTGTCACACTCCACCTTCCCCCTTTTGCTCTCTTAATATTCCTCCAAATAATATTATTCCTGCCAATTAGGAGAAATCCTAATTAAGCACTAATTTACCCCTGTCAGGTCTGTCATTGTGGAAAGAAGTCAGATTTATTTGAGTTACTCCCGATTAACTGGGTGAGATTTCCAGAACGTTTCCATTCATTCCTGGACCCTGCTGATTTCCAGCCCTGGAAGTGCCTGGAAATGCCTCTCTGGGGTCAGATTTTGGGATGTGCCAGGGGTGCAAAGGCAGCTCAAGGGACAAGTGTTCCCAAATGAAGCCAGAAGAGAATCAGCGAATTGCTGGGATTGGAAAAGCCCCACTGGATCATTGACTCCAACCAGAATCACAGACCCACAGCTGGGGGCAGAAACCACAGGAGCAGATAAGAAGGTGAAGCTCAAATTAAACAAGAATATTTAACGTTGTATCAGGTCTAATCCCAAACCCCTGGACATGCTGGAAAGATTCCTAGGAACTCTGGAACACTGAGATCGTTGAGGAAAACAGGAGTTCAATTGGAGGGTGAAATGCTGGGCTGGAAACTCTTCCCTGCTCCGTGGAAAAGATTTCAGAGGAACCTGAGTTAATGTTTCTTTTAATGCTCCCCTGGGATCATCTTTCCTTCACTTGACTCCCAAATCCTGGCAAAATGTTGATATTATTGGGAAGTTTGAGTGCTCTGGGGCTACTGGAAACCTGGAAAGCAGTGGGAAAACTTGGAGGATCTGAATTCACATTCAAGGATGGGAAGAAAAGGAAGAGGAAGAGGAAGAGGAAGAGGAAAAGGAAAAGGAAAAGGAAAAGGAAAAGGAAAAGGAAAAGGAAAAGGAAAAGGAAAAGGAAAAGGAAAGATGGGATTGTTTTATGTCCAGCTGATCATTTGGTATCCTTGGATTTAATCCACACTCCAAGCCTGGTCTGTAATTCTCAGCAGAGCATTTCTGGAGCTGCAGTTTGGAAGCTGGATTCAAAATCCATTCTGCAAATTTGACATGAGTCCTGAGCTGTGCTTTAGCTCCAGAGCTGTTCTGCCTTTTCACTGCTCTGAGTTGCCCCAATTCCCTTCAGCCGAGCAGCTCCTGCCTCGTGCCAAGGAATATCAAATCCACATCGGAGCTGCTTCCAGCTGTCCTGCCCTGGAGTCCAGCTCAGGACATCTCTGCCCACTCATTGGAGCGGTTTTATCCAGCACAGAGAATTGGGAGAAGCCAGAATTCCAGACACTGTCCAGAGCCCAGCAAAGCACTCAGCAGGACCCCAGAAAATAAACAAAAATAGCTTAAGATTTCTATTTTGTTGTTTGAAATCCTCCTGGAGTGGGGCACAAACACAATTAATGTTTTCCCTGCTCTCTGTGCCCTTTTCCCATAAATCCACCAAGATTTAGGACTATTTGGGAGTCATCTCCTATCTCAGGATACCTGAACTCTGCTCCAGGTGTGATGAGACCCAGGTGATCCCAGGAAATCACATTCCTATCCCAGAGCTCTGGATTGATTCGGGAACTGCCAGCTGGGATTGGCTTTGAACCATAAACCCTTTCCTCCAGCCAAATTTGCACCCAGTTAAAAGGGGAAATTAAATGCTCAATTAAATTATTTAAATAAGTTTTTGGGGTTGTTTTGGAGGGACAGTTTGGAAAAAAGAATTGTAGTGTGGGAAAAGACTCCCAGAAGATAATGACTCCCGGCTCCAAACCGTCCCAAACCTCCTACAGAGCAAAGATCAGTCAGTGATGATTCCTGTCAGCACCAAGGGAAAGAAAATCAGGATTAGGACATTTATCAAGGGCCGTTAAAAGCTTTGACAGCAAATTAGTTGGGAGTTAATCACTAACTGAAGCACATCCAAAGGATTTGTGTCTCAGCAAAGTTTGCTTGGTGTCTCTGAGCTTTAAATGGTCAAAGAGGACCTGGAAACATCGAGGAGGACTTGGGAACCCTGATGAGGAGCTGGGAACACCGAGGAAGACATGGAAACATCAAGGAGGACACGAAAACCTCAAGGAGAACATGGAATCACCAAGGAGGACATGGAAACCTCAAGGAGAACATGGAATCACCAAGGAGAACATGAAAACCCCAAGGAGAACATGGAATCACCAAGGAGAACATGAAAACCCCAAGACCCCAAGAACATGGAAACCTCAAGGAGGACATGGAAACATCAAGGAGGATCTGGAAACACCAAGGAGGACCTGGAAACATCAAGGACGATGTGTGAGAAAAAGAACCTAACCTATAAATGAGGTTTTTTAACTTTTTGGAACATCAGAACCTGAAATTAAAAACCCTTTCGGGCCACCGAGTTTGTCAAGACAACCAAGAGGAATAAAAACTTTGGAGATCTTCCCTCTCTGTGGATTTTCATGGTTTAAAAAGTGGAAAATTCTTCCCAGCGCTGTGGACGTTCCCTGACCTCCAGCTGATTGCCCATAAACAGATAAACAAAGCCAATCCCTGGCTGAAAAATTCGATTTTGGGAGATCTTTGTGAATTTTTTTGGCTCCAGAACAAGACAAGGAGCAGAGTTGAGGAATGATGAGGGGTAGGACAAGACATGATCTCATCTGAACCTGGACCAAGGGGAATGGAGGAGGCAGAAAAACAATTGTCTGCCCTTATCCAGGAGAAGCAGGAATGGCGAAACTGCTGCCAAAAGTCATCCCAAAGAAATAAAAGATTAAACAGCTGTCAAATGCCAGAAAAGAGCGGGATCATGGAGCAAAGAACCACGAGGAGAACTCTGATGCTGTGGATGGGAATAGAAGAGGAACAATAGAGGAATGTGCCAGGGGTGAGATTCCCTGTCCAAGCCCAGCATGTGGCCCTGGAGAAGAGGATGATGATCCAAAAGATTCCAGGGAGATTCCATGTGAGCCACTGAGCCGGGATACTGCAATGCACAGCTTGGCTTGGGGAAGTGAGAGGCTCCATGGAGATACTCCATGGAGCATTGCCAGATGTTTTCTAGGATGAGAGGAAAACGGGCACAGATCTGACACAAAGGAGGAGGGAAAACTAGGGAAAAACAGGGAACAGCTCTTTTGGATCTTTGCCTCCTCCTTGAAGTGAACTTGGGAAAGTTTCTTCCCCTGTTTTCCAAGGTGGACAGGGCTTGGAGCAAGCTGGGATAGTGGAAGAAGTCCCTGCCCATGGAATGAGATGGGCTTTAAAGTCCTTTCCAACCCAGCTCATTCTGGGATGATTCCATGACAACAATTCCATGACAACAATTCAATGACAACGATTCCATGATAATGATTCCCCACCATGACAACATTTCCATGGTAACAATTCCATGTTTGCTACACCCCAGCTCCAATCTGCTCTCTCTGCTCCATGATCCCGTGTTGGATCTGAATTGGGATGGGCACAAGCTCTGTCATTCCTACAGGATTTGTGGAGGGCAGTGGGTGAATCCTGAACAGATGAATCCTCCCCTCTGAGGTTTCTGTTCCCTGTGGTCTTTGGGGCTGTGTTTCCACAGGAAAACCCCACAGGGGAGGAACTGTCATCCCAGGGGGACTCAGACCTTTGGATGGGGACAAACTCCTTGGGAAATGTCCTCAGCTCCTGGTGATGGAGGAAGGGAAGAGGAGCCTGCTCTGGATCCAAAGGCTCTGGCTAAGCTCCAATGGGATCATTCCATTTGTTGTTCTAAATCCCAACCCAAAACTGGGGCTTCTCTCTTTCCAGACATCCCAGCTCTGATTCTTCCTCACTAAAATCCAGGAGGGATGACCCTGGATCTCCAGATAATCCTGACCCATACATTCAATCAAGAGTCTGGGATCAGCCCAGGAATGATGGGAACACACTGTGACAAACAGATCCTGCTGGGAATTAGTGGCAGTTCTCCCTCTGTTTTGGTGTCAGCATTATCCCAATTTTTACGTGGATGTTGCTCATGCACAGAAACATTCAGGAAAGAAAAAACTATTTATGCTTTGCAATTCAAAGGATATATAAAAATATTTCTTCCCCCTGTACAACCCTAGTGCCTGTAATTTTTATCTACATTTAACAATAGGTTTGATTTATTTTAATTCTAAATAATTCAGTGTTGAATTCATTTCAGTGAGAGCTGCATTTTAGGAGGGGGGTTATGTTTGTTTATAAATAAATTTATGGCTTTTGCTGATTCCTTGAATTTCTGAGGGATTGTCAAATGTTCTCAATCTTGAGTAATAAACACAAGCAAAGAGTGAGTCACTGGTTGGGGTTTTTTGGTATTTTTGCATTGTTCCAGCAGTGAAATGATAACTTAGAAATGTATTTGAGCCAGAAAATCAGGAGGGGTAGAAGAAGAGAGCAGGAAAACAGATTGATTTATGAAAAGTTGATATTTTGATAACTCTTACTTGGTGGGAAATGGTTATGATGAAGTTTGACTTCTTTTGATGAGGCGAAGCAAGAAAAGAACATCACAAATAAATATTGGCTGTCAAAGATTTCTGTTCAGGACAAGAGGGAACGGCCTCAGGCTGGGCCAGGGCAGGCTCAGGGTGGAATCAGCAGGAATTTCCCCATCGAAAGGGTGCTCAGGCTTTAGCAGGGGCTGCCCAGGGAGGTTTGGAGTGCCCATCCCTGGAGGTTTCCAAGGAATTCCTGGATGTAGCATTCAGTGCTCTGGGCTGGGGACAAGGTGGGGATTGGGCACAGCTTGGACTCGATGACCTTGGAAGGCTTTTCCAGCCTCAGGATTCTGAGATTTTGTGACGTACAATAGATGGAGAGGAGCTGCAGCTCCTGTCAGAACCTCACAGCCACCACATACTTCACCAGGTCTGAATCCAAACCCTGGACATGTCAGAGGAAGGAGACTTTTCCCTGGATTCCACTGGGCTTTGGTCCGGCCCTAATCTGAGAGGCTGATAAAGGTGTGGGGCACAAACTCAGGATCCCACCTGCTCTTCCTGACCTCCTTCAGAGTCTGGGGAAATTAATCCTTAATTAGCCCTCAGAAGAGCAGCTGGTTGCTGCTGGTGGGGTCTTTTTCCTCATTAGGGTTTGGATTAATTGTCCGGAGAAACCGGATACTCCATCCCTGTAAGTGTCCAAGACCAGGTTGGATGGGGCTTGGAGCAGCCTGGGATAGTGGGAGCAGTTCCTGCCCATGTCAGGGGGTGGAACGAGGTGCCCTTTAAGGTCCCTTCCAACCCAAACCATTCCAGAATTCCATGACCCTGTGGAAGAGGACATTCAGAGGGCAGAGTGAGGAACAATCCTGAGTTTTAAGAAAGGATGGAAGCAGCTTTCCAGGAGCACCCACAAAAAGGGAGGGCTGAGTTATCCACCCTGGGAGCTGATTTTAGCCACAATCACCCACCTGGGACATGCAAATTCCCTGCCCTTGGTGGTTCCCTCTCCACCTCCCCCTCTGGAAGAGCAGGAATGCTGCACATTCTGATAACCACATCCAACCCTAAAGTTGTACCGGTTCCTGCCTTGCTCCCAGGACTCAGGGAAAGGAGAGGACAATCCCTGGCTGCATCCATGAGCTGTTAACCCTCCCCACCCCAGAGGAGCATTTTGCCAAGGAGTGAGAATTCCCAAGGGAAGAAGAGCATGGGATTGGTCGCACCCAACACGACCTTTGACCGACGGATGGCGGGGCCTTTCCCAACTCTGTGTGTGTCACCAGGCAGATCCACAGGCAGAGAACAAACCAAACCCAAGCCACTGCCCTCCAGGGTGGCTTGTCCCCTCCCAGGATGATGGCACTGCACCCTCCCTGCACGCTTCCTGCTTTCCTGGGGGACGCTCCTGTCCTCCTTGGCCACCCGTGCTCTCCGAGGGATCCAAGGACCACGCAGGGCTTTGCAGCCCTCCCTGGTGAGCTCCCAGGATCTCTGGCGTCCAGCAGGTCTGGAGAGCTCTGTAATCACCAGGAAAACGTGGATCACGGAATTCATGGATGGCATCACCCACTGGCCACGTTGGTGGCTCATTTTTTTTTTTTCCCCAAATAACTTAATCTCTCATTCCACAGAACAGAGGAGCTGCATGGAAACCCTTGGAATCCGCTGCATGGCCTGATGGTCTTTTCCCACTAAATGCTCTCCAGCAACCTTTTTTCATCCTTTGGCTGAATTTTTTCCCCTCCTCCTGTCTTTACATCACTGTCTCTCTCTCCTCCTCCACAAGGACTGTGGGTCTGTCTCCATCGTAAAGCCCGGAGCCATTCAGGTATTCCTCATCTTTGTTGTACTGCTCCGGGCCGGAGGAAGGCATGGAATTCTCTGAAATGGAGCCATTTTTCACATAACCTGGCAAATTCCGGTGGCCGTTGAGGGTCCCTGGAATAAGTCTCGTGTTGAGGTGGAGGGCAAGCGCCCCTCTGGTGGCTACATTTGTGATGCTGGTGTGGGAAACCATTGGTCCATAACTGTAGGTTGTGCTCCCACTCCGGGCTTTCCTTTTAAAGTCAAGTGCTAAAGTCCACCTGCTCCATGACTTCTTTATTTCTGCTTGGACCTGAGGGAAAAAAAAGGAGGGAAAAAAACACCATGAGTGGGAAAAGAAAAATGCCAGAAATATGTGGTGTCCACCAACGGAATGGGTGGGAAACTCTTGCGGGGACTTGGAATTTCATGGTCTTTATGGGTCCCTTCCAACTCAGGAGATTCTGTGATTCCAGGAAATTGGAAAGAATGATAAATTCACATTAAATCTACCCTTTCCAATGAAATATTGGACACTGGGAAGGCTGAATGGCTGAAAACATCTGGCTGGGAAGGTGGGATAACTCTACCCAAGGGTTAAGGGATGGAGAGCAGCACATCCAGGGAGGAATTGTCTCAATGTCCCATAAAAATCAAGTGTGAGTTGGAAAACCACCTTGAGAGGCACCTGAATCCTGAGAAATTTCCCTTGAATGGGAATTTTAGACTGGGTCTAAAGTAGTTTGCTGAATTTAGGATGAGATCAATTTCCCTTAGATTTTATCCTCGTTTTATCTGCAGAACATAAACAGTGATTTTGTAGTTTTATTTCCCCTCAAAATACATAAATTTAGGTTATAAATTCCCCTTAAAATATGTAAATTTATGTTATAAATTCCTTTTAAAATACATAAATTTTGTTTTATGCCAGTCCATGGAAATTCTTCCCTGGGGTACAGCCATTGACCATCCACTTTCTTAATTAGCAGCAATAGAGGGAATTAATGGAAATGAGGAAAATAAATTATTATTCTGGAAACAGATAAAAAAGTCAAAAGACCCTAGAAAAATTTAGATTTTTTTTAATCAGTGACTCTATCAATCCATTTCTCTTCCTAATTTGAAATGAAGCAGCACTAAGCAGCACTTGTGCTTGGAAATTAAAAATTCCACATTTTTTCTCCATTAGCTGCTTCCAGTAGCTCATTTATTGGTGACATATTGACCTGGGGGTTTTCCACCAGAAAAAAATGAGGATTTGAATTTTTTATGGGGACTGAGAGACCTTGGACTGCAAAATAAAGTTGTTTGTTGTAGAAAAATGAGGATGTGCTGATGTGCATCCACCTGGGTGTGGAATTAACCCAAGAAGGGAGGGAATGAAGATGTTCATGACTCACCTCTCCATTGCAAAAACAGTATATGATGGCGACAAAAAATCCCTGGAAGAAGGAAGAAACAACAAGTTAATGGAGATTCAGGGAAATTTGGGTCTCTTTTCTGCCCAGCACCCCCAGGCTTCTCTGAGACTGGGGACATTCAAAACCTGCTGTGAAAAATGTCTGTAAGAAATGTGGGATTGTTCAGTGGGGCAGGAGATGGAAACAGAGAAAATTCCCTGTGGATGAAGCTCCTGGTGGACAAGGAGCCAGCAGAGTGTCCTGGGGGAGAAGAGGCCAACAGGATCCTGGGGTGCATTGGGAAGAACATTTTTTGCCGGACACATTTCCCATTTTCTTGTTGCATTTTGCAAGAAGAAAATAGATTTGAGGCTCAAATATTTTCAAATCCCCTCATGAATTAATTCTAGTGTACTGTAAACCCAGCCCTGCTTCCAAGCCAGCCTTGCACCCACATTTCCCTCCTCTCCCCCTTGAAATTCCCATGTTTTCCTGGAGTTCCAATACCTGGAAAGAGTTGAACAGCATTTCATAGTGCATTTGAACTTGCCAAAGAATCCCTGACACATCTGTGTATGGCATAGCCATGAAAACAATATAGTGAACGCCAAACAGAGGCATAAGGACAAGGGTAGATTTCAGCAGCTTCCTGCAGGGAAAAAAAAAAGGGAAAAGAAGGGAATTAATGCATGGATAAACCCTCTCAACATCACCAGCCCAGCCAGGTTTGTCCCTGGGCATGAGTTGCTCCTGGTTTTCTCCTTGTCCCCTTGGATATGGGATGTTTACATAGGTGCTGTGGAATTCCACCTGGAATTCCAAGCTGTTGCTTCATGCTCCAGCATGGGCCAGTCCCTGTGTGATGCTGGAGGTGGCTTTTCCAGCCTCAGACCAGCTCCAGGTTTGGGTCAGGATCATGGGGCGAAGGTCGAGAGGAAGGAAAGGAATTTATGCTGCAATTCCAGCTCTCAGACTCCAATTAAAATCCACCAAATTCACCAAATCCCCTTATCCCTAAAGGATGGTTCTCCATCTTCACGTGGTCCTACACGACCTGCAGTGGCTGACACTGCTTGAGTGGGAGGTTGGAGAATTGACTTCCAGAGGTCTTTTCCAACCTCAACCACTCTGTTGAGGTAAGGCAGGAAAATCCACCCTGGATCAGTGCAATGAGCAGATCTGGAGAAGAGGGAAGTGGGTTAGGAGTGGAATTACTCCAGATATCCAGGGGAAGAGGACAGAGCAGAGGTGAACACTCCTAGGAGGTGCTTTGGGCTTCAGCATCACTTGGAAAAGCTCCTTTTTCCAGGAAGCAGCTCCCCCTCAGCACGGGATCAGTGCTGGGGACTCCACGGAGGCACCACAACCCGGAATAGTTGGCTGGGCTGGCTCCGGAGGGAATCAGCTTTGCCTGGAAGTGACATTAATTGAGGGATTAGACCTTGTGCCAAGAGTTCCAGCAAGTCCCCGAGTGCAGCAGGGATCGGGAAGGGCAGGAATCACTCCCAGAAAGGCTCGGCACCGCCTCTGTCCAGTGCCTGCAAACCACCGAGGGAATTTAACACTTTAAAAGGAGCAGGCCACATCCAAACCATAATTAATGGCAAAGCTTCAGCCAGGGAGAAGTAAATAAATGGATAAATCAGAGCCCTGACAGGGCAGCAGGGAGAACTGGGAGGTGTTTTCCTGCCAAATCTCCCTCCTGCCTCAAATGTGTGTTTGGAGAGGGAGGTGGGAGCGATGAGCTCATGGTTTACATCCCAAATCATTCCGCTCTCCCCCCTTCCCAAGTGTCCTGTTGGGCAGTCCAGGAGATCCCAAGAAGACTTGGGAGCTCTCAAGTAGCCGTGGTGTCCCAGCAATCTGATTTTTCCATCCAATTTTTGACCATGCTACAAATAACCTGAATTATCAAGGGAGATGAGCTGGCAGAACAAAGGAAAACCAAACAAAAAATGAAACGAAGTTGGAATCTTTTTTTCAGTTCAGCCAAGGCACTGAAACACCCGCTCAAGGGCAGGTTTAACCAATAGGCCAAGCTTAACAAAGCACAGGAGGGAAATAAAAATAAGCAAATAAACTGATACAAGTTTTACGGCCTTCAACAGCACAAACAATATTTTATTTTTGTACTTTTGGTTCAAAAACTGGCTGAAGAGTTGGAATTCCTCCCTAACCTCCAGCAGGTTGGATTTGAAAGGTTTAGGAGATTTTTAAATTGCTCTGGTTCATTCTGCATTACCACACTTGGAAGACAACAAACTTTTCAAGTTCTTTTAGGTGGCACCAGTGTCACCCTGAGCTTTCTCCACAGCCAAGGGGGTGAACAAGGACTTTGTCCCATCCCAGAAAGGGGACAGGGCAGGTGACACTCACCTGTACTGTTGTCTCGAGTCACACCTCCCTGCATTCGTCTCTCGGAGCTTGGTTGCAAGGACTCTGATAATATTGATAAAGAGAATAAAATTTACCTGCAAGGAAAAGAAAACAAACAACAAAGAAATGAGAACTATTAAAAAAATTGATGAAAATGGTGGAGTTGTTCAGTCGGTGTTTCCCCCAGGTGAGGCAAGAGCTGGGACTGGGGAGGAAGCTCCTCCTGTGGAAAGGAGGAGCATTCCAGGAATGATTCCAGGGTTTTTAACCTTCAGGGAGAATACAGAATGGCTCACAAGGTGTGGACATCTCACATGGAAACATCTGAGGCAGCCAGCCCAGCAGGCACCTGGAGAAGGCAAAAATGAGGTTTTATTTGCCTTTACAGCTCAGCTGGGATTAAAATCCCCTTGGGATACCAGCAGGATGTCTTCCTGCATTTCCATGAGCAAAAGGAAAGAGGAACAAGCCCAAGGCACCATGGTGAAGGCACCATGAGTGAAGAGTGAAGAGTGGACCTAACTGGAGATGACAGCTCAAGAATGCAGAAGGGCAATGAAACTGTTGGATTTCTCCCATATTTCTGCTGCTGAGCTTCCTCTGGGAAGTGTTTAGGATGGAGCAGACGAGGACAGTCAGGGAATATCATCTACTGCCTTTCTGGGAGACACATCTGTGAACCCAACTCGTGGACATCTGCTCAAGATAATTCCAGTGGTGCCTTAGAACGGGCTGCCCCAGGAAGAAGTGGAATCCCATCCCGGGAAGTGGTAGAATCCTGTGTGGATGTGGCACCTGGAGACAAGGGTTAGTGGTGACCATGGTGGTGCTGGGGGAATGGTTGGACTTGATCTAAGAGAACATTTCCAACCTTCACGACTCCGTGATTCCTGTCTTGTCCTACAGGAACACGCGGAGGAAAATTTAATGGCAACACCTCATGGAGCAGAAAGATGGGTTGGCATTGGGGAGATTCCCATCTTTGTAGAGCTCTTCAGAGCTTGGTTTCCCTGGATTCCACCATCCATGGGATTATGGAGAGGATACAGGCAGAGCCATCCCATAACTGCACTGAGCAGATCTCTGTTGTTGGATAATGCCTATGGATTCCTCTGGAGCCTTCAGCATTTCAAGACACTGAATTACCACAGCACACACTGGCTCGGAGTTTTAGGGAGGGGCCATTGTGAACCTCAAGATGGATGGTCCAGGAGACCTCCTTGGACTCATTTTGGTTGGAGCCAGAGCAGATCCGTGTTCTAGCATTTCCATAACAGAGATTTCTCCACCACAACCATTGGAGAGTCGTTCCCATGGCCAATTATCCTCCTGGGAAAACCAGGAATTCCCTGAGCTGCTGAGCCAGCAGGGGCTGGTTTGCCATGGCTTTGTCTCCTGTGGTTGGAGTCCTCCTCCTTTGAGGAGGTGCAAGCTCATTTGGAAATGTTTTCCACAAAAAAAATGCAGGGAAGGTCGTGCCATACCCTTTCCTTCACTGGGATATGAGTGAAAATTCTCTCTCATATCCATTTCCCTGTTTTCATGAGGTTTGTGGGAATTTTACACCCCTGCAACCCCATTCCCTGAGTTCCATTCAGCTGAAATTTCCTGACTGGCACAGGAATTGTGATGGAGGAACAGACAGACCTACAGGCAGGGAAGGACAGAGCCTGGGGGCATTTAATTCCTTGGAAACCATCTGAAAGGGAAAAACCAAGCTCTCTATAGGAGCTTTTCCAGCTTTAAAGGCTCCAAAGTGCAATCTTCTTTTGCATTTGCTGGCAAAATTAAAGATGCCCAACCTTATCACACCCAGGAGGGAAACTCCTCTATTTCCCCAAATGTGCTAAATTTGAAAAGAAATCTAGACAAAGGAATTGCATCCAAATTAGCAGAAAGTGGAGAGATTTTAAACTCCTCAGCCTCTAAAATCTCATCCAGAAAATGCAGAACTTAGTCCAGCAACGTGGGAATGGCAGAAGCAGCCAAGTGAACAATGCGAACCCACAGAAATTAAACAGACACAACCCACGGAATATTTTTGCATAATAAACAGCTGGATTTGCAAATTGCCAGGGCACAGGCACAGCCTCCTGGAGAAACCTTATTTTTCCAAGGATGAGCCTCAATTGGGCTCTTTCTCCTCTGCTAATTGGCCTTTAAATGAAATGCAATGGGGTTGCTGGAATTCATTTAATTGAACCATCTGAACTTTCTTCTCCAGCCTCTGCTGTTCCATTTCCAAAGATGTGGTCTCGGGGATGTGTTTCTTCCAAGGAATTGCTGGAACCAGGTGGAGAATTTCCACCAAAAGGATGAAACCCAGCCCCCCAAACCCCAAAAATCTCACCTAATGGCACAGATGAGCACATCCACCTCAGAAAATTTCCTGCTCTTTGTGTGTCTGGTGTTCTTCTCACCCACACTGAGCATCGTCCAAGGCCTCCTGATTTGGGAGGCAGGAGGAAGAGCTTGATTCCAAACCCTCTGGATTGTGGAGGGATTCCCACCAGCTCCACTCGTGGATGAGTGGAAAGGGAGATGGTATTTGGGGGAGTGCATGAGCTCTTTTACATGGATTCCATCAGGTAGAGCAATGGAGAACCCCAAATAAAGAGAGGGGGACGAGGGTAATGAATGAATTCATTAATTACGACATAATTGAATTCTCCTGGTGCAGATAATTAAATCTTCTAACGCCCTCTCCAGCTTTGGAGACTTCCTCCTCTCTTGGCATAATGTCGCTTGGATCCTTCCTTTCCCCTCTGGCCCCTGGAGAGGGCTTGGAATAATCTACCCTCAGTGATTAAAGATCCAATCAAAGCTGGGATGTTTTCATTTTTCTTCCCACCTCAGGCTTCCCAGGCTTTTACCAGTTCAGAAAGAACGGGATGACCCTGAAACATGCCTGGGAAAAGCTTTGGTCCAGCTACAGGTCCCAGATTCCGTCTCTTCCAACTGGAGATGCCTGGTAAGAATGTGTTAAGGCCCCTGAGAGTTTCCAGGATCATCTGGGTTGGAAGTATTGCCTTGAATGTTGGTTTCATTGGTGATTTTAGGGTTTTAGCCCTGAAAATGTGGGATTTTTCTCTCCTTGAAGTCACTCACAAACCCTTCTGCCATATTCAGCTGCCAAAATTCTAGGCAGGACAAACATGAACCCCTCAAAGTGGATATGTAGGGATTATTATAAGGCAGGATTTTTGATAAGAGTGTGATTAGAGTAGGAAATCCTGGATCAGCTAGAGGAAAGGACCCAAAGGCCTCCCAGCCCCTCATTCAGCCCATACTCACCACGATAGCTGCCAGGATGGGCACCTGAATAATCCACTTTAAATTGCCAGCACTCAAGTCCCAACACCTGAGAAGAGATGGACATCCTGTCAGGAAAGCACTGGAAGAGCAATCGACTTGAGAATTCTGTTGGAAAAATCCCCCTGGAAGGATGAGTTCCTCCCAAGCCTGGCAGAAGGACCTTGCTCTAACCCTGCCTGCACTCAGTGAGACTTGCAAATATCACTTTTCCTGTGGTTATGCCACTACAAAATGAGAATATTCCTATGGTTGGGATGGTTCTGCTCTCCAGAGGGTGAAGCTTTTTCCAGCTCCTTCCACACCCATCCAGACTCATTCCTTCTGGGCAGGAATGGATCCTTTTCCACTTCTTCACTTCCTCACCAGAAATAAATCCCTACATTAAAAGTGATCCAGGTTTCATGAACACAGGAGAGGCTGAACTGATGTAGCATCACAGAATCCTGGAATGGGTTGGGTTGAAAGGGACCTTAAAGATGATTTAATTCCAAATCCGTGCCATGCGAGAGAGGTTTCTCCAAACCCCCTCCAACCTGGCCTTGAACATTTCCAAAGATGAGGCAGCCACAGCTTCTCTGGGTGACCTGTACCAGGGCCTCCCCATCCTTACAGGGAAGATTTTTTCCCAATATCCCATCCACCCCTGCCCTCTGGCAGTGGGAAGCCATTCCCTGTGTCCTGTCCCTCCAGTTCCTGATGAATAATCCCTCTTCAGCTTCCCTGTCGGCCTCTTCAATCCTGGATATGTCCCTGCTCATGGCAGGGGGTTGGATTAGATGACCTTTAAAGGTCTTTTCCTACCTAACCATTCCATGATTCCCCCTTGGAATAAACCTGCACAACTTCCCATGGGGACAGGTGGTGATGGGGACAATCCTAGGGTTCCACACTCGCTTCCCGGGGATTTCCTTCAACCCTGCCCTTGCAGCCCAAATCCCCCAAAATCTTTTATCTCCATCCACCTTCAGTCCTTATCCCAGTGAGGACTGGGAGGGCCAGTTGGTGACATGGATGTTGGGATGCTGGGATGCAGTCCTCAAGGAACGGGCTCTATTTGCTCCCAGGAGTTTCTGGCAGCCATTGGAAAAGCGGACTCAGTGTTAATTATTCTGTTGGAATTCTCCTCAGCTCTGGAGACAGGAATGCCACAGCTTTTCCTTATCTGATCCAGGTAAGCCCCACATGGCACTGACAGTTTTCCCAGGCCAGCTCCTCAGGGAAGGCAAGGCTGGAAAGCCACCAGTGCTCCCTGGAACCTCTGTGAGGATGAGCCGGTGTCACAGATGTGTCACCCTTCAGCAGCTCTGCTGATCCACTCGTCTGAGCCTGGAGCTGAAATCCCCTTTGGAAAGCAGGGTCTTCCCAGGCTGAGCCATTTGGGAATGCCCGAGGACCCTCAGCTGGAGGATCCTGGGAACATGGAAGTGCTTGTGTGGTCAAGCCTGTGTGTTTTGGGGGAAAGGTCGGGTTGGATGGGGCTTGTAGCAACCTGGGATGGTGGAAGGAGTCCCTGCCCACGGGGGTGGAATGGGATGAGCTTCAGGTCCCTTCCAACCCAAACCATCCTGGGATTGTAAAATCCATGGAGGAGTTACAGTTCTACCGCCCCACCACGAGCAAAAACCTCTCTGACTGCGCTGCAGCTGCTGTGTCCCAAATTCATTCCCGCTCATTCAGGATTTTAAGGATCCCTGCCCAGCTGTGACAATGTGTTCTGTGACCCATTGTTCTGTTATCCCTTTATCTCCAGGGATAAGAACTGCAGGTATTCCCATAGAACACAGGTGGCAAAATGAAAGAAAAAATTATCCTTCCCTTTCATCCACCACTCTCCTCCAAAAGTTAATGACGTCAGAGTAGAATTCCAGCTCTACCTGGTTCTTTTTCCTTTTGAATTCACCCATAAATCCCACAAAACTTTGCACGTAAGAGGGAGAGAAGGAAACCCAGTGGGACTTACTCTGTGTCGGCCAGAGTGGCTCTGACGCTGGCCCACACTGTGACAAACACAGCAGGGAGTCCTGCAAAAAGAACACAGGTGACATGAGGTCAGTGGGGACCGAGGGCTCCGGCACCAAAATTCCAGGTGGAGTCGGTTAGGGGAAGGTGGAAGGAGCAGCATTTAATTATTCAGGCATAATTGAGCCTTGGAAAGGCTGAGCTTTCACATCTGAGAGCTGAACTGGTTCAGTTTGAGATGCTCACAAAAGACACTGAGGGGCTGGAGTGTGTCCAGGAAAGAGAATGGAGCTGGGAAGGGTCTGGAAAACTCCTGAGGGAGCAGGAAAGGGGCTCAGCCTGGAGAAAAGGAGGCTCAGGGGGGACCTTGTGGCTCTGCAGAACTCCTGACAGGAGGGGACAGCCAGGGGGGGTCGGACTCTGCTCCAGGGAACAGGGACAGGAGGAGAGGGAACGGTCTCAGGCTGGACCAGGGCAGGTTCAGGGTGGAAATTGGGAAAATTCCTTCCCCAAAAGGGGCTGCTACACATTGGGACTGCCCAGGGCAGTGGTGAAGTCCTCATCCATGGAGGGATTTAAATCCCTGTGGATGTGGCACCTGGGGACATGGTCAGGGGTGGCCTTGGCAGCGCTGGGAATGATTGGACTTGATGATCTCTGAGGCCTGAGAGTGCTGGAAGCTGAGAGACTGAAACCGGCTTTGGCCAACTCATCCTATGGGAAGCAGAGAACTCTTCTCTGGAGCCATGCTGGGAGAGCTGGGAATGTTCCCTGGAGAGGAGAAGGCTCCAGGGAGAGCTCAGAGCCCCTGGCAGGGCCTGAAGGGGCTCCAGGAGAGCTGGAGAGGGACTGGGAACAAGGGATGGAGGGACAGGACACAGGGAATGGCTCCCACTGCCAGAGGGCAGGGATGGATGGGAGATTGGGAATTGGGAATTCCTGGCTGGGATGGAATTCCCAGAGCAGCTGTGGCTGCCCCTGGATCCCTGGCAGTGTCCAAGGCCAGGCTGGACAGGGCTGGGAGCAGCCTGGGAGAGTGGGAGGTGTCCCTGCCCATGGTAGAAGGTGGAATTGGATGATCTTCAAGACCCCTTCCAACCCAAACTATTCCATGATTCCATGATTCCAATGATTTTATGCAGCACACCTTCTCCAAGATATTTCCTCCCTTCCTTCACATCAAGGAAAGGTAGAGCAGGAGTCAGGCTCCAGCAGTTTCTCCCAGAAAATCCCTGGATGGACTGGAAGCTCTGTTAAATACGAGAGAGCTGCTGCATGAAGCAGAGAAATGCTAAAATTTAGGATTATGCTTCCAAAATACCCAGCCAAAGGCTCAATCCCAAAGGAACCATCCTGATTTCAGCACAGCTACCCCAGGCCATCATCTTTTCCCTATGAAATGTGGAAAAAAATTCCCCAATATCCAAATGCAATCTTGTATTTATTTTTTTTTTAGGGTCCAGTTATTTGTACAACTGAGTCCCCTACTGGCTTCCCTTAAAAGGCAGGATCCAATCCACAGTAGCTTCCACAAATTTGGGAAGAATGACCCCTTTCAGGTGGAAAAAAAATTATTAAAAAATAAATAAAGGCGACATTTATCAGCAGGGACTGTGAAGAGGCTGTTCCCAGTCTAAGCTCACTGGGGCTCGGGGATAAGCCCAGGCTTAACTTTCAGCATGCACTTAAGTCTCATTAGGGTGCTTAAAGGTTTTCCTGACCACGGGGTGTGGAGCAGGGACGGCCGTGTCCCAAACCCAGGGACAACGGGGCCCTTATCCAGGCTGGGAGCTGGGAATGCCGAGGTAATATAAGAAAGCATAAATAATTAAACACAGAGCCTCACTCAGGCCCAGTGCTCCTACAAAGCCACATTTATAAGGAATTCATCCCGCTCCACAATTCCCTGTGCTGCTGGCACTGGGAAGAAAATCCTTGACCTGTCGCACTGGGAACTTGGAGCGAGGGAAGTGAGGGCTCGGGGAAGGTGACAGGCACCAGCTCTTTCTTCCTCCCTGCTATCCAGCTATTCCATGCTCTGGAAAATCATCCAAGATTTAAATGGATTGAACTTTTTGGTGCTCTTTCAGTTTCTATCCACTGAGGAACTGCCATGTTGAAAGGCTGTCCATGAAATATTGGATATTCCCACTACTACGAAGCTCTAAGTCCGAAGGATGGATTTTTTTTGAGATTTGGATATATTTGACAGGAATTTGTTCCTCTCTTGCCTGTCCTGACCTTCAGAAGAGACACAATTCCCATTCTCACTGATCCTGTGCCGATTTTGAGCTCCCAAGCAACAATAAAATACCCAGGGGAGAACAGTTATCCTTAAAAATCCCAACATGTGCATGGATGGATGGATGGGTGGATGATGGATGGATGGATGGATTAATGGATAAATACATGGATGGATGGATGGATGGATGGGGGATGGATGGATGGATGGATGGATGCATGGATGGATGGATGAATGTACTGATACATGGATGGATGGATGGATGGATGGGGGATGGATGGATGGATGGATGGATGCATGGATGGATGGATGAATGTACTGATACATGGATGGATGGATGGATGGATGGGGGATGGATGGATGGATGGATGGATGCATGGATGGATGGATGAATGTACTGATACATGGATGGATGGATGGATAGATGTCCTCCCCGACTCCAGCCCAGCCCCTGCAGTGCCGTGAGCGACTTGTACAGAATCCACATTGTATGCGCTGTGCATTTCCAGCCACACACACAGTGTGTACAATGCAGGTGCTATAAAGTCAGGAATCTCCCCAGCAGCCAGAAAATGGGACAGATCTGCTGGCCACCCCACCCCCTCGAGGGCTTTTCCCATGTCCGTGTCTCCCAGCAGCTGGAAAAATGGGTTTCATGCATGTGGAGTGAGGGAGCAACTGCTGGAAGGGAGTTTAGGAATAAAGACCTTGTGTAGGTCTGGGAATTCTGGTCTCAATTCCCTGGGATTTAAAAGCTTCTCTGAGGAACAATGCCTGTGTTTTATGAGTCCCTCTGTGTCCCTTTCCCCTGATGTTAAATGGGAATAACAATAACACTTTTAAGGCCTCCGGTCCGGCTTGGTAGAAATTTTTCAGGGAAGGATTATTCCTGCTTGGATAAACACGCAGGGCTCATCATCATGGATTTTAGGAGCACCTCCCACCATCCTTTCTTTCTTTTCCAGGTGTCTCTGCAATCCCCAATTTACTGAAATCCAGGACAGCCCAGCCGTGTGTGTGGGAATTAACACAGTGTGAAGGAAAAAGGCCAATGGAATCAGCTTGGGTTTCCTGGCTATTGGTCATGGTTCCTAAACTTCCTTCAAAAAACAGCTGCAGGGAGCTGGGAGTCTCCCAGGGGATTTATTGTTGCCCATAATGTCATTATTTATTTATTTAGGGTGGGTGCTGGCATGGAAAGAGTTCCTTTCCATCAGCAGGGTCTCCCTTGGAAGAAGGGAATTGGGGACTTTGATGGAGCTTGTGCCAGTGAGGATGTGGATTAAAAATACTGGACAGAAATCTGTGGAGATGACATCAAAGAATTGCTCTTTGTCCTGCTTTTCCCAGAAATAAGATGTTGTAGAGTGATTTTTGCTCCCTGTTTCCACCTTGGAGATCTCCAGGCAGGGCAAATTCAATGCTGATTATTGCCAGAATATTCCAGTTTTGGGGGCAAATCTGTCTTTTCTGTGGAATAACTATTTATCCCTGATTCCCTGTCACTCATTGCTGCGGTGTGGGCAGGATCCAGTGCCCGCTGCAGGGAACTGGAATTTTTCCACTGTCTCCAGTGGCTCCTGGATTGGTTTGCCCTTTCCAGTGCCCAAAAATTATCCAAACAATCCGCCTGAGCGGGTGTCTGTGTGGACATTATCATCCCAATCCAAACAAAGCAATCCCAACTGCCACCGGAGGGATCGTGTGTTCTCATTCCAGAGGAATTTCCATGGGGCAGCCTCAGGCTCCTGGAAGCCCAGGGATGCTGGCTGTTGTGACAGGTGTGACTCCAGCCCTGTGGTCGCTCCGATAAAATGATTATTCCTTGGCAGAACTTTGGAGAACTAACGAGAGCAATCCTTGCCTGTCCCAACTTTTTCCTTTGGTTTTGCTTGTTAAACACATGGCATTATTTTCCAGCTGCTTCCCTCTCCTTCTGAATTCCCTCTGGGGAATTGCTTCTTTAAGTCTGCTCTTTGCAGTTTAATGTTATTTTTTGAGAGGGAATTTTTACAGAGCCTGAAGGTTTGGAGGAAGATGAGTTTATTTCTCTTTTCTAATTTAATTTAGTTGGGGTTTTGTTCATTTGCTTTAGCAAAGAGGTGCCATCCAAAGCCCTCTCTGTCCCTCGGCAGCTGAGATAAGAAATGCCAAATCCCCAAAATAGAATCCCAGAATGATCTGGGTTACGAGGGACCTTAAATCCCATCTCATTCCATCCCCTGCCAAGGGCAGGGACAACTTCCACTATCCCAGGTTGCTTCAAGCCCCATCAAATATCTCTTAATTTGTTGATTTTCCCAAAAATTTTCCAGCCATCCAGGACCAGGCTTTTCCTGAAAGATGGATTCCCACTTTGGAATATTTCTATATTTACACTTCCCATCTTTATAATCTGTCAGCACCAGCAGTTTCTGACCTATGGGGCAGCTGAACAGGAGGCTTGGAAGCAGCTCCTTCCCCATATCCCACTTGGGAAGGAGAAAGGCTGGAGAGAGCCCTGCCCCGGAGTATTGAATCCCAAAAATCTGCAATCCTTCATAAACTCAGTTCTGGGTTCCCTGCCTTGCTTTGAGCTCCACTGCTGGAGACAGCCACCAACTTTTTTCCATAAAAATCTCGTTCTGGAACAGGGATGGGGGTGGTGCACACCTGAACCTTGTCCCAAAAATGCAGTCAGGATGTGGCCAGGTGGATTTGCGATATGGAATTTGGGAAGTGGTGCTGTGCCAGGTAACCACAGCCCCCCTGGACAGGTTTTCCTGCTGTAATTCCTGTTTGAACCCACACCCCATTATCCTTCCTTACATCCTCAAGGATCATCGGAAACATTCCCTGTTCTCCTCCCAACCTCCAGACTCCGAGACAACTGTGGGCAGTTGTTTTATTGTCCCAGCACCTCGTAACTCCTGGGAAGCCAAAATTAAAGCCAGGAGTGAACAGAAATCCCATTCTTCTCCGAAATGTGCGTGCCCAAAACGTCTTCTCCTAATGAACCCTTCCCTGCACCCACATCCCGCCCCTTTCTCGTTACTCAGGGAAAAGATGCCCAAGTTGAAAGAAAAGGAAAATAAAAACTCTTCCCCACAAATTGCAGGTTTCCAGTGGTGTTCCAAGGCTCAGGAGACCTCAAGGATTTGAACCAGCTGAGGTTTAAGGGAGGAAATCAGAGCTTGGGGCTCTCATTGGGAGCAGATGCTCAAAACCTCACACGGATTTCTGCCCCTCCAGCTCAGCACTGGTTTCTCAGCAGGAGATCCTGGGAAGAGGTGGGGATAAATCCCTGAAACTGGCTGTCTCATCCCAAATTTAGCCCTCACATTTCCTGCCCTGGAAGGGTGGCAAAATGTGGGGGTGGTGAGGCACCACCAGAGATTTGTGGCTGCCCCTGGATCCCTAGAAGTGTCCAAGGCCAGGTTGGACAGGGCTTGGAGCAGCCTGGGACAGTGGGAGGTGTCCCTGCCCATGGCAGGGGTGGGACTGGATGGGATTTGAGGTCACTCCCAACCCCAACCCATCCTGGGATTCCCTGGCTCTTTGTGCTGCCTCTCCGAGCCTGGCCTGATCCTTCTGGAGACCCTGGAAGAGCCACAGTGAAAACACCACAATTCCAGAATGATAACACCACAATTCTGGAGTGATAACACCCCAATTTTGAATGATAAAGGCTTTCCAGTGTTGGAATTCGAAATATAAGGAATTCTTAGAATGCTGAATTTGTAAGTCAAAGTTTAGAATTAAACACAGAATTTGATTTAAGACTTTAGAAAAAGCTTTTAAACTTAGGCATTAAAAATGAAAATGTAGATTTATAGCTTAAAGTAAAGACACGTTAAATGAAGTAAAAGAAAGTTTAGAGTTTTACAGTTTAAGATATAGAAAAAATAAAAGTAGTTATTTTAGTAATAGTAGTTATAATAAAATAAGTAAACAAAAAGATTAGAATATAGTATTGTAACTTTGCGTATTATAATATAATTAACTAACAAAGTTTATAAGACAAAATATTTAAAGATTAGGTAAAAAAAAAATAATTTTTATTAATAGTGTTTTATTAATCAATAAGTCCTTAAAAAGTCTTCTAATTAAAGGTCTTGTGATTTGTTTTTAAAAAAAAAAAGTCCAATTTTTTTAAAATTCAAAAGTCCCATCTCTAACTTATTCAAAACTCCCCACAAAAAAAAATTAGCACATCCCAGGATGGAAAGCCTGTCCTTGCAAGAGTTGCTCTTCCTGCCTCCATCCCCTCTTCCATATTTCTGTACATCCATGATTTCCTTCAAGAATCACCTCCAAGAGGCATTTCCAGGAGCAGCCATGACTTACCCCAGCCAAATAATGTGAATCCCCAGAGATATTTCTTCTCTGAGAAAAATGCCATGAAGATGAGGCTGTGGAGATAGAGCCCTTCCACCAGGATCCAGTAGTAATTGGTTGCCAGGAAGTAGAGGAAGAAGGTGACAGCTACTTTACAGCCCACCTGCAGCGACCACAGAAGGACAGAGAAGGAACACGGGGTGAAATTCTTGTGCTGCACAAACGCATCGAGGTGGGGAACAATGTGGAGAAAGGTATTCAAACAGAAAATTCTGTTTCAGGGTTTTTTATGAGGGGGAAAATCTGTGGAAGAGCAGGAAAGATAAACTGTTGGGAAAAAACTCCTGAGCCAAAGATGACTTTTCCTACAGTTGAGTTGGGAAGTAGAGAAAAAGAGATGATGGCCTGATCCTGCTCTCTCCTGACCTGGTGATGAGGGGCTCACACACTTCCTAGAGCAGTTGGGGTTCATCTTTTCCCTGTGTTTAATCTTCTCCTTGTGTTCCTTGTCCACGCTGGAGGCCAAAGGGCCTTGGCCAAGTTGTCCTGGTCTGGGTGTCCTGCTAAAGTCACAGCCCTTGGAATTACAACTCCTTCCTCAGCTCATGGAGAGACCAAGGTGGGATGGAGTCACTCCATCCCGTCATGGATGTCCACTGGATTCTCTAGGGTTGTTTGTCTGTCCTCAACAATTGGGAACGGTTGCAGATGGCTCCTGCTGCCTTCGGAGCCAGGCATTCCAAGAGCAAACAGGACCTGGAGGTTTTTCCCTGGAAATCCCAAGGTGTCCCACTTGAGCAGCAAGATGGGACATCTGGGAGAGACTTCCAGGACATCATGGTGTTAAAGCTGAGCTCTCCCTCCACACTAAGCTGAAATCCTTCAATTTTTTGGGAGCAAAACCCTGACTGTGACCCAACACTCCCTTGGGACAAAGCCACCCTTCTTCCCAATTTCTCAGCTCCAGTAGAGAAAGACTGCAATATATTGGTGTCGTTTTGGGATGAATCAGTACAAAGCCAGCTCTTGCCAATGTGGATATCTTTGGAGTCTGGGAAGTTGGATTTCCCAGGAATTCTGTGGTTGCCACATTCCTTGGCTCAGCTTTGTACTGTCCCTTCCTTTAAGAGGAATACAAAGGATTGGCAGAAAATGCCAATAATAATACCTTGGAAACCAAAAGAGGAATTTTTTTATCCTGTCACTGCTCTTTTTGCTAAATTTTTGTCCATCAATATACACATCTATACATATATTTGCATATTGCTATATATGCAAGATATGCACACATTACACTAATTTTCTTTCATAGACAGAGGGAGTTAAAATAGATTAATTTAAAATCCTCCTAAATTAATTAATATTTTTTATATTTATAAAAATCCCCATCTAGGTTTGATAATATTTTCTATATTTATTTTCTGTATTTATTGCCTCATGCGGAGAATGTGAGGCACTAATTGCAAAGTTCCCACTTCATTTGGAAACAAAAGAAATCCATTAATTGTCGCCTTCACTTATACACATCTATACATATATTTGCATATTGCTATATATGCAAGATATGCACACATTACACTAATTTTCTTTCATAGACAGAGGGAGTTAAAATAGATTAATTTAAAATCCCCCTAAATTAATTAATATTTTTTAAATTTATAAAAATCCCCATCTAGGTTTGATAATATTTTCTATATTTATTTTCTGTATTTATTGCCTCATGCGGAGAATGTGAGGCACTAATTACAAAGTTCCCACTTCATTTGGAAACAAAAGAAATCCATTAATTGTCGCCTTCACTGCTTGTTTGCCTTGCAATTCCAAAGAGTGGGAAATGCCATTAAATGCTAATATCCAAAGAATGCCATAGATTATCCTAATTATTCCTTATAATGAGCCCGGCAAGAGGAGAAACACCAAACAATGCAGTGAAACATTTTGTGTTCTTTCCAAAAAAATGAGAGTTTTGGAGCGTGTTGAGTGAGACTCTGTAAATTAATGACACGGATCTCCGGGATGGGAGAGGAACACAATGACAAAGTTCCACTTGGGACACTCGGATGCACAGTGGGACATTCCCAAACCCTCTGATTTTTCACAGGGTGTTTCTGGTCCCTGGTTGTAGCACAAGCTGGGAAAGACTTGAGAAGCCAAGCAAATCCACAGGCAGGAAGTTTATCCCAGAATCCCTGAGGCTGGAAAAGACCTTCAAGACTATCAAGTCCAACCTGTGCCTGATCCCCACCAAAGCACCAAGTTCCACATCCAGGAATTCCTTGGACACCACCAGGGGTGGGCACTCCAAACCCTCCATGTCAGTTCCAAGGCCTGACCACCCTTTCCATGGGGAAATTCCTGCTGGTGTCCAACCTGAGCCTGCCCTGGCCCAGCGTGAGGCCGTTCCCTCTCGTCCTGTCCCTGTTCCCTGGGAGCAGAGCCTGACCCCTGCGGTTGTCCTCTCCTGTCAGGGAGTTTTGGGAAGTGAGAAGGTGCCATATCCAGGATCCCATGGGAAATCCGTGGTGGGACCAATGACAAGGAGAGCTGAGAGCTTCAGGATGTGGGAAATGTGAGGATGGGCTTCATCTCCCCAAGCACATGGACAATGCAGATATTGATATCAGAGATTTCTATAATGACATCCCCATGGAATTTTGGAGAAGAGTCCAACTGACTTCACTTAATTTTTATTTTAGGATGCTGACTTGTCTGCCTGGGTTGACTGCATTGATTCAACCAACCATAAATGGAGCCTGAGGTTCAGGTTGGACACCAGGAGGAATTTCTCCATGGAAAGGGTGGTCAGGCATTGCAACTGCCCAGGGAGGTTTGGAGTCTCCATCACTGGAGCTGTCCAAGAAATTCCTGGATGTGGCACTCAGTGCTCTGGGCTGGGGACAAGGCTGGGATTGGGGACCCACCAACCATTCCAAGGTTGGATGACCTTGGAATTCTTTTCCAACTCAATGATTCTGTCCAAGGTCCCTCTCATAGACACCACATCCTTTTTGCAGATATGACACCACATCCTCCCCACATTTTCCCTCCCAAAATGTTTTTTTTTTTCCCATATGGGGAGGAGAAAAGTCATGCATTCCCCATCCATGGAAGTGTTGTGAGCCAAGCTGGATGTGCCTTGTGCTGGGATGGTCAGGAATGTTTCCATAGCTGTAAATTCCAGGGGGTATCAGGGGAATGTAGATGGGAATCAAACCATCAACCTTGACTGCCACAGGAACAGCTTTTCCTTAGCTCAGGAACTGGGAATCCCTCTGAACCAATGGACTGAGAATGGGAAAGGATGGGAAGAGGCTGTGAAAGATGAGTAGGGTGGAAAACTCCCCAAAAGAGGGTAAGTGTTGAATGGAGAGGACAAATAAACGAATTCTGGAAAACCACTGCTCTGGGAATACTCACAAACTGTGATTTATCCGCTGGAGGTGCTTCCGTGATGGATTTCAAGTCCTCCTCGGAGATCCGCTCCATCTCCTCCAGGGCTGACCCGGAGTACAGGACTGCATCCTTCACGAAGATGCTGACAGCTCTCAGCATGAAGGACACAAACAGGTGCATGTGGATGTAGTTCCTAGTGCAGTGCAAACGTCTGGAAGAGGACAAAAAGGATTGGGAAGTTTAGTCCCGCTGTTGGATGGAGCCAGGGCCACTTCTGGCTCTGCAGAGCCCCAACTCCTCCCACTGGCACCGTGCCCCCATGGGGAGCAGAGTGAAGGTCACCCTCCCTGCTCTCCCATGGTGTTGGGAAATGGATTAGTACCTTCTCCAGGGCCTTCAGGGAATCATTGAATGGTTTGGGATGGATGGGACTTCAAGCCCATCTAATCCCATCCCCTGCCATGGACAGGGACACCTCCCATTACCCCAGACTGCTCCAAGCCCCATCCCACTTGGCCTTGGACACTTCTAGGGATTCAGGGGCAGCCACAGCTTCTCTGGACACCCTGTGCCAGTGCCTCACCATCCTCCCAGCCAGGAATTCCTTCCTAAAATCTGCTCTAACCCTGCCCTCTGGCAGTGGGAAGCCATTCCCACTCTCCTATCCACACTTGCCCTTGGATTCCAGAGGCTCCAGAACTCAGGGCCACTGGAAACCTCACAGAGCTTCCTGTAAACCATTCTTTTTTTTTTTTTTTTTTGCCTAGCTCAGTTTAGGAGCAGCTCCAGCAGTAACTCGGGTGTGCTGGGCTGTTGTCCCTGTTTTCCTGGTGTAAATGTCATCCTTTGGAGCAGTTTGTGGGCTCCACCCCAGCAATGGCAGAAGTGACCCCACAAATCCCGGTTGTAAAGCGCTTTAAGGTCCTTTTTGGAGGAAAAGCTTTTTTGGGGATGGTGAGAGGTGAATGGGTCAGAACCAGGAAGAAGAGGTGTATTTTGGAATCAGGAATCAGGATTTTGGGAAGAAGGAACTGACCTCTGTCCTCTGGAGCTCTGGTGCCATGCCTGGATTTATGAATGGATTTATATTCCCCTTAAATCCCAATAATCTGCACTAATTAAAGGCTGTGTTTTTATCCCTTTTGCAGGATGTTATGATAACAACACCAGTTGTTCTCTGCGCTTTTATAATCCAAATTACATCAAGTGGAACTGATGAGGTTTATTAAATGAGGATTGGCTTTGTTCCCTGCATTTGAAAGGGAGTCAGTGAATCTCCACATTATCCAGGATAAAATCTGGCTTGATCCCTGCTGCTGCTCTGATCCTTTGGATAAAGATGCTCCAGCATCTTGGGATAAAGTTGCCCAGGTGGTCTGGGCTGGAAATGAAGTGCCCTGAGTGGGATAAAGATATGGATAAAGAAAAAACAGGAATTCTCTTGCACACGTGGACATGGAATATTTTAACAACCTTGCCAGTGTCCAGTGGGAAATAAAGTGGAGGGAAAAGGTTGTGGTGGAGGGATGAGGTCTGCAGTCCCCTTTGGATGGGGTCTGTCACTGATTTGGGATTTGCTGTCCAAGCAAACCCCCCTGACACCTTCTGCTGTCTGCTGACATCTCTAAACACTTTCAGAGCTCAAGCCACACATTTAATTCCCATTGTTCCATGTCCAGGGCTTGGATCAAGCTTCCCAAATCCCTCTGCAGGCACCATGTGGCTGTTTTGGCCCCCACCAGCTCTCATCCAGGTCCTGCTGTTTTTTTAGGAGAAGACACGAGCAGATATTGAAGGGAAGCAAATCTGGGGCTCAAGGTATGGGGTCACTCTGCTCTATAGGGTCACCAGATAGAACATTCCCAAAGGACAAATCTCTGGATATGCGTGGCACCTTTCATCCCTCCCATCCCATGCTGTCTATGCTAGCAAGAATCCCAGAATGGTTTGGTCTGGAAGGGACCTTAAATATCATCCCATTCCAACCCTGACACCTTCCACTATCCCAGGGTGCTCCAAACCCTGTCCAGCCTGGCCTTAGATACTGCCAGGGATGGAAGCTGCAACACTGGATTGAGGAATGGACAATGAGGGTCAAAGTGGTATTTAGGGGTCTAAATCCCTTGGCAGGGATGGTGAGAAGGGAGGGGACACAATGGAGTCAGGAGGGTCATTATTGGGTCCCTGGGAAGAGCAGCAGAGTGGGGAGGTTGGAGGAATCAGCTGGGGAGATTTCCATCCCTTTCAACTGGTTTATCCTTCATGAACATTGGGACTTAGAGTGGGATTTCCCTCAGAGAGTCTTATTTCTCTGCAAATCAGCCATCTAAAACTAAGACAGTCACCTGCAGGGACAACAGGGACAGAAAATCCTGGACACTTTTCCAAGGAATTCTTGGAGACTCCCCTCTTCCCATTTGCTGCAAAGAGGGCCTGGAAAACTCCACCTGAGGGAAGCGGAAGGAGTTCCAGCATCCCCCCCACCATCCCCCAGGAAGTTTGCCCTGGGATACCCTAACACAGCCCAAATCACAGATGCCACCACCACTGGTGGCTTCCTGAGCTGCGCCACCCCAATTTTATCCTTCCAGAAAAACCCGTGGCTTTTCCGGTGACGCTTAGGTAAAAACAGAGCCGCCTACCTGAAGTATCCCAGGATAAGGACAGCAACTGTGAGGGATCCCAGGGAGATGGAGTATCCAACAGTATAAATCAAATAGAGGCGATCAAAGACCTCCTGCAGCAGAAACGATGGAGAAAACAGCGTCACAGCGGGAACGCGGCCCTACTGCACCACACAACCCTGGCAGCACGCAGAGCCCAGATCCTTCGGGAATCCCGTCTTTTTGGCAGCTTGGGAAGCGGGGTTTGTGTTCCCTGAGGTGGGGAGGTGTGATTTTCCCAAGGGATTTGAGATGGAGTGGGGTTAATCCCATGCCTGGGAGTTTTGCGGCATTTTCATCCCAAAGGAACCCAAAGCGCTTTACAAACTCTTGGCCCAGCCCAGGGATCATTTGGGAATTTTCACCTGGACAGAATACCTACTGAGCTGGGAATTTTGCTGGAATTGCACAATTTAGCCGTTGCTGGATGACTGATGTCCAGCCTGAGGGAGCGTAACCCACACCAGAAAACACGGGAAGGAAATACTTTGGCTATGGGATATGAGGAAAAAGGTGACCTGCGTTTATTTTCCCCTTTTTAAAATCCCAAGCAGCCTCTGCCTGTGGTTATCCAATCCAGACACAACCTGAGTTTGCCAAAATCCCATTGGAAACGGCTCTGTCACAGAAGAGTTCTTAATAATTAATAATTTAGGAAGTTTTAGGTTGCTGTTTTCTAAAGCTGGCCTTGAAACCCTGAGGTTTCCATCAAATTATCGGGATATTTTCCTTGATCCTGCAGCTGAACTCAGGAATTCCTGGAAAGGGTTAAAGTGCCTGCCCCCATCCCAGCCTGTCCTGCCTTTCCCAGACTGATTTTAGCAAGAAATCCCAAAAAACCCAACCAATTCAGCATCTTTCTCCTCATTCCCTCCTTTCCCTCGCCCTGCCCACGGGGCTGCAATAACGTCAGGAATGCTGGGCTCTGAATGACAGCTCTGATTGGGATTTGAGGCTTGGAACGCTGTCCTGGAATGCCAAACCTCAGCCCTATTACATCAGAATCCGCAGATTTGGGAATGTTTCTCTGTGGTTTGCACTGGAGGAGCGAAGCCCTTGCCAATATTAATTTACTGAGTGTGTCTGTGCGTATTTATGGGATATTTTTATAGATTTTTATAGATCTGTCTGTGCAGGCAGCAGGCCCTGAAAAGCCAAGAAAAGGAGATTTCAAAGCTTGCAGGGAAAAATATCCTGGTGTGATTTTCCTGCTGCCAAGCTGGAATCCTCTTGGAGCTGGAAAACGTTTGCCTCCATAGTAAAAAATGAAATAATAATAATAATAATAATAATAATAATAATCTTCTCACTCCAAGGTTGGAATTTTCAGTAAAACAAGAGTTGTGAGGCTTTAACAAAACATCCCTGAGTCTCATTCAGAAATTTCACTGGGAAGTTCCTATGGGTGGGAATTGCCTTGGGAAGAGCCTCTGGATTGGCAGGAGGTTTTGGAAAGTTGAGTGCTCTGATTGACCACACGGCCTCTCTTTGAAAGGAGGTTGAGCACCAAGAGCCAAGATACAGAAAACCTCTCCTGGAGCCCTCCTTGGAGAAGGAGGTGCCCCAAATCCTATCTGGAGTCACTCTGGAAAGCCCTTGGAAATGTGATTTCTTGGATGGGGTACTCAGCTTCCTTTGGGGTACCCAGTTTCCCTTGGGGAAACCCTTTGGAGCAAAAAATTGAGATTCTCCACTTCCACTTCTCCCTCATTTGGAGCTCAGGGCTGATAGTTCCCAAGAGCTTTTCCTCCCTGGATTTTCCCATGAAGGGACAAAATCTCCAGAGGAATTCCGTGTCTCCCAAGGGAGGTCCCGGCTCCATGAAAACCACAACAAACAACCAGGAAAGATCCTCCAGGTAGGAAAATGTTGAATGATCTGCCAGCTGCACCGACAATCTCCATGGTCTGAGGATTGTCCTTAGGGAGCTGAGATGGATGGCAAGTTAAATAATTCCCAGGAAACCACAAAGGCCATGATGGCCAAGCCGTGGACACAACCTGGATCTCCATCACTCCAGGAAGTTCCCTGGAAGTCTCCTGGAAGTCCACCTTGAGGAGAGACTGACCATGCCTGGTCATACCTTGTTGGAAGAGGCCAAACCTGGCCTTGCCACGAGATCCTGGTCTATAAAGTGTGATAACTAAACCAATGTAATTTAATTTAATTATAATTTAATCAATGTGTTCAGAGCTTTGAGCAACCTCGGCTGGTGGAGGTGTCCCTGCCCATGACCCAGAGTTGGAACTGGCTGGACTTTAAGGTCTCTTCTGACCCAAATCAATTCAGGATTCCACGATTCCATGAATTTGATTCCTGCAGGAACCCTCCACTCTTTCAACTCTTGCCATGTGTGTGAAAGGAAAAGGAAAACCAGATGGAGCAGGAATTTTCTGGTGGCAAATCCTGAGTTTCATGGAGCTGTGCCCTGTATCCAAATTTTTCCTTTCATCCTTTTTATCCCCCTTTAGCAAGACACCAGCAGCACTTGGGCTGTGAAGCTGGGAGGGATCCAGTGTTTTTTGAGGAATGGGAAGGCTGTGAAGGGTGGGATCAGCAGCACATGGGAGCATAAATAAGGATTTTCCAGATGGAATTTCTGCAAAGTTTCTCTGAGCTACTGATTCAGATGTCATTAAGGACACATTTGGAATCGGGGGTTTGCTGCTTAGAGTGATAAACAAAGCCAGAAAATCTCTGTCCTTGCTTTTCTTGTCTTTTTTTTTTTTCTTTTTTTACAGGAAAATGGGGCTAAATAAAAAGTTAAATGGGATATTCACAAAATGGGATATTCACAAAATGGGATATTCACAGAAGGCACAGGACAGGAACTGATTTCCAAAGCCTGAGGGAAAACTTTTGAGTGTTGATGATCCCATTCCTGCAGGACTCTGTTCCCCTGATCCATAGAGATTCCAGGCTCTCAAATCCTCCCAATCTGGGATCAGCTCTCACAAAAGACCCCCAGTTTAGCCTCAGACACTCCAATTTATTCTCAGACACCCCCATTTAGACACGCATGTCCATAAAAATCATCCTTAAGTTCCTTTCCAACCCAAACCATTCCAGGATTCTCGGATTCTATTTCCAGGAACGCACCAGACCAAATCCATAGGCACGGAATGAGGATGGCACCTCGGGGTTAATTGAAATTATGAACAAAACATCTCCCAGATAATTTTTTTTACTCCTCCACAGACTTTAAAACCTCTGCCTGTGTCCTGCTGCAAACGCCTGACACTCTGCTGACATTCCTTTGTGGAAATTGGGGATAAAACAATCCAAACCCCTTCCTGTGCCGTCACTTTGAGGCTCCACAAAGTTGTTTGCTTTTCCCAGGACCCCAGAGAGCTCCAGGACTGCTGCTTGGAACAATGGGGTTTAGATAAAGCAGCCCTGCAACACGCTGGGCCCTTCCCATTGTGTTTGGAAGGGGATGGATTCTCCAGGCCCCTCCGAATTCCCGGGAAGCCGTAAAACCCTCACGCTACAAACGAGCAGGAGCAGATGAAGACAGGATAGGGGTTGGAGCTCAGGATGGCCCATCCTGCTGGTGGTGGTTCCCAAGCTGAGCCAACCTCCCAAGCTGCTGGCTCCGAATCCCCTTCCCTGGGATTTTGGGAGGTTGAGATCCCGTTGACCCTTCAGCTCACCCTTGGAAAGAGGATGGGTTTGACCTGCTTTAAAACCAGCTGTTTTGGCATCCCTGTTCTTTTAGGGGAGATGGGAATGAGGGGAATTCCTGGGTTTTTAGATGCAAACGTGCCATTGCTGCTGCCAGTGTTGGAAAAAGTGACTGGAAAAATCATCCTGTTGCTATTGGCTGGATGTGTGGAAGGTAAGGGATCTACAGTCAGTGGTTGTATGGAACTTGGGGAGAAATGGGCTAAAAAGCTGCCTGAGCTTCATCACTTTGCATTTGTGTTGCAATTTATCCAGAGATTGAGGAGCTCCAGGAATACAGGCCACCCATCTTCCTGGTTTTAAGGAAATTTAGGGAACAAAGGAGATGGGCCAGGCCAAAGGTCCTTTTAACTCTGCTCCCTGTCTCCTTCATGGCCAGGAAGGGGTGCTTAGAGAAGAGTGTGAGAACAGAACAAATCCACAAAAAATACGATGGAGCTGCTGGGACAAATCCAGAGGGGGTCACAGAGCTGCTCCAGGGCTGGAGCCCCTCTGGAGCCAGGCTGGGAGAACCAGGAATGTTCACCTGGAGAGGAGAAAGAACCAGGGAGAGCTCAGAGCCCCTTGCAGGGCCTGAAGGGGTTCCAGAAGAGCTGGGGAGGGACTTGGGACAAGGGATGGAGGGACAGGACACAGGGAATGGTTTTAGCTGAAAAAAGCAGATTTAGATGGGATATTGGGAAGGAATTCCTGGCTGGGAGGGTGGGGAGGGATGGAAACGGAATTTCCAGAGCAGCTGTGGCTGCCCCTGGATCTCTGGCAGTGTCCAAGACCAGGTTGGATGGGGCTTGGAGCATCCTGGGACAATGGAAGGTGTCCCTGCCATGAGGGACAAGACCACCCAGTGCCACCTCTGCCATGGCAGGGACACCTCCCACTGTCCCAGGCTGCTCCAAGCCTCATCCAGCCTGGCCTGGGGCACTTCCAGCTGACTGTTCACTGCCTTTTAATGTTATCTGGAAGGAATTTGAGGAAACACTTCCCTGGATTGCTTCATCCTACCTGACTAAAGGAGGAATCAGCCTCCAGGGCTGTCAGTTCCCATCCTCCAGTGGTAATTTTCCCTGAGGAAGCAGCCCAGGAGCAGTTGCTCCCCCAGGCAGTTACGAGCTGTTAATTCTGCAGGCTCTGATGGCTTTAACACACTTTGCTCTTTGCAGAGAGTGGTTTTCCGAGCTGCTCTGTGTGAAATAATCCCCATTTATTTGGGGCAGGACACCAGCTTGCTCTGGGGCCCTCTGTTTGCTGCTTTGGCCAATCTTAAAATTATCCCAGCACAGCTAAAATGGGAAAACCCCCCACCTAAACAAACATCCCTGGCTGGAGATGTGCACATGCACGTGGTGTTTATTTAGGTGTGGATATCTTCAGCTATCTATAGGTTCAGGCCTATTTCCAGAGATAGCCAGCAAATCCATATATTTATAGCCACAGACAGTTGGGTTGTTTTTTTGTTTTTTTTTTTCCTAAAAGCCCAGTTTCTTAAAATTCCCTCTGGTTGCATCTGCTCGGAGTCAGCCACGATCTCCTGGCAAAACCTTGGGTAAATGCAGCTGTTGGTGGTGACGCAAAGATGCTGCTCCCCAGGGAGGGAAATAATAATAGAAAACCATCTCTCGCTCAAGACAACAGCTCAATGTGGCCAAATTCCCCTGTTCTGACATCTCTGGACATATTTACTCCATGAAAAAGAGATATCAAAGGAAGGTTTATTAATCCCAGGGCTGCAGTGCCACATTTATGTGTGACAAGAGGCCTTGTGTGCTCTCTGTGAGTAAAGGCATCAGCACACTGAGGGAAAAAGTGCATTTTTTCCCCCCTCTTTTATTTCCAGAGTGGTTTTCATGCCCCAAGGCCCAAGAGACCTGCAGTGGATGCACTTTATTTGCCACAATAATTCAGCCACCCCTGTGATAAAATCAGCAAACTCTGTGACAAGGCACAGAATCACTGAGATGAGGCCAGGCCTGAGGAAGAGACCTCTTG
>WBNO01008893.1:63084-107083 GCA_013400575.1 Peucedramus taeniatus
GAGTGAAGTGCTGCAGAACTCAGGGTTTGTGAGACTGTGACATAGATAAGAACTGATAAACACCTGAGTCCCAACAAGAAATTCCATCTTGCACATTTAATCCTGACCCTGGCAAAAAGAAGCAAAGACTCCACACCCTGTGGCCACTCAGGGGACACAGACAAAGTCAGGCACATCAAACCCACCACAGGAAATTTTGCATTCAGCCTTTTAAATCACCCTGGAGGTGGAAAGTCTCCATTTCTTCCTTGTGGTGGAAAAAAACCCAAGGTAAATCTGTTCTTTGTGCCCTTCCTTTGGCAACTCACCCTGACAAGTCCTGCCTGTGGGAGGTTAAAAAGGAAGGATGTCCTTTCCCTGGGGGAAATCTTGGAAATCAGCTGGACAATTCCCACCCCAGGGTGCAGCTGAGGGTAGTGGGACAGAGGAGATGATTTCAGAGAGGTCAAAAGTTTGTGCATTGATCAAGGTGCTCCATGGCCCCAACACCTGCTCCAAGACCTTCTCAGAAAACTCCAGAGCTAAAAGAGTTCTTTCCACTATTAATTGGGAAAAATCCCACCAAACTGGTCTGGAAGGGAACGTCATCCAGGCCTTTGCTGGAGTGGCTGGAGCAGCACCCAGTGCACACAACCCTCTGCTCCTTGCCCTTGTGAGAGAAAACACTCAGCAGCTCAAAGAACACATTTCCTTTTTCCTCATTCCCTAAATCACTTCATTTGTTTTCCTAAATCACTTCATTTGTGAGTTGTTTCACTCTTAAGGAGAAAAAAGCAACAACAACAAAAAAGCAATAGAAAATGAAAAAGAACACAAAACAAACAAACAAAAACCAAACAAAAAAAAAACAAACCAAAAAAACAAACAAACAAAAAACCAACCCCAAAAAACTCTACTCTGTGGTTAAATTTGAAATTAAGAACATTGTCCCGAAGGGCCCTTGGATCATCCTCAAGGAAGCTGTGGTTAGATCCTTATCTCCAGCTGTCTGGGATAATTCTCCCTGCAGCTGATCAGTCCCTGATGCCATACCCCGTATCCAAGGGGACTCTTCCAAGAACCACTGGAAAACCAGAGGGTTTGGGTAAATTCTTTGGGAATTACAGGTGCGTGTGGGTGGGAACGTCATTCGCTGCGGGACAAGGAGGTCACATCCTCCCAAGTGACACCAGGGACAGCTTTGCTGTCACCTTAGCACGGAATTCCTTCCAGATTTACAGCATTACAGAGCCCCAGGCTGGCTTATGGGGAGGAAGGAAATTTCTGGCAGCTGCTATTTTATTATTATATGAATTTTTGTAAGTTTATGGCTCACGGATTTTTTTTTTTCCAGGAGGACACCAGACCCTCTCCATGTGCTTGGAAACCCGTTTCCAACATTGGACTGGTGTCACTGTTTCCAAATTGTGACTACACCAGAATTATTTCAAGATCATGGAATACCAGTTAGGTTTGGGTGGGAAAGCACCTTAAGGATCATCCCATTCCCACCCCTGCCATGGGCAGGGACACCTCCCACTATCCCAGGCTGCTCCAAGTTCCATCCAACCTGGCCTTGGACACTTCCAGGGACCCAGAGGCAGCCACAGCTTCTCTGGGTACTCTGTGTCAGGGCTCTCCACCCCCTCAGCCAGGAATTCCTTCCCAATATCCCATCTAAATCTACTTTCAGCTAAAGCCATTCCCTCTGTCCTGTCCCTCCATCCCTTGTCCCCAGTCCCTCTCCAGCTCTCCTGGAGCCTCTTTAGTCCCTGCAAGGGGCTCTGAGCTCTCCCTGGCTCCTTCCCTTCTTCAGGCTGGACACTCCCAGCTCTCCCAACCACTTGCTCTGGGTTTGATTCCACATGTATTTGGACATTCCCTCCCAAAGACAACCACATAAATATTGGAATTTTTGATAACAACCTGGCAGCAAAAGGATTTCCTGCTGTGGCAGGGGGAGTCTCAATGCCATGGAGCAACCTCCAACCACTTCTGAGCGTCCCCGAGACAGCTCCAATTTTCCCCAAGATCTCTTCAGGAATGGGATCATGGCAGCTGCAGGAAACTTTTCTGCCTTCTGAGGACAATTTTCCAATCAAATCATTGCCCATCAAAGCACCATGTGGCTTTGGCAAGCTCAGGAAGGGTTTCCAAGAGGAGGAAGATGAGCTGGAGCTCATCTGGGGTTTTAAACGAGACAGAGGTCCATGGGTTAGCCCGGCATGAGGCCAGAAATTCCTGCTGCGTGCAGGAATGGGAATGCCTACCCTTTCCCTCGTCTCGTTGGTGAGGAACTTGGCGCACTCGCTGTAGTTGGCCCAGGTGCGGTTGTTGCCCGGGACCAGCTCCCAGCTCCCATTCAGGTCACACCGGCGATAAGCATGGCCTGCCGAGAGAGAGGAGACACGGAATCAGCGGGAAAACGGCAGGAAAATCATCCCAAATTCATCCCTGCCGAGAGAGAGGAGACACGGAATCAGCGGGAAAACAGCAGGAAAATGATCCCAAATTCATCCCTGCCGAGAGAGAGGAGACACGGAATCAGCGGGAAAACGGCAGGAAATTCATCCCCAGGTGGAGCCTGTTGTAGATACATGTTATAATATTGGCTTTTTGCAAATATTAAAATGTGTGGTGTTAAAGGAACTTTGTTATAAAGATATCGTTTTTCTTTCTGTTGTTAATTAAGCTTAGTGAAATAAAGCTTGTTGTAAAATGCCTGCTGGGATGAGATAACATCCAATGAACATGTGATGAGGACACCTGTACAGATCTGCCAACCATCAGCACTCACCATCTGAAGGCAGTGAGGACCAAACCCCAAAAACTGGAGGTGATAAAAATGGACTAAAACCACAAACAAGGAATCCACATTCTCTAAAAAGGCAGAGCCAAGGAGGAGCCATGCTAAACAGTTCTTGGAATATGTGAACTAGTTTGGGGAAAAGTTTGCTATGCATAAGGGTCTATGGATATACAACAGGCTAATGTAATTAAAAGGTATTTAAGGGGTATCCCCGAAGATAACAAGGTGCTCTTGGCTGAGTGGCGATAATAACCTTTGCTCTGTGGTCCTTGTCTCCTATTGTCCTTTATTAAACTTTTTACATTTTCACAGGAGACTGAACGTGTTTTTCACAAGCCTGTCCATGCTGGGGCCTCCTGCCTGCTTGGAAACTCGGCTGCAAAAACCAACTTCCATCTCCATGTCAATTTATCCATTTTATCAATTTTTTAGCTGAGAAACACCACAGAGACTTTAATAAATTGCCCTTAGTTCAAGTCCAGATGTTGGGTCTGCAAATCAAGGAGAGAAGACTTGGAAAACCACAAAGCCCAGAATTACCCCCAGAATTCCTTGCATCTCTCCCTATGGAAAAAAAACAAAAAAAAGTGATTTGTACTATTTTGCTCTTTGTTTGCAGGTTCAGGTCATGTCAAGGGGTATTTTGTTATCCCTGCCCTCCTCGTGGGCATGCAGAAGGAAGGGAATGTGAGGTTTCATCCTCGGATTCGGCTGGCAGAGGAGAATATCCGTGTTCAGATGTCCATGTGGGAATTGTGGCATCAGGTGTGTGTTAAAATCTCCTCACAGAAAACAGGGATTAATCCCACAGATCCTGGGACTGCTGAGGGAGAGCAGGGAGCCTAAAGAAAGATGGAAAAGGATTTTGGACAAGGGATGGAGGGACAGGACACAGGGAATGGCTTCCCACTGCCAGAGGGCAAGGATGGATGGGATATTGGGAAGGAATTCCTGACTGGGAGGGTGGGGAAGGACTGGGATGGAATTCCCAGAGAAGTGGCTGCCCCTGGATCCCTGGAAGTGTCCAAGGCCAGGTTGGACAGGGCTTGGAGTAGTTTGGGATAGTGGGAGGTGTCCCTGCTCATGGCAGGGGTGGGAAAGGGATGATCTTTATGGTCCTTTTCATCCCAAACTATTCTGGGATTCTCTGATTCCATCATCGAAGGGTTTCCATCATCGAAGGGTTTCCATCAGGCTCCCACCCTCCCTGACTTATCCAGCGAAGTGAGAAATCCAAACCATGTTGGAATATTGAGAAAAAAGGGAAGGATTGCACCAAGGCATGTCTAGGTGGGATATTGGGAATGTTCTTCCTGGAAAGGGCTGTCCAGCCCTGGCCCAGCTGCCCAGGGCAGTGGTGGAGTCCCCATCCCTGGAGGGATTCAACATCCCTGTGGATGTGTCACTTGGGGACCCGGTCAGGGGTGGCCTTGGCAGTGCTGGGAGATCGATGGGCTGATCTTGGAGGGCTTTTCCACCCTAAATAATTCCATGATTCTCTGGCTCCTTGTTCCTCCTGGCCTCTGAGGTGAAGAGTGAGAGGTCACCAGCCAGGGGTGAATCCCAGCTCTCAGTCCATTGTGGAACAGTCAGGACAGACTGTGGGAAACCAGGATGCCTGGGAATATCCTTCCTTGCTTTCTGAAAGCCCCAGCAGTGCTCTGCTCCAAGCAGAGAGTCTGAATTCCCTCTTTTTTCCCTCCTTGGGTACTTGAAAGATTCACTGAAGGGCCAAGTGTGCTCTGGCCACTTCTAAAAACACCCTCAGACTTCCCGGCACCGCCAGCGAGCCAAGAAATGTGGAGCCTGAGGGAAAGAGAGATAAGGAGGAATTCCCACATTCTGCTCCCAGACACCCACCAGGGCTCTGGACACAGGATTAACAAAGCCCGAGGCGCAGAATAAAAGTTGGAAGAATATTTTGGGGTTCTATTGCTACACAGAGTTTTTGGGGACAAACAAATCCAGGTTTGGAAATCTCCAGGATTTACAACCTGTTGTGAGCCGGTAATTTGTGCTGAGAACCTTTCAATCTGTGGGGGAAATCTGTCATTATTTTAGTTAAAAATGAGCTTTTCTTCCATTATCAATAAACAACAACCTCTTCTTTCCTTCCTTTTCCCTGGCTTTACTCCTGCTTGGAAGGGAGGCACCATGTGAGAAAAAAGGGATGATCCAGGGAATTTTGAATTTCATGGCTGTCATGAAGGGTCCTTTGTACATCCCCTAAGATCTGCTGGTACTGAACGGGAGGAATTCCCACATTCTGCTCCCAGACACCCACCAGGCTCTGGACACAGAATTAACAAAGCCTGAAGCGGAAATTAAAAGCTGGAAGAATATTTTGGGGTTCTGTTGCTACACAGACTTCATGGAGTCCAACAAATCCAGGTTTGGAAATTGCCAGGATTTACAACTGGGAGCTGTGAGCAGGTAACTGGTGCTTAGAATGTCACAGTCTGTGAGGGGCAGGTGGCAAATTTGTGATTATTTCAGTTCCAACTGAGCTTTTCTTCCAATAATTTATGTTTATCAATGCTTATCAATAAACTATGGCTAGTTTGTTCGTTCGTTCGTTCTTTCCTTCCTTCCTCCCTCCCTCCCTGGCTTTACTCCTGCTTGGAAGGGAGGCACCATGTGAGAAAAAAGGGATGATCCAGGGAATTTTGAATTTCCTGGCTGTCAGGAAGGGCCTGTGCTGGCACTGGGGACCACACCCACCTTTGTGGTTGAAGTCGTAGATGTACTCGGGGCAGGGCATGGCCACCACCTTGCCGGGCACGCCCTCGGGCCAGCACACGATGCCGTCCCACTCCGGAAGGCAGAAGCCATCTGTGGGAGAGAATGGGGACAAAGAGGAGTCACTGCACCTGCGGAGGTGACACCAATGCCCCCCTGCTTGGAGGGGGCTCTCCGTGAAGAACCAGCGCTGGCATTCCATTGGGGAACCCCTACTAGGAATATTGCAAATTCCTTCTTAGAGTGTGGCTATAGAAGGTGCGAATTATCCCAAGTTTTATTACCCAAGGACAAACTATGTCCAGCTCTGGGATTGCCAGGATCAGAAAGACGTGGCACTGCTGGAGAGATCCAGAGGAGGCAATTCCAGAGAAGTTTCTCCCAGGGCTGGAACCTGTCTGCTCTGGACCCAGGCTGGGAGAGCTGGGAATGTTCCCCTGGAGAGAAGAAGGCTCCAGGGAGAGCCTGGAGAGGGACTGGGGAAAAGGGATGGAGGGACAGGACCCAGGGAATGGCTTTGAGCTGAAAGAAGCAGATTTAGACAGGATACTGGGAAGGAATTCCTGGCTGGGAGGTTGGAGAGGAGCTGGTACAGAATTCCCAGAGCAGCTGTGGCTGCTCCTGGATTCCTGGAAGTGTCCAAGGCCAGGTTGGAGCAGCTGGGACAGTGAAGTGTCCCTGTCATGGCAGGGGTGGAATGGGATGATCTTCCCAGGTCCAGGACCTGCTCTTGCCTTTGCTGAATTCCAGAAATTTCCTCCCCGCCCATCTCCCCTGCCCGTCCAGGTCCCTCTGAAGGGCTCCACAATCCCCCAAGGCATCGCTCACTCCCAGCTCCGTGTCCTCAGGGATCTCCTCTGCTTTGGGCATGATAACTGCACCCACCCATGAAACTCCAGCTGCAGTGCAATATTGAGAATGAAACGCTCAAAGTGGCGGATCTGCCCCAAATCTGCTCCCAGAGCTGCGTCTGCCCTCAGCCACGAGGTTATCGAGTGTCGGACACAGGAGTTACCTGGGAATCAAAAGGAATGGGAACCTCCTGCTCTTATCTGCAAAAAAACTCCTTGTGGAACTCAATCCAAATGGGGCCAACTAATCCACAAAAAACTCCTCGCAGAAATAAATCCAAACGGGGCCAACTAATCCATGAAAAACTCCTCGTGGAACTAAATCCAAATGCGGATCTCAGCGTGTTCCATGGATATCAAAACTTCCCACCACCGTGGCATTCATCCTTCCTCACCAATGTGATTCCCCAAGATCAAAGGAAAACCAGGATTGCTTCAAAGCCCTTTGGCTGTTCTAGGGTCAGAACCGACACGGATTAATTCAGTTTGGTGTTTTTTAGGACATGAAAAACACTGAAAATCTTCTCGTTTAGCAGCTGATTTCTTGTCTTTAATTTAGTGTGGATGAAAAGGACCAGACAAATCACAGCCTTTCTTCTAAAGCATCAACTGGGAGTGAGGGTCAGAAGAAAAAATTCCTCAACATCCGCGTGATAAAAAAAAAAGGGAAATAATTTATTGTATTTTCTCTGCTTAAAGTCCCACTAGGAGAAGAAAAATACATTTCATTAAAACTGGGAAAATCCTTCCCTCTGGCTCATTATTTGCAGGATAATTTACAGTGGGAAAAAAGAGTTTATTTATTTCTCAGTTCCCTGGAAGGTATAAAAGACAAAGGAAAAAGAAAAAAAAATAACACAGGGCCCCACAAAATTTGGCTCAGGACAAAATGTTGATCTCCTTGATGTCTTTTCTGCAGACAAGAAAGTAAATAAAGATTTAATGGAGCCCTCAAAGTGCTCTTGCCTAAAATAAAATCAGTTCTTATGACAAAATAAATCAATTTGAGTAAACATTAAAAGAAACACAGTGAAACACAGAGAAACAACTCTGAGAGAAAAACAGTCCTCCAAAAGTGCTTTGAAATGAGAGAGAAAATCTCCCACTTTTCCAAAATCTTCACAAATTGCAAAGGGCAATTTCTCTTTTAAGAGGGTTCATTTCGCCTCCCACCGGAATATGTGGCCTGAAAAGAAGAATCTGCTACATTTTGTGGTGGGTGCGTCCTCCTTGAGCTGGAGACACGGAAAACTGATAACAAACTACACAATAATTGATTTTGGGGTACTTTGAGCCCCCCAAATCCTCCCCAAAAGCTGAAGGGAACGGTGGTGGGAGAGTTTTGGAATGCTGCTTTATGGGGGGACAATGTGGGGAGCCAAGAGCTGCCCTAGAAATATTTAAAAATATGATTTTTGCATTACAATTTTGACCTCTGCATGGAAATGATTCCTTAAATGATTTAATCCTGAGTCATTAAAGGATTATCCTGAGTCATCCTGAGTATTAAGTCCTGATAAGAATCCAGTGGGACTCAAAATTCGGGAAGTGTCTGAGCTTCCCAGCAGAAGGATCCATCACTGTTACCAAGACCTGAACCCCCCCAGAGAAATCTCTTCCCCTTCCTCTCCATCATCTCTGCCCCCTCTCTCCCCATTCCTTGCTTGGAAAAGCCATTCCAGGATAATTTGGAGGAGGGATAAAACATCTCAGTGATTGTTTCCTTCCTGGAATTCCCTGGTGATGGATGATGAGTTAAAGGGAAGGGTGGGTGGATATTTTGGATCTGCCACCTGGACATCCCCCTAAAATTCAGATAACACAGTGGCTTCCTGAAAATCCCGGGAGCCACGAGGGAAGGAGAGAGGATTTGGGTCGGGAAGAGGAATTGCAAGTAGGAGAACTTGGTGAGGAACATCCACAGGTCAAGCCAGGTGCCTCTGGAGCTCCTGGAATGATTTGAGGAGCTCCTACATTGACTGAAACTCCTGGAAAACCTTTTTCAGATGGAAATATGGACTGATATTGGGAGCAGCCGCACTTTGGGATTGTTGGATCCACATTCTTGGGATTTAACACAGCCAAAAGCTGTTTGTCGCCTGTGTGTCCTGGAAAGGAGCCTCACCATCCTCCTCTATTATCCCAAATCCCTCCAATCCTCCCATCTAAGGAGACCTCCTGGGAGAACAAGGGGGGATGGGTTTAAACCACAGGAGGGTTCATTCCCAATAATTGCTAGGAAGAAATTTTTTATAATGAGGGTGGTGGAACACTGGAACAACCTTTCCAGAGAATTTGTGGATGCCCCTGGATCCCTGGAAGTGTCCAAGGACAGGGCTTGGAGCAACCTGGAATAGTGGGAGCTGTCCCTGCCCATGGAAGGGGTGGAACGGGATAATCCTTAAGGCCCCTCCCAAAACCAAATCATTCCATGAACCTCTGATAAAACAGGAAGGGAAAATCCCATATTTCCCATTGTACTGGAATCCAAACAAGTCATTCCTTTCTGTTTGTTTGCCCAAAGAGCTCCTCCAAACATTTTTTTTCCTGAATTTATAAAAACATTCACAGTATCAACAACTTGGCTTCTGCCTTTGTTTTCCTTTTCTCCTGGTAATTTCTCCAAGGAAATCCAGGCTGAATTCCAAGAAGAAAGCAGAAAATTGGGGTGGTTCGGCCTGTTAATAATAAGTCACTTCCCTATTGAGACACTGGTAACAATATTCCAAAGCACAGAGAATTCCAAAGGATCCAGTTGGAAAAGCTTATGGAAAAACTCTTGGAATTTTGGTGAAGATGAGTTTGAGGGTTCCACTGTGCTGTTTGGATCAGTCCTGGTAGTTTAGGACATGAAACTGGAAAAGTCCAACATTTCTTTCTTTGGAAGAAATAGTAGGATTCACGGATGATAGAAGTCCAAAGGAATTCATAAACTATTAAGAAAACAAGGAAATCTCACACATATCCCACATCCCAGAGTATTTTGGGTGTGTATCCATCATCCAGACAATGCTGAAGGGACAATCCTGTGTATCCCTCAGGGATTTGCTGCCTCCTCCGAATCCAGAGCTGTGTCTCTCATGGATGGGGACACAGAAGGTGGGAATGGTACTGGAATTCCTCTTGATTTGAGGACATCACCGGCCACTTCAGTGCTGGAGAAATGAGTCCTGAAGGGAAACATGGGATCCCTCCAGGATCCCACTGGCTCTTGTCCACCAGGACATCTCTGGGATCAATCCTTTCCCATTGAAGGTTAGAATCTCAGGGTGTGGAAGTTGAAGTCATTTCAAGACGGGAACAAGCAAAAACACTCTTGGACATCATTGCTGCAGGATTTCCCTCTGGAAGGCAGGAAGACCAATCCCAGACCACTTTGGGAAGGGGCTGTTCCAAATGCATCCCTCATTTTGCTCCCCCACCTGAGCCAAGTCAGAACCTCTCAGAATCCCAGAGGTTGCTTCGGTAGAAGAGAGAAAAGTTGGAGCAGATTTGGGCCATCCCTGCTCGGGGTGCACAGAGAGTTACTCCCTCCTTCCTGCTCCCATCCCATCCCCCTTTTCCCTTCCCTTCCTGCTCCTTTCCTTCCCCCCAGCCTCAATCCCCCATTCCAGCCGGAACGGGACACTTTGCATGTGGAGAACGCATTCAAACCATCTGCGAGGCTCCTTGGCAGCTGCACAAATGCAAACACGGGCTCGAGGTGTTTATCCAGGGGCACGGAATATAAATCAGCCCGGCTCATTCCGGCACCCGGGAGACCACAGTTGGAATACGCTGTGTGATTGTGGTCACTCCATTACGGGAAGGACATTTGGGGCATTGGAAGCAGGCGGGGAGGAGCGACCGAAAAAAATGAGGCAGCGTTTTGGGATAGGAAAGGGGAGAAATCCTTTTGGAAGAGGAAAAGGGGAGAAATCGTTTTTGGGATAGGAAAAGGGGAGGAATTATTTTGGGATAGGAAGAGGGAGGAATTGTTTTGGGATAGGAAGGGGGAGGAATGGGGGCTTGGAGGAGCAGAAATTTAGTTTAAGGCTTTGCAGATGGATTTCAAACCTGGCTGTGAGGGTCGGGGGGATGAGGGGCTGCTTTTGGGAATGTCTTGTTCTATAGGGGGTGTGGCTGGAGGAAGAGGGGGTGTGACCTGGCTGTGTGTGGATACCGTTGTTTGGACATTGTGGAAGGAGGTGATCACTGATCCAACAGAATGAGTCTGGAAGGGACCACAGTGGATCAGCTGCTCCAGCAGGGCCATCCCAGAACACAGGGCCCAGGGTTACATCCCGACAGTTCTGGAATATCCCTGGTGAGGGAGACTCCACAGCCTCTCTGGTCTCTGTTCAAGGCTGGGCACTGCCCAGGGCAGAAGTTCTGCCTCCTGTGCCGGGAGAATTCCTGGGATCAGTCCCTGTCCTTTCCTCTGGTGCCATCGCTGGCCCCTGGAGCGGAGCCTGGCCCTGCTTTGCCCCTCCCTGCACACAGGGACAGACAGGGACACTCAGGGACACATGGGGACACCCAGGGACAGAGAGGGACAGCCAGGGACAGAGAGGGGCACTCAGGGACACCCAGGGCAGAGGGCCCCTCTCAGCTGGGGCTCCTCTCCAGGCTGAGCAGCCCCAGCTCACTCAGCCTTTCCTGGGCACCGAGATGCTCCAGGCTCTTCCCCAGCTCCATTCGGATCACTCCAGAAGTTCCATGACCATGGATGGAGGCAGCTTCTGTCTATCACTACTCAAAAACCTTTGCTGCTCTTCACCCCAGTGTCTCATGGACAGAACACTCCTTCCATGTTCAACCCTGGAGGAAATGGACATTGGAGGGGATGGACACGGGGGCCAGGAGCTGTTCCAAGTCACAACATGTCTTGGCTCACCCCAGTCCCAAGGCCACCAGACAATTCCATGACCCAGCTCCAGGGACACCTTCCTGACCTCACCAGCCAGTTCTGGACACTGACCATCCACCCCCCAACTTCCCAACCCAGAACAGAAACTCAACCTCCAGCATCCCATCGGGAACTCCCAACTTGCCACTGCTGGCACATCCCATTCTTTCCTCATTTCCAGCACATCCAGTCCTTCCAAACCCCTCCAGCCTCCCTCTGAGAGGGAAAAATATCGCTCATCTCAATCATTAAAATAAGGTTGATAATTAGCGTTAGAGTTCAGCCACCCTTTGGAATGTTTCCCACCCTTTCTCCGTGTTCCTTTACAAATCTAAACCACAAACCATGTGTGCCTCTCATAATTCCCAAGATCCGTTCCTTCATGTGTTCCAAGCCCTGTTTAGCTGCTCTGTGGACATTCCTCAGTAGGACTGGGAGCCCCTGGCCCATAAAACTTTTCAGGTAGAAGCCACATCCCAGTTTCAGCTCCTTCAAGTCCATCACGGCTCATATCCATGACTCTGAACTACAGAAGAATAGTCTGGTTGGTGATTCCATCCTCAAAGGTCTCTTGGTCCATAATTCCATCCTAGAAGTTCTCCCAACCCATAATTCCATCCTAGAAGCTCTCCTGGTCCATAATTCCATCCTAGAAGTTCTCCTGGTCCATAATTTTACCCTAAAAAGTCTCCTGGTCCATGTTGACCTCCCAGCTGGTGTCCACTGGGGCAGTGACAGCTTTTCCAAGCCAAAACTGTGCTGGGAATATGTTCACTAGGGATAGTTTGGGTTTCTTAGGGAATCTGGGCTACATTTGCAAGGACTGAGAACAGAAACTGGAAGAAGATGGAAATAGCTGGAGAAATTATGGATTTATAGAGGCTGGGATGTTTAGGGCTTAGGATGCTTCCGTCTCCCTTAATTTCTGAGGTACCTGAGGCTTCTCTCTATCTCTGGGAGCTCCTGGCATCAGGGAATGGAGCTGGACCCTTTGGAGAGGAAACCAGGAGCAGATTTTGGGGTTCCTCAAGCCCAGTGAGAGCCTGGAATCAGATCTAGGTCCTTTAGGGACAGTGAAGCCAAACTGGGATGCACAACCCAGGTAAACAGACCCAGATCCCCAACTAAAAATAACACCTTTCCTGGGAAAATAGGTTTATTTATTAAAAAAACAACCCAGTTTGGAGCTGCAACACCTCAGGCTCAGAGAAAGGGTTGGCCATGGCCTTTGCTAATGACAGGGTTGTGCAAAACTCCCTCTTCTTTCCCCACAAAATGTCCCATCTCCTTTTCCAAACCAGGGAAAGACAAGCTTTTAATTCATGGATAAAAAAAAAGTCAGGTCTGATGGCTCAGGGCTGGGAATTTCACTTCATCCCCTTCCAGGTTTGACTTTGGGGTGGCATCAGCTGCCCACCAGGGCTGTGATGGAATATTTTGTCGGGAGAAGAGAAATTTTTGGGTTTCCTGTTCTTTCCCAAAGGCTTTCATCTGGAGACTAAATTTAAGGAAAAAAGGGGGAGGGGGGAAAAAAAGAGAAAAGGAGGAAACCAAATGCTTGTGGGGGAACGGTTTTGGGGTTTTTTTGGTTTCGTATTTTGGGTCTCCAGCCCTCAGTGCCTCAGCCAAAGGTGGAGATGACGCACGAATCCTGCCGGGGCTCTTTGGAAGCTCCTGGAGCAGCTCAGCCTTGGCTCCCCATGGCACAGATCCATGTGGGAGCCACATGGATCAGGAGCCAGGGCTCAGAGACACCTGGGAGGTGGCCAGGGGCCAGAGGATCCCTGTGAGCCTGCCAGGAGGAGAGGAGGGACCTCATCCTCCCATAAACCAGAATTTTAACCTTCTTAGGGGGTGAAAAAAAAAGGGAATTTGGAGTTTTTACACATAAACAGTGGCTGACGAAAGTCTGAAATTTTAGAGGGTTTTAACCTTTTTGTTCCCTAAGATTTTTCTGTGAAATATCAATCCTGCCAGCTGGGACACGTTCCCACTTTCTGGAATGGGGTCAAAGACTCTTTTCCTACGACCCCTGTGGTGAGGAGTTTCCCAGGAGAGATCCCCCTCAAGTCCTCAAGTTGGGTCAGGAATTTTAAGTGGAAACTTTCTCCTTTCCCAAACATCCAACACCACTGGGCTGCCGGCAGGGTTGGCCCTTGATTGGAGTTGCTCCAGGATGATCCCAGAGGGATTCTGGCTCTCCAGGCAGATCCGTCCCTGCAGAGCTGAACATAGATCTTATCCCCCACCACAAACAACTCCCTAAGAAAGGCTGGAGAAATCCCATCCTTGGATAACTCTGGGATGTGTTTTCCTGAGAATCTCCTCAAAACTGCTGCCTCTTTATGGGCCTGTCCTTTTCCCTTTTTGGAATGACAAACCCAGCATGGATTTGACCATGGATCAACTGGAAACTGCATCCAGGATTTATTTTGCTCCAAACCAATCCTACTTTTCCTTATAAATTTCTCCTTTTAAATCCTATCTGCAGATAGGAGCTGGAGCATCCTAATTGTGAAGATTGATGCCCTTCCCAGATTTTTCTTTGGGATTTGCAGTGAGGGAAGAGGTAACGGGATGAGATCTTCCCTCTGGATGAGGAGGGCACAGGTCTGGATGTCCCAAAACAGACACCACATCCCAAATTCTGGATCATCCAAGGAGGAAAGCACTGGACCTAACCGCTTTCCCTGTGTCCAAGGACATCTGAAATCCCAAAATCTGTGGATGGCAGCTCCTCTGAAAAGTGGGAAGAACTTTTCCAAATTGGAAAGCTCTTTGTTGGAACCACAAACTCCTTAAACCATCTCAGGGGCAGTCTGGCAAATCCGTGCCTTTTTTTGGAATTTTTGGGGTGCTAAATCCTAAAAAAACATTCCTTGCGAAAGGTCAAGTGGGAATTAATTTGGAATAGTGCAGATTAATTGGATCTAATTCTCCTCTGCTAATGAGTGAAGTCTCCAAAGCCTTGAAATCCAGGTGATTCCTACTCTTGGACTATTTGGGATTGGATTTGCTGTAGGGGATGGAGCAGAGGGTCTGAGGAGCTCAGGACAGCTTTTTCCAGAGGCAGGATTTGTGTCCATGGGATTAAACCACTCCATATTGGAAGTTTTCCGTTCCAGTCCCAGACCCAGGTCTCAAACCAGTACCAAAACCATGGGATCTCCAAATCCCTGGGATCCTTTGCTCAGCCGTTGGAAAAGAGCCCAAAAATCTGGCTGTCAATCACATTCCCATCCCTGCCCACAGTGAAGGGGGATCGATCCCAAATGCTGCCTCAGAAAAGCTGGAAAAGAGGCGCAGGAGCAGGACCAGGTGGGCAGCGAGACACCAGCAGGAAATGCCTTTGCACATGTGCAATTAACGAGGTGTTAATTGGGCACGGGGTGAGGGGACAAAGGAGCAGCAGAGGATGTGGCTTGAGGTTTCCTGATGGAAAACAGGAGTCTCGGAATCAAAGGAAAGCTGGGATTTTATGGCCCCTTGCTGGCGTTTCCAAAGGCACCGGGAGGGCAGGTGGCGAAGCTGGATTTGGGGACTTTTCCCACAGCACTCCCCGAGGGAAGGGAGAGCCAAGGGGCAGGAAGATTGTGGCTTGTCCCATTTTCCTGGGAAATAGAGGGAAGTGGGAGAGGACACCCATCCCAGGGACTGAAGGGTCCCTCAGGAATTAACACTTGGGAATGTGAGGGAAGGAGCCAGTGGGGGGTGAGGGCTTTGCTCCCCACATCAGAGAGTTCTCTCCTTCCTCCTCCCCCCAGCCCCACAGCTGGGAGTGATTTTCCAGCTCAAAATAGAAGGGAAGTGGAAGGAAGAGGCTCAGCTGAGCATGGGCCCTTCTGAGGAGAAAGAGTGGGGAAGGAGAAAGGTCTTGGAGCAATGTTTTGTTTTCCTTATCACTGGTTGCAAAGGATTTTTGGGATTTGGAATAGTGGCTCTCCTCTGGAACAAGTCCAGAAGAGGCCTCAGAGCTGCTCCAGGGCAGGAGCCAGGCTGGGAGAGCTGGGAATGTTCCCCTGGAGAGGAGAAGGCTCCAGGGAGAGCTCAGAGCCCCTGGCAGGGCCTGAAGGGGCTCCAGGAGAGCTGGAGAGGGACTGGGGACAAGGCCTGGAGGGACAGGACACAGGGAATGGCTCCCACTGCCAGGGGGCAGGGATGGATGGGAGATTGGGAAGGAATTCCTGGCTGGGAGGGTGGTGAGGGGCTGGGATGGGATTCCCAGAGCAGCTGTGGCTGCCCCTGGATCCCTGGAAGTGTCCAAGGCCAGGTTGGAGCAGCCTGGGACAGTGGAGGTGTCCCTGCCCATTCCAGAGGGGTGGAATGGATCTTTAAGGTCCCTCCCAATCCAACCCAACCCATTCTGGAATTCTGTGATCCCAGCAGAGCTGGAGGTTGGTGCTCTCTCCTGTGCACTGGGTGTAAAAACCAGGGCTAAAATCCCACAACTTCTGCATCCACCTGGACCCTCTTGAGCAGAACAAGTCTGCGGCAACTTTGGTTTCCAAACCTCCCCCATGGACGATCCTGAAAAACCGATTCATTGGGATGCTCCAAGTGCCTCCTTCCCTCCCTGCTCGAGATCCACAGGTGGGGAAGAGGGGAAGGGCTGGGAGGAGCAGGGATGGATCTGGCTCCAGCCCCAGAATTTGGGAGCACTCACCATGCACCTTGGGCACCTTGGCTTTCAGGTGGCGCTCACACTTGGCCTTGGCCTTCAGCAGGAGGAAGATCTGCTCCTCCTTGGTGATGACATCATCGGCATCCACCTGCAGGGAGGGGACAGAGAGGTCAAACTCCAATTCCAAACCCTCCTCTGCATCCATAATTTCCTCAGCCTCCCCCTGAGAATCCTACTTTGCTCTGCAGTTGTGTCCCAAGGAGCAGCTCCTCCATGGATTTACCATCCCTGGAGGTGGCAGAGGAAGTGCAGGCTGGGACCAATCCCATCATGGACATTCACACATGGAAGCAGCAATTTTGGGACAGAGCATCCCAGATTGCAGGGATGAGGCTGCTATCCAGGAGGAACCCATTCCCAGGAAATAATTTAATGCCAAGGACTCCACTCCTGCTAGGAATTACAACCTCCCGTGCTGCTTCCTCCTCTGCATGGAGCTTTCATCCACAGGTGTCAGGTTCCATAAAATCCTGCCTGAATCCCAGGAATGTGTTGAGGGATCTGTCCCAGGCAGGGCTGGGAGCTGACAGCATCTCCCCACCCTCTGCTCCAGGGAGAGCTCAGAGCCCCTTGCAGGGCCTGAAGGGGCTTCAGGAGAGCTGGAGAGGGACTGAGGACAAGGGATGGAGGGACAGGACACAGGGAATGGCTTCCACTGCCAGAGGGCAGGCATGGAAGGGAGATTGGGAAGGAATTCCTGGCTGGGATGGAATTCCCAGAGAAGCTCTGACTGCCTCTGGATCCATGGAATATCCAAGGCCAGATGGAGCACCCTGGGACAATGGAAGGTGTCCAGGCTCATGGGATGGGATTGGGATAATCCTTATGATCCCTCTCAACCAACCCGTTCCATGATTCCCCTGCACTCCCCAATCCATCCCTATCCCAAATCCAGGTTCCTTCCCTCCTTTCCAGTCCATCCCCTTTGCCAAGTCAGTAACAGGAACCAGCTGAGGGCCAATTAACTCCCGACACAAACTCCCTCCAAATGACATAACGAGGGTTAATGAATCCCAGCTCCCAAATAAACTGGGATTCGATTTCCCACCGGGCTCCCAGGGGGAGGAACAGGGGCAATGGACACGCAGCTGTGGAGTTAAATCTGATAAGGGGCCGGGAGTAAAACAGGAGTTGGGTTTTCGTGTCCTTGGAACAAATCCAGGCTGAAAACCCTTCACAAGCGGGAGTCACTTCCAAACCGCGTCCACGTTAATGGGAACCGTTCCAGCCCTTCCCAGATGTTTGGCCTGTCCACATTTAAGGCACCATCCCTCATTTCAGCTTGGATTGGGAACAGAAAAGCTCGGGGTCAGCTCCTGCTGGCGCTTGGATCTGTACAAAGCCGGAGCGATTCCGCCAAAGCTGGAGGAGTTAGGCTGGATTTAGAGGGATGGGACCTCAGGAATTCCAAGGGATTCATCCCAAGCATGCTCAGCCCTCGGCTGCTCTGGCTGTGCTTGGAGGGATGCACAGAAAACACATTTTCATTCCCAGAAATAAAAGGGAAAAATCTCCAAGTGCTGGGCCTGGAGCTGGGCAGAGACAAAGCTCTGAGCTCAGCTCAGGTTTAATTTCCTAAACCTGCCTGATCCTTAAAAAAAATCCACCAAAACCGACCCCACATTCCCTACTCTGCTCCAAAAAAAAAAAAGGTTTAAATGATAAAAAAATCTATTTAGGACCTGATTTTGTGGGTATCCCCTTGGTCAAAGAGGTTGAAATGTGAATGTAAATAAATTTATGGATTAAACCAGAGGTTTTCACTGAATCCTGGTGTTTGCAGACATCAGTTCTCAAAGGTTTTTGGGAAAACTGTGGAATGGTGCTGGATAAATACCATTAAACATCCAGGGAAAACCAGGCTGGGAGCTGGGAGTTCGGAACTTGGCATTCCCTCTGTCCCAATCCCTTGTGGGGACATTTTGGTCACTCCATGGGACTGAAAGATCCCCAGGGATTGGAGATTGTCCATCCCTGGAATCCTCAGATTTGGGACCAAGGGACAGCAGGTAGGACAGCATAAACATGCAGAGCTCAAAAATCTGGAGCACCTCTGGATCTTCAGCTGCTGGAGGAATTTCACCTCCTGAACTGCACATTTTCCTTGGAGTTTCCTGCCCTGGATCTCCTGATTTTAAGACAAAATTAAATCCCCTGCTCCTCTTCCCAGCCCGGCTGTCTGAGGTGAAAGGAATCCATGGGAATATTTTCCTTGTGATAACTTCCTGATCCAAGGCATGTTTGGCTCTGGCAGAGCAAAGCTTTCCCTTGGAAAAACAATCCCAACACCTGATCCAAAAAAATGCCAGGGGATGACCTTGCTAAAATAATTTGTGCCAATTTTTGGGAATCTGGAGAGTCCCAGGCAGCAAAAGAAGCGGCTTCCCTTCTGGGAGTGCTGAGGTGGGGCTTTAGGATTTGGGAATGGGTGGGAAGTGCTGGGAATGAAGCAGCCACTGATTTGGAGAGGATTTGGATCCCTTTGGATTGAAGAAAACCAGGGATGGAGGTCCCAGGATGAGATGTCCATAGGATACGGAGAGAGGAGGGAAATTAATCCCTAATTTGGAGGATTCGAGACTCAGAGGAAGAGAGCAAGGACTGAAAAATCCAAACAAATCCCAGCCAGGATCAGACAAATGAGCAAAGCCTAAATCCAGCAGGAGTTGGGAAAATCCAGAGCCTGGATGTAAATTCTGAGGGCAGGAATGTCCTAAACTGCCCCAAAGCTGGGAGGTGAAAGCCCTTAAGTGTCACCTCTTTTCCTAAACTGGCACCTCCTGGAATTGCACTAGGATGGGAAATTGGCCAAAAAAAGGATATTTTCATCAATATCCATGGATTTCCTCTCTTTTTAAGGCCACTTGTGCCATGCTGAGAATCCCAAAATCCACATTAATATCTAGAATTTCCTCCGTTTATTCCATGAACTCCCTGCACATTCTGCTCAGGACAATGAAAAAGGAGATAAAAGGCACTGGGAATTTTTCATCTCAGTGAATTCCAGAGCCAACACCTCCTCAAGATTCCCATATTCAACATTTCCCTCCTCTTTTATCAAACTCCCACATGCTTTCACCTTTTTATCTCTCAAAAAATCTCTCATTCTGGTAAAACTCTTTATCCAACAGAAGGGAATAAATACAGGATATATTTTTCCCAATAATCCCTGCCTTGAAGAAAAACTGGGAGTACCCAGGATGGGATTTACTAACCTGAACTATTCCCTCAGATCTCCTCTTTCCCTACCCAGAGCAGCTGGAATTTATTCCATCCTCAAAACAGCCGCTGAAATAAATTGGATCAGCCTTTTTTGGGATTTCTTTCCCCCCACCCCCTTTTTTCCCATTCATTGGCCACTCAAGAACACTGAAAAGATTTCTGAGGAGGAATTTTTGCTGATGGGAATTCTGTGAGCAAGAGGAGCATCCAAGGGAAGGCAGAAATTGTCCCAGACAGATCCAGCTCCCAAATCCAGCTGTTTTGGAGGAAGAGGTAGAGGTTATCCTGTCCCTGAAGACTTAATCCCTCTAAAAATCCCTCTAAAAGCTGCCAGCAAATCCCTTTAAATCAGCTTTCCCTAAATTTCCTCAGCAGAAATTCCTGCACTGAGTTCCTTGGCATTCAGTTTATCCAAGTGTCTTAGGATGGAAGATGTAGCTGGGGGTGTGTATTGGATTTGCCATCTGTTAGAGGTGGGGCGATTATTCCACCTCTAATTGGGATAATAATTTATAGCAATAATAATTTTAATATAGTAATTAATAATAATAATAATTTTGGTTAATTGGGCAGTTTTCTTTATCTCTTCCACAGCCAATCCTCCCTCCAGGAGATCTCTTCTGTCCATGGCCACTGAGTGTCCCTGCATGGCTGATAAAATTCCATCATCCCATGGGGAGATGCTCCGCCCAGGGGAGGAGCCAAGCATTCCTACCTGGATCCAATCTGAGCCTGGGAACAGCACAGCAGCCTTTGCCCACTGCATTCCCAGAGGAGCAGCTTTCTCCTGCACTGCATTCCCAGAGGAAGCCCAGGCCCATCTCCAGCAGCCCTGGAGCTTCAGAGGAAAACTCCCCCCTTGTCCAGGATCCCTGCTCCAGCAGAGCCACCCCTGGCACTGCAGGAGGAGCAGCCACCATGGAATGGGACTGTGCCACACCCTGACCCACAGGGGGTCAGCTCCTGTCCTGACTCTGGCAGTGATTTGTTCTCTTTTTTTGGTACTATTGCATTTGTATTTTTATTTTTTTCCCTAATAAAGAACTGTTATTTCTGCTCCCATATCTTTACCTGAGAGCCCCTTAATTTCAAAATTATAATAATTCAGAGGGAAGAAGGTTACATTCTCCATTTCAAGGGAGGTTCCTGCCTTCCTTAGCAGATACCTGTCTTTTCAAACCAAGACACCAAGGAATAGCTTTATCCCGAGGGATGCTTTCCCCCTCATTCCTGAAACCCCGCCCCAGGAGCACCTGGAAGGGATGGAGGCTCCTCCCTAGGCTTCCTGGTTTTCCAGTCAAATCCTACTTGCTCTCTTGCTCAACCATCCCCTCCTCTCTTCCCAGTGCTGGGTTTTGCTGGAAAATAAAAGTTCCTCATGGGGAAAAGATCTGGAAATGTTACTTTTCCCTCCTTGTCCAGAGAAAGCAGAAATGCCAAAGGGAAATGGGACACAACAACTTTATCCCGAGGTTGTAAAATCCATTTGGATCACTTTTCCTCCCTTTTCTTTGTTCCTCCAGAGCCCGTGGGGTAGGATGATGATGTCCTCTGGAATTTCCATTCCCTGGCTGATGTCCCAGCCACGAAAGCAAACCCCAAATGTCTCCGGGGAGATCCCGGTCATCCTCGTTTATGGGCCTCATTTTGGGGACTAACGGGGTCTTTTCTGTGCCACTTCCCTGGCAGCAGCTCAAAAAGCAGCTCCAGGCAGAGAGATTTGTTGGGATTGAGGGCAGGGAATGCTGGGATCTACTGGGAGAGCACCAGAGAATCGCTGGGAAGGGGAAAGAGGGTGCAGGAGAAAGCAGGGAAAAGGGAAAATATTGCAATTCTGGGATGGTTTGGATTGGAAGGGACCCTAAGGATCATCCCATTCCCTGGGCAAGGACATTTTCCACTATCCCAGGGTGCTCCAAGCCCCGTCCAACCTGGCCTTGGGCACTTCCAGAGATTGGGAATCCACGATTTGCAGTCAGCACATGCCATTTATCCAGGAGAACTGAGATTTGTGGTGCCTTTCCAGGAACAGGAATTTAGGGACAACATTTATCAATTCCAAAGGATTTCCTGTTTTCCACCCCTGGAGCAAACGAGGTGAGATCCGAGAGGCTGAGCTATGGAAAAATCAATTTCCAAGCAAGGAGAAAATTGCCAATTTTTCCCATTTTTTCCCCCAAACTCAGGCTGCCTGAGCAGAGATGTCCTTCCCAGAGATTGGAGCATGGAGCTGGTGCAGAGGGATCAGCAGGGGTTGGAATTCTGTTCCTGGATCATCAACAACATCCATGGCATTCCACACTTCAGGAATGATTAATTCCAACTGAAATGTCTCAGATATTCCCAGGAATCCCATCCTGGTCATCCTGGAGGAGTCCTCATCCTCCTTAAGCCCAACTTTTCAAGCCAAAAGAGACCTGTGGATGTGACTCCAAGTCTCCTGAAGAAGCAGAGCAAGGATTTGGGACCACCTGTGGTCCCTCCATGGTTCTTCCCCTCCCTGCTCCAGATAAAAACCTGGAAATTCCTCAAGAGGCAAAACATCCTCAGGATTCACCTGGGAATTTTGAGTGATCATGTCTTACTGAACTCCAGATCCTGCATGCCTCGATGACTCCAAGCTCCCTAAGGAATTCCACCTGGGAATGTGAAAAGCAGATCCAGCCTTCCTGCCTCAGTTTCTCACAGGCCCGGCAAAGCTTCTCCCCTTTCCCTGCATTATCCCTTTGGACTATCCCAAAGTTTTTGGTCCGTCTGCCTCAGGAGGAGGGGAGGAAAAGATGGATTTGGGAGCAGGGATTTGGGAAAGATGGATTTGGGAGCAATGAGCTGGAGAAGCAGAAATTCTCTTCCCCTGGGATCAGGGGGAGCTCTGCCTGCACCAGGAATGGGAAAAGAGCTCCTGCTCCCAAATTCCAGCCTTCCCATGGGCGAATTATCCAAAGGTTTGAGTGAAATCCCAATGCAGATGCTCCAGCCCGTGCTGGGATTGATCCCTTTTTCCCCCCTTTTTTCCCCCCATTTTCCTGTTTTTTCCTCCTTCCAAAGCACCAACCCCTCACCTTCCAGCAGCCCTGACTGGGAATCAACACAGGATCCCTCCGTGGCCTCAGGCAGCCCAGAAATTTTGGGAGAGAGGCAAAATCTTGGCATGACTTCCCTGCTGCAGCTTGGAAACCTGGGATAGCACAAATCCTTCAGGTCAGGATAACCTGCTCCTTTCCCTGGAACGTTTGTTCAGACATCCAGCTGCATCCTGATCCCAGCAATTCCCTTTTCCAGAGGCACAGACCTGGAGCAGCCCTCCCTTCTTCCCTCCCATTGGGAGAAATTGAGTTGAAAACAAAACTCTCCTTTGCCATCCTCGATGTTCCTAAAGGGGCTTGGGGGATGATCCCAAGATATTTCTGCCGGAATGGTCAATCCCACATCCCTCCCCACTGCCCCAGCAGGGATTTGGGATTGACTCCTGCCAGGTCACGTCTGCCAGTGGGATTGGACGCGGAATTTGTGCCCTGGGAATGCCGTGCCAAGGTCGTGGGGCAGCTCCAGGCCACATTCCCGCTGCTCCGCGTGTGCCAGGAGCCACAGCCGGAGCAGGGAAACCTCGGAGAGCTCCTGGTGCCAACAGCTGCTCCCTCGGGATCATCCGTGTGGGCAGCACCACCAGGACTGAGGGCACGTCTCAGGAGACACTAGGGACAGCAGGGACACGTTCCAGCACGGATTGGGCAGGGAATTGTCCCTCAGGATGGGAGCTGCCGTGGTGGGGTGGGGCTGTGCCCGTCCATTTCCACCAATGAGCTCCATATCTTGGAAATTCAGAGGTGAGGGCAGGAACAGAAAGATTTCCAGAGTGGGAGGGGGCCCCTCCTGGCCTGGATGTCACCTCAACAAGGCTGATGTCACAGAGGCTGTTCCCTGGCCGAGGTTGGAGCATTGCTGCAGCCATGGGAAGGATCCCAGGTCTGGATCTTATCCAGGCCAGGAATCCTGGGAATCCCGTTTGGGAGAGGGGCTATGGGTTTGCATTGGAGAATCCAAACATCCGGCACCAGCATGGGATGGTTTGGGTTGGAAGGGACCTCAAGGATCATCCAGTTCCATCCCTGCCATGGGCAGGGACAATTCCCACTGTCCCACACTGATCCAAGCCCCAATGTCCAGCCTGGCCTTGGACATTTCCTGTCTCTTCAGATTCCCCCTCTGACTCCAGCTCCTGGTTTCCATCCCTCTCTTGGAATAACAAATGTTTGGTCAATCCCTGAAGGTTTCTTATTTTTGCCTCCCTGTTGGATTTCCCCTGGATGTTTCCCTGTGAGACATGAGGCTGCAGGTGGTGATTCCTTTGCTCCATGAGTCAGCGCTCCCCCAATCCATCAGTGACCCAAATTCCAGGGGACACTGCTGTCCCAGACTATCCATAAACACAGGGAAGACCAGGCTTAGACAGGTCTCCATGAAAAACATGGAATAAACGAGTGGGGTGAGGGAGATTATCAGAGGAAATAACACATCCTACTGCTTAATCATGGAATCAGGGAACGGTTTGGGTTGGAAAGGACTTTAAGAATGATCCCAGTCCACCCCTGCCATGGGCATCTTCCACTATCCCAGGTTGCTCCAAGCCCCAGTGTCCAACCTTGGACACTTCCAGGGATCCAGGGGCAGCCACAGCTTCCCTGGGAATTCCATCCCAGCTCCTCACCATCCTCACAGCCAGGAATTCCTTCCCAATATCCCACCTAACCCTTCCTCTATTCCCTCCACACTTGCCTTCCCAGTTGCAACTGTGTTTGCAACCATATAAAACAGACCAGACAAGTCCAAATGACCCAAAATCTTTTAAAAAACCCATTTTGGGAGGATCTAGCTGATCCACGCAGATCCCACTGGAACTGGGCACTTGGGGGTGTGTCCGTGCCAGCCCAGATCTGCTCAAAATATCTGGGATTTATATTCCTGAGGGGATGAGTTACGGCTGGGGAACCCCTCTGGCTCTGGAGCAGCACCCAGACCCGTGGGCTGTCCCATTCCTTCATCCCAGATTATTCCTGGGCATGGCATAAACCCCATCCCTGCCCTGCTGCTGGGCCAGGGCCATGCGCCGCTGGAGGCCGGAGCAGTTTGATCCCGAGTGAAATCCCGAGCGGATCCAGGCGGTGTTTGGTTTGTTGGAGCCGGCAGTGCCTGCAGTGCCAGGAGTGATTTATCTCCTCCTAACCCAGACACGTAAACAGGGCCATGAATCATTCCTTAAATCATTCCCTAAAAGTGCCTCTTTTCCCTGGGAGGCCGTAAAGGGAGCCTGGGATGAGCTCACAGGGAGCGGCTCCGCCACCCAAAGGGACTCGCGCCTTCCTCCTGATCCTTTGCACCCTCTCCACGAGCCTTTCCCAGAATTGCTGTTTCTGATGCCAATCCCTGGCTTTTCCCTGTTAACTCGGGCTTTATAAAGTTAACAGCCCGGTTTAGCAGGGACAGATGTTCCTGATAAGCCACGGCCTCCTTAAAAGTGTTGCAACTGAGTTTTCCTTCCAAGTGCTCTCTGCTGGAGCCAGAGCTTTGTGGTGGGGAATCATGGATCACCTGGCTGGGGCTGGGATTTATTTCCTGCTGCTGCTGCTTTCCCTAAAAAAGCCACTTATTAATCACCAGCTTCTCCTGCAAATGGTGGGGACCCCCCACTTGAGATTCCATCACCTTTTCCAGGATGAAGGATGTGCTGATCCTCCAGCAAGGCCAAAATTCCCGGCTACCCGTGACCTTTTCAGCATGGACAGAGGCAGATCCTCATGATTTATGGGAAGGAAAAAAACCCCAACAACCCCACACTAAAAATATCTCCCTGTATTTCACCGTCCCAGCTGGAAGCTTTTCCAGAAATTCCCTCTGGATTCCAAAACAAGGCCAGTGCCCATCCACAAGCCTGTAAAACAAGTAATGAGTTTTTTGTCTGGATGAAAACAGAATTTTCTGGGATGAGGTTGGTTCAGGGATTCCAACAAACAGTGCTCATATCCTGCTTTGGAGGCTCCACCTGGCTGTCAACAAGAAACAGAGGGGAAAAAATTCCATTGGAATCACGGGGATGTCGGGGAGCTGTGAGAAGGTGAGACTGGAGCAGGACTCAAGGGATGCCCCATCCCTGTAAGTGTCCAAGGATAAGACTTGGATCATCTTGGGATAGTGGAAGGTTCCATGCCCATGGGGTTGGAGATGGTGTTGAAGGTCCCTTCTGACTCAAACCAGTCTGGAATTCTGTGACTCTGGGATCAGGATCACATGGAAATACTGGGAAAGGAAACCTGAGCCAGGCAGGTGCCTCCTGCACTTTTTCCCTGCAGGTGAACCAGGGTTTTCCATCAGAAAATAAGAGAAGGAAAACTCTGGGAATCAGATGCAAAAGGATTAAGTTTTTATGGCTCTGGAAATCTCCCAGTTCTGCCATCAGAGAATGTTGTTCACTGTGACTATCCCTAATTGGGATTTTTGGATACAGCTGTAATGATGCTGCCAGGAGCTCTGGGTGTGTGCTGGAAAAGGCCATTCCCTATTTTTGTTTTTCGGGAAACAAGATGCATTTAAGTTGTCCCGACCAGCCAAAGACCTTGTTCTTCCTGGGTGCCTAAGTGCCAAATCCCTGCGCTGAACCTTCCCAGCTAACCCCAGGTGACCACACCACAATTCTGGGGACACCTTGTTCCCCTCCCTGCACTGCCCATCCACAACATCCTGCGATCCCAAATTTCCACTTCTGTCCATATTGTTTGGACTTTAGGCCGGACTATCCCAGCTCTGACACCAAAGCTGAGGCCACCTGGTCCTGCTGGGCTTTCCTGGTCACTGCTGAGCTTGGTTTATCCTGCTTTTCTCAGACATCAGGGATACCCTGACAATGGGATTTCTCCCCAGGGTCATTCCATCCTTGAGAGGAGAATCCTTTTGGCCACTTCCCACTGCAATCAGGGAGTGTCCCTCAATCCGTTGGTCATTCCTAGAACAGGCTGACCCTGATTTAGTCACCTCAGGCCTGGCTGAACTTGGACTGGCTGTCCCACATCATGGAATCAATCAGGGAATGATTTGGGATGGAAGGAAACTTAAGGATCACTCATTCCCATCCCATTCCATGGGCAGGGACACCTCCCACTATCCCAGGCTGATCCAAATCCCAATGTCCAACCTGGCCATGGACACTTCCAGGGATCCAGGGGCAGCCACAGCTTCTCTGGGAATTCCATCCCAGCTCCTCACCACCCTCCCAGCCAGGAATTTCTTCTCCAAATCCCACCTCTGTGCACTCTCCTTCACCTTAAAACCAAGGGAAAAAGAATATTTAAGCCTCACATTCCCAGGTCTGGTTTGGAGTTATCCAAACCCAAGCAAGTCTGGGGCTCTTAAAAACCCAACATCCATTGACATCTTCCCTTTGTGTTCCTCATCCCAGAGGTGGGAAATGCAGGGCTGCATTTTTTTCCCAGCCCTTGGTGCTATTTTCCAATCCCTATCACAGCGGGAATGGCGCAAATTCTCCCAGCATCCCCAGCCCCTCCGAGACACGGCAAAAAGACCTGGAATTTCGGCCGGGGGAAATCGAGCTGCCCTGCTGACGTCAGCTGGGGAAGGATCCCTTACTGAGACCCCACCCGAGAATCCCACAGCCACAATCCCGGGTTTGTATCCAGGAATATCCTGGCGGATCCGGCTCTCGGCACGTGCAGATATCGCATTACTGGTGCCACGGTTAGAAACGCTCGGAGCGGCACTGGGAATTTTGAGGCACACCCAGGCCTGTGACTTTGGGATGATGAATTTACTCCTGTCTGGACCTTAAATTTAGCACAGACTCCTCTCCATCCAAAGGAAAAAAAAAAAAATAGATTGGATGCCTCCCAAAAAAGAGATGGGGATCTCATCCGTGAGAAATGGGCTTTGTTCTGGAATAACGGCGGGAATTCCGTCTGGAGTTTTGTATCTTGGAATAGCTCATGCCAACAGATCTGTGAGTAAACAATGGATGCAGGGAATTCCAGTTTATCCCAACCTGGACTCTGGATGCCTCGCTGGGTAATAAAACCCAGGGCAAATTTGAACTTTAAGCTCTCAAGGTCACCAATGGTTCCATTTCTCTCCCCACACTCCCGGGGGATTTTCTAGACTCTGAACAGCTCCAATAGCTCACCTAAAAATCAGATTGATCCAAGTTCTCCAATATATTCCAAGCTTTCTGAAAGTTAGAGTTGCAAGGGAAGATCATGGCACGGTCAGGGTTGGAAGGACCCTGAGGATGATCCATGTCCAACCCTGGATGTGCATGAACACAAAATGAAATAAATCAAATTTCTTTGGTGAATTCAATTAAATAAATTCTGATTTTGGACTGATTAAAGACTCCTCAGGATTACGGTTTTTATTTAGGAGTCGATGGTTGGAAAATAAACATGGATGGAGGAGAGGGAGGGATGCTACACCACAAATTTTTATGATGGAATTTCTTCCCTATCTCCCAAAATGTGGAGTTTGGCCCCTTGGGAGCCAGGAATGGGGTCAGAAAAGCCCAGATGGGTTCAGCTGAGCCTGGGCCTGTTTTCCTTGGGAGAATTCCCACTGCTGTCCCCTGTCACCACCATGGGACACTGGGCCCTACAGTGGTGGCCTCCCGACTCCCACAGCAGCTGTTCCCAGCGGGTGACAAATTCCAACTGGAAGCAACGAGCATGGAAAGAGGGCCTGGAAAAGAGGTGGGGAAATGTGGCCTCCGGCACCTGGAATCGGTGACCCCGAAACAAAGAGCTGCAATAGGAAACCACTTCTGTTAAAACAGCCCCAGACAGCATCCAAAGGGCTTTAGTCCTGAGCCTTCCTCTAAGCCAGGCTTAGGGGAGCAGATGGAGGAAGGGATGAAAGGAAGAGGTGGGAGGGGAGGGAGCTCAGGTTTCCTGGGACACAGGAGCTGGCTCAGGGTCTTGGTGGGTTCACAGCAGACCTGAGGGGTGTCCTTCCACCCCTTTGCCCACCCTGGGCACAAACTGATTCCTTCCAATGGGAATTCAGATGGAAAACTGATTGCAGCATTCCCTCTAGGAAAACTGATTGAAGTCTTCACTCTAGGCAGGGATCCAAGAGCACTTTGCTTCCCCACATCAAATGTGATGGGATTCAATCCATGCTGATGGATTTGGGCTTCTCTTGGAGGTTCACAGCCAGGAGATCACGGCTCCTCATGGCTTCAGCCCGTCTGGGGAGAATTCCCACGGCTAAGGAGCAGCTCCCTGTTCTGGGAGAAATCCTGAGGCACTTGGGAAGAGTTTCTGAACATTTGGAAATGGCAGAAAAGTGATTCTGGAGCTCTGGGGATGTGGGGGGAATTTTGGATCATGGTGTGCAGCACATTCACAGGAGGTGGAGATGTGTGATCCAACACCCTGAGGAACCAGGCAGGATTTCCTGGTTGGGAACACAATATTCCGGAGTAAATTGGGCTTTAATTCCAAGCTATGGAGATCTGGGGGTTTTGTTTCCTTCCCAAAACACCACGGCCACAGCTCTGGCTGCTCTGATCTCACCTCACCTCCCACAGCACCGAAATTGGGAGCGGAGCTTGTGGCAGCCCCTCCTCACCACCAAGGGCAGGGATGGGCTCTGTGGGATGAGTCAGCCCACCCCAAGCCACGGCTCCTCTTGGAAAAGCCCACACTGGCTGCTGGGAAAAGCTGGATTTGAGCTGGACTTGAGAAGTTGTGGCTGTCTCATCCCTGGGATTGATCAAAGCCAGGCTGGACAGGGTTTGGAGCAGCCTGGGATAGTGGAAGGTGTCCCTGCCCTTGGAATGGGGTGGAATTCCAGAATAAAAACCAGAATCCCAAGGAGACTTTAATCAGTCCAAAACTGGCATTTTAAAATTTAATTCCCGAAAGAAATTTGATTTATTTCATTAAGGTCCCTTCCAACACAAATCATTCCGGGATTCTACAAATCCTGATGGATTTCACCCTAAGGGCAGGTGTGAACTTCCCTCTTCATCTTTCTGCTGGATTTTGGGGTCAAAATCCAGAATTTCTTGAAAAACACTGACAAAACCATCCCTGGCCAGTTCAGCCTGGAATCCTTGCCTGGATTAGGAAGGAATCCTCAAGGACACTCCAGAGGCATCCACACTTTTTGGGTTTGGCTTTCTCATGACAGGAATAAACCAAAACAACTTCCCAGCCTCCTTTGTGTCCCAAATAAACCCGACTGCTCCCTCTGCACCTCTGAGAGGCCCAGATCCTGTTTTTCCACACCTTTTCCAGAGGTTTTGGAAGGAGAGGATTCCCAGTGCCATCCCCACATGCTGTTAGGAATGCCAGCCCTTCCCTGTCCCCCATGGCATCTCCTGGGGAGCACCAAAGGTTCAAAGAACTTGGAATGTTGGACCTGGTATGGATTTGGAGCTTTGAACAAGAGGATTGAGCTGGCCTTGTGGGATTTTATTCCAAAGGCTGCCTTTGGTTCCCCTGTGCTGGGAGAGAACAGCGAGGTCCCGCTGGATTCTGGGAATATTTCCTGTGGAGCCAGAGGAATTCCAGCCCACAGCTGATCCCTGAGCTTTAAAGGACAACATCTCCTGGAGCTGCAGAACCTCGGGGCTTTGCCCAAGGCTTGGGCAGCACAGGGGCTCAGAGCTACCCTGGAGCAAAAAATTCATGGCTGAGACAATCTTGGAGTGGTTTTCTTGGGAAAGAGGGAAAACCGACGTTTGGAAGCCACAACTCCATCCCCAGACAGTCATCCCAGAGGCGACCATCCCAGAATTTCACAGAATTCACAGAATGACCAGGCTGGAAGACACCTTCAAGGTCATGGAGTCCAGCCCAGCCCCAATACCTCAACTCAACCCTGGCACCCAGTGCCACATCCAGGCTTTGTTAAACACACCCAGGGATGGTGACTCCACCACCTCCCTGGGCAGGACATTCCAGAACTTTATCACTCTTTCTGTGGAAAACTTTTTCTGGATATCCAACCTCTATTTCCCTTGGTGCAGCTTGAGGCTGTGTCCTCTGGTTCTGTCAGTGCTGCCTGGAGAAAGAGCCCAAGCCCAGCTGAGCACAGGCACCTTTCAGGAGCTGTGCAGAGTGATGAGGTCACCCCTGAGTCTCCTTTTCTCCAGGCTGAGCACCCCCAGCTCCCTCAGTGGTTCCTCTCAGGGTTTGTGTTCCCAGCCCCTCTCCAGCCTCGGTGCCTCCTCTGGATGTTCTTGAGTGTCTCAACGTCCTTCCCAAACTGAGGGGCCAGAGCTGGACACAGCACTCGAGGTGTGACCTCAGCAGTGCTGAGTACAGGGGCAGAATGAGCTCCCTGTTCCCATCCCAATCCCAATCCCATCCCATTCCATGAGCTGAGCAGCCCCAGGCTGTGGAAAGGATATAGGAATGTCTCCATGGCTGGAGACAGGAAATAGGGTGGGAACGAAAATTTTGGTGGGAGAGGGGAGCAGGGATGAAGATAACTGGGAGAAGGGAACAGAGCCATAAAGCTGGGAAAGGGATGAAGTAAAAGTTCAGTGGATCCTTTGCAGCTCGGGAGAACATTTAGGAACATTTAGGAACCAGAATCTCTCCTCTGACACAAATTATTGGGATGAACGTGAGCATTTTCCAGCCGCAAACTCCCTGGAACAAAACCAGCCCTGTGGCTGGAATGGAGGAGATTTGGGAATCCAAATGAGGATGAGATGTGGAACAGGGAAAGAAGTAAATAAAGAAAGGGAGTAGCCAAATAAACAAGGAAAGTTTGGGACTGGATTTGATCCCATGCCCTGACTCCGGAGTATCCCAATGTTCTGGGGAGGCAAAGGATCCCAACGCTGCACTTTTCCTGACTGGAAACAAATGGATGCTGTCCCTTTTCCATTCCCTGGTTTTACAATAGTTTGGAATTAGGCTGATGAGGAGTTTCCTTGCCAGCTCCGTCTATCTTGGGCTAATTACAGAGAGAAAATTATGGGAAAATTAAGCTAATTGTGGGATAAAACCTATGGAACCACAGCATTCCTGCTCTGGGCTAATTACAGAGACCCTGATAATTGTGGGATAAAACCTATGGAACCACAGCATTCCTGCTCTGGAATTCCAGAGGGAATTATATGGGGGAATCCACACTCCTGCTCATCCCATCTCCCCTCCCTGGGTGGTTCCGCTCCTGAAAGGAAAATTAAAGGATAGGGACCAGGCAGGAATCAGAATTCCAGGCTCTGGAGAAGAGCCAGGGGCTGAGCCTGGCTAAGGGAATGTGCAACAAAGAGCTGGAGGAGGAGAATCCAGGGATTTGGGAAAGTCAAGGCAAAGTGAGGAGCAGCAGGGCTGGCTCTCCTCGCTGGAGAAGGAATTGGGAAGGTTTTGGATTCCCTGCTTGGAGCAGCCTGGGATAGTGGGAGCAGTCCCTGCCCATGGCATGGGGCTGGAATGGGATGGGTTTTAAAGTGCTTCCATCCCAAACCATTCCAGGATTCCATGGAACTTGAAACATGGCTCCACTCTGGAAATGGGATCCAGGGAGCTCCTATCAAATAATCCTGGAACAGAGGGATGGCTGGGAAACACTGGGAGCCTTCCCAAAATCCCTGGAGATGGGGCCCTGGAATGACAGCAGGGGCAGGAGAAGGGGAAGGATCGCTCCCAACAATTCTATTATTCCTCTTCCCAAGCACTTGGGAATGTCCTCTATGGAATTAGGGCCTCAGGCTGGTCAGACTTGTCATGGAATCACAGAACCTGACCCTGGTTTGGGTTGGAAGAGACCTTAAAGCTCATCTTGTTCCAGCAACACTTCCACTGTCCCAGGCTGCTCCAAGCCCCAATGTCCAGCCTGGCCTTGGGCACTTCCAGGGATCCAGGGGCAGCCACAGCTTCTCTGGGAATTCCATCCCAGCCCCTCCCCAATTCCCAGCCGGAATTCCTTCCCAATATCCCACGTAAATCTCCCCCTTTCCAGTCTGAAACTGCTGCTCCTTGTGCTGTCTCTGCAGGGCGATCCCTCCTGGATCAGCTCCAGAACCATTCCCAAGGATCTCCCCAGGCTTGGCTCCCTCCACATCCCCCAGTTCATCCCAGTATCCAGGAGCTGAGGAGCCTGGAGGTGCTGCCGATGGTGCCAGAGCTGCTCGGGAGATCCCGGGATGGGAGCAGCTGTGATCCCACCCTGCTCCCTCTCCCTTTGGAGAAGAGACCGTTCCCGCACAGCAGAGGGATGCAGGAATTTTCCAGGATGCAGGAATTTTCCGGGACGCGGGAATTTTCCCGGCTGCGGCCAACTCAGCGGGAAGCTCCGAGACATTTGCTGCCATCTACGGCCAATCCCAAATAGTGCAAAAGCCGGGAGGGACCTGGCTCTGGCTCCAGGATGGATTTTCCTGGGCACTGGGATGCTTGGAGGAGGCTGAGAACGGGGAATGGGGGAGTAGGGAGGAGCTGTCTGCAAAGGAATTCCTAGGGATCCTTTTCCATGGAAAACTTCCATCCCAGGATCCACAGAGCCCGCCAGGAACGGGTATAAAGTGCAGGGATGGGAGAGGGATTTCCCGGGATAATCTGGGATTGGGAATGACTCTGCACAGCTGATCCAGAGGGCACACAGCTGAAAGGCTTTGGAAAACATTCCTGCCCTTTTCCTTCCGCCTCGTTCCCTTTTTCCCTGTTTGTCCTGAGCAGATGCCTGGAAAACTTCCAGTCCTGGTGGTGTTTCATCGGCATTTCCATGGGAATTCGCATCCCCCCACCCTGCCCGAAATTCTGGGACCAAGGCCACGTGAGAACCGGGATTTGGGATGGGAGCATCGGGGATTTGGGATGGGAACACCGGGGATTTGGGTTGGGAACACCGGGGATTTGGGATGGGAACCCCGGGGATTTGGGATGGGAGCAGCGGGCATTTGGAATGGGAGCACCGGGATTTGGGATATGAGCAGCGGGGATTTGGGATTTGAGCACTGGGGATTTGGGATGGGAGCACGGAGATTTGGAATGGGAGCACCGGGATTTGGGATGTGAGCACGGGGATTTGGGATGGGAGCACCGGGATTTGGGATGTGAGCACGGGGATTTGGGATTTGAGCACTGGGGATTTGGGATGGGAGCACCGGGATTTGGAATGGGAGCACCGGGATTTGGGATGTGAGCGCGGGGATTTGGGATCGGCGCAGGCAGCGGGCGGTGCTTCTCTCCCCGCCCCCCTCTCTCCCTCCCTCCCGGCGAGGCAGGAGCGCATTCCCGGTGTGGAATTCCCGGGAATCCCGAGTGCCGCTGTTTGTCCTGGCAGGATCCCGAGCCCGCGGAGCCGCTTCCCTGGCAGGCTCTGCTTCCCGAGCTCGGGATCGGGGATCCCCTCTGGATGCCCCAGGAGCTGCTCCCGCCGCCTTCCCAGGGAGTTGGGAGCTCCTTTCCAGGGAATCCTGAACCTTTCCAGGAGAAGGGCAGGAAGAGGGATTTGGGATCCTGGAAAAGCCCAGCAGGGCTGGGACACCGCTTTGGGGACAGCAAAGGACCCCGGGCCGGTCCCTTTTCCTCGCTTTCCCCTCTCAAAATCCGGGTCCCTGGGATCCTCTGATATCTGGGAGAATCCTGTGGGAAACCCAGAGCTGAGCTCGGCTGGGACACTGGTGTGGGATTGAATCCCAGAAATCCGGGAAACGGGAATGGGATTGGGTGGCAGGGTGAGCTCAGAGTCCCAGGGAAATGTCCCATTCCTTCAACTTCCTTGGAAAAGGTTGGATCAGGGATCAGCTCTAGGGAGAGACTGGCTCCTCCACAGCTGATCCCTGAGCCCTCTTCCTATGGAAAATTCCCACAGAAAATTCCCACTCCACCTATTCCCACTCCTGCTGTGGATCTTGGCATGTCCAGCCCCAAACCATCCCTGGGATGTTTCCCTTTGTACAAATCCTAGAGGAAGGTTTGTGGATTCGCTGCTCCCGAGTTATCCCGAGGTATCCAGGTTTCTAACTCAGCTCAGTTCTTCATTCCAAGGGAAAAAAAATTGGGATGTTGAGTCTGGGAAGTGAAACAGAGCTCAGGTACTGCAGGGAAAGGCCACAGCTCCAAAGCATCGTCCCTGATCCACCAGGATGTGTCCGGATCCCACATGGAATTCTGAACACAAAAATTCCCTTGGGAAAAGGAATTGGGATGCCCAAGACTCCCCTGGGAAATCCTGGAATCAGCTTCCTCCAGCTCATCTCACCAGCCTGCCCTGGCAATTCCAGCTCTGCAGGAATTCTAGGAAAGCTGGAAAACTTCTGGATGTAAAACCCTGTGGATGCTAAAATTTTATGGGAACAGATTCAGGAACACAGCACCAAAAAATCCCACTCGGGTCCTGAATTCCGTGGGAAAATAAAGCCTTGGTCAGGAAATCCCTGAACTTTGCTTTGGATTTGGAAAGGAAGTTTTCCATTATCCTTGACCTGGGATTTGTTTCCAAAGCTCTTGGCCACCTACAGAGAGGAGCAGAAATATTTGGAGTATTTCATGGAGCAGGGCTGGGAATTGTGGCATTTTCCTGGTGTTTTGGGGGCTGCTGCTCTGAAAAATGTGGGGTTTCCTTCTTCCCTGAGAGAGCAAAGCATTGGAAAAGCTGCCCAGGGAAGTGATGGAATGACTCTCCCTGGAAATGTTCAATAAAGCTGGATATTCATGGAATCATGGAATGCTTGGGGTGGGAAGGGGGCTTAATGATCATTTAATTCCAGCATTAATTAAATTTTAAATAATCATTTTATCCCTTCCTCTATCTCAGGGTGCTCCAGCCTTTCCCAGGATACTTCCGGGGATTTGGCCAATGGATTTGTGGGATGAGGTTCCTGTGGGAAGGTTCCTGTTCAAGGAAAAATTTCCTGGAGGGTTGGGATGGGGATTTCAGCAGGGAACTGGAGCAGCCTCCTGGAATTGTGGCATTCCCTCAACTTCCTTCTGCTCCCTGTCCTTCCTGCCCTTGGAAAACCCACAAAGGCAATCAATGCTCCTCATAAATATCTCAGAAATTCCCTAAAAATCAATAAAAGGAAATACCTCATAATTCCCTAAAAAGAAATATCTCACCAGTTCCCTAAAAAGCAATATCTCCTATATTCCTTAAAAAGAAATATCTCCTAAATTCCCTAAAAATAAATATCCCATTAGTTCTCTAAAAAGAAATATCTCCTAAATTCCATAAAAATAACTGTATCACAAATTCCCTAAAAATAAATACCTCATAATTCCCTAAAAATAAATATCTCCTAAATTTCCTAAAAATAAACATTTCATAAATTCCATAAAAATAAATATCTCACAAATTCCCTAAAAATAAATACCTCATAATTCCCTAAAACTAAATATATCACAAATTCCCTAAAAATAAATATCCCATAATTTCCCTAAAAATGCACCAAAGACACTCCAAGCCTCAGAATCCTGCTGCTGATGGGATCAGAAAATGCTGCTGGGAGATCCCAGATTTCCAAAGCAAGCCCCTGAGAAGCCACCAGGACTCAGCATTCCCATGGCAGTGACTCCATGTCTCCGGAGAGGGGATTGTGGAAAAGGGATGCTTTGGAGGAGGTCTTTTCTTCCTTTTCCTTGGGATATTTATCCCAGATTTTTCCTGTGGATAAGGAATAGCAGGCAGAGCCCACAGAGAGGGAACTCCAGCCCTGCCTGCTGTGTCTCCCATCCCTCCTTCTGTTCTCCATCCCTTCTCCAGCTGCTGCTTTTGGAAATCCTGGATTTGCCTGGCCTGGTGGGAGCAGATGGAGAAGGAAGGTGTCGATTCTTTATCTCCTTTTTCTGCCCCGGGTCAGGGTCAAGATTGAAGCACTCAGGATGGAATTTCTTGTTGGGACTCAGATGTTTATCAGTTCTTATCTATGTCACAGTCTCACAAACCCTGAGTTCTGCAGCACTTCACTCCAACAAACTAAAAATGGAGCCCCAGCTCTCTCTCTACAAGGCCTTTGAAGGAGAAACTGTCCAATTAAGAAATGACACCTCAATTATTTTCACTTTTAACCCAGTAACCAATCACCCATGGCCGCAATGGGGACTTTTTTATCCAATTACACAAAACCACCCAAACCCATGGAGAAGAAGGAGAAGAAGAAGGAGAAGGTGAAGAAGAAGGTGAAGAAGGTGAAGAAGAAGAAGAAGAAGAAGAAGAAGAAGAAGAAGGAGAAGAAGGAGCAGTCTCTGCCCTAAAACCTTCATTTTGCTTTGTATCTATTACTGTATTCTAAACCCTTAAACTCTAAGTTTCCCCACCCTGTGATGTTACACACTTCTATTCAAACTCCACACCCACAATCCCAGTTCTGTCATTCCATTTTGGAAGCTTCTCCACGGCCTCAGGTCAATGCAGTGTTCTCTTGGGGGTCAATGCCTGGCAGCACAGAAAGTCTGAAGTTCTCAGCAGCCAGGGTTCCAATAGGAAGGAGCAGATTTTGGGATGGGAAGGATCCCGTTTATCCCAGGGATATCCCGTTCAAGGTTCTGCATCCACGGCCTGAACATTCCCTGTCCTTGCTCCATTCCCACCCCGTGTGGGAGAGGGATGGATCCTTCCTGCCTGGAATCCCATCACCACTGATGGAATTCCTTCCGTTTCCTGATCCGTGGGAGCCAGAGCGAATCCCCTACCAGGATAAATGATGGATTTTCCACCAGTTCGGACCTCAGTTCCAAGAGCCTTTCTCAGCCTCCATTCCAGCCTTTCCAAAGGCTCAGGAGAGTCATTCCCTGCCTTTGGAGTGAGCCCTGGGTGAGGAGAAATGGATCCAGCTGGGAGCATGAATCCCATCTGACCAAGCCCAGCATGGAATGTTTGGATCCTGGGGCTGCTGAAGCTCTGTGGGAACTTCAGACTGGAATATTCTGTGTTTGTGAGGGATTGAATTCCCTGCTCCCTCTTGAATTCCAGCTGCCCCCCTGAGGAGCTGGTGTGGATTTCAAGAAGTGCAGCACAAAATTTTCCCTTTTCCAAAGCTCATCCCATTTCCCAACCTTTCACAGGAAAAGAATCCTCCTTTTTTTACCCTACAATTTAACAGGAATCTACAGTTCGGCCTTCCTTTTTTCCCACAATTCTGGGAATTAGAATTCCCACCTGCCTCTTTCCAGCTTTTTGCCTCTTTTAGGTGCTTTTCACTATGAGAGAAATCTGCCGGAGAAGGGAAGGAAATGGAATTAAAAATCGATCAGCTCAGGCTCCTGGGAATTCCAGAAAAAGCAGCATCCCAACATTTCCTGGATAGAATGGCAGCAAGGAGAAATAATATCCATTAAAAAGAGGGGAACGAGGAGTGGGAGCCTGAACTGGGTTGGAAAAATCCCTTCTTGCACTTTCCATGTGTTTATTTTGGAGAGATGGAGCACAGGATAATCCTGATCCATAACTGGGGATATTCCCAAAAACTGCTGCTGACCAAGGGAGCAGAACAGGCACCAGTTTAGGCAGGCTTGGTTCTCCCTCTGGAGATTCCTGTTTATGAGATTCCAGATTTATTCCAGTGGAAATGGCCCCGAGTTGTCAGGAAATCCTGGCTTTTGGGGCTCTGGAATTACAGCACCTTCAGAGGGCCTGCACATCCATGGAGATGTCTGGAAAATACGGATCAACCACCTGGAAATCAGGTCCAGAGCCAGAGGACACAGAGTTCCTCATGTAATTTCCAGAATTCCTCATGGAAAATGAGCACAACCAGAGGCCGAGCCAGGTCCCAGCTCTGTCCGTGCTCCCAATTCCCACATTCCTGTGCTTTGTTGGGATATTGTGGAACCGAGTCTGCACATCCATGTGGATGTCTGGAAAATATGGATCAACCACCTGGAAATCAGCTCTAGACTCAGAGAACACAGATTTCCTCCTGGAATTCCCAGATTTCCTCAGGGAAAATGATCATCAGCAGAGGCGGAGCCAGGTCTCTGCTCCCACATTCCCGCATTCCCACATTCCCATGTTCCTGTGCTCTCTGTGACATTATGGAGTCCCAGGATCCTTTCTGTTGGATGATCCCATAAGATCATGGACACAGCACTGCCAAGGCCACCACCCCGTGTCCCCAAATCCCGCATCCACTCTTTTAAATCCTGCCGGGATCAGGATTCCACCACTTCCATGGGCAGCCTGTGCCAGGCCTGGACATTCCTTTTGGGAAAATCTTTTCTCTGTTATCCAATCTCCCCCTGTCCTGGCACAACTTGAGGATGTTCCCTATTATCCTGCCTCCGTTCCTTGGAAGCAGAGCCTGACTGTTCCTACCAGAAAAACCAGAAGGTGAAGCAGATCTAAACGTCCTAAAAATCCCAGAAATACAGAAAACCCCGGGAATATTCCAGGGAAAGCTTTGCCTGGCCTGCATTAAGTGCTTTGCAGGGCTCTGGTGATGCAAAGCAGCTGGAGCTCGGTCATTCCCATGAAAAACCATCTGGGATGAGCCAAACCTCACACGTGGGGCTGGGAATATTGGGAATGTGCTCCAGGGATTGCACCCTCCTCGGGTCACTGAGGGGTGTCCTCTGCATCCTTGGAATGTTGGAAGTGCCTGGCAGCTCCGGGCTGGGAATTTGCAATCCTGAGGAGCTGAGGCAGCTCTGGAGAGTGCAATTCCATGGTTAAAACTCCGGGAGTTACAAAACAAAGGAAAAGCAGCCGGGCTGCAGGGGAAGAGCTTTTGTTCCGCTTGGGAAAGGGAGGATTTGTTGACAGTCCGGGAATCTCCTTCCAGCCAGGAACACTCAGAGAATCTCACAAAATGTCTCATTCCAGGAGATCCTTTCTCCAGCGCTTCCCTGTCCTCAAGGGTTGTCCTTCTGGGATGGAGACATCAGCTCATCCCACCCTTCATCATTCCCAGCCTCTGGAAAACATCCAGTGGTTTATCCAGGATTATGCCCTGCTCTCCTTCCTTGGAGCAGAGGGAATTGTTTGGGAGATCCTGCTCGCTTTTCCTTCAAATCCAAGAATTATTGAGGAGGGAAAAGCCCCTTGATTGAGCCCAGCTCTGCCAAGGCCAGCCCTGTCCCCAAAAGCCACATCCATGGCTTTTAAATCCCTGCAGGAACGGGGACTCCAGCACTGCCCTGGGCAGCTGGGCCAGGGCTGGACAACCAATTCCAGGAAGGAATTTTTCCAATATCCCACCTGGACCCTCCCCTGAGGCCATTCCCTCTCCTCCTGTCCCTGTTCTCTCTGGCTGTCCCCTCCTGTCAGGGAGCTGTGGAGATCCAGAAGGTCCTTCCCGAGCTCCTTTTCTCCAGGAATATCCTTCACCCTCCTTTTCTGGGAACTTCCCTTTGGGCAGGTGGTAAAACTGGGCTGGGGGGGCTTTGGGATAATCCTGGCACTGCTGAGCTGTTGGAAACACGGATCTGTGGGAAGCAGTGAACCCATTTCCCTAATTAAACCCAGGATCAGCTCTGCTTTAATTACTTTGATGAGGTTCTGGAGCTGAGACCCCCTGTGAGAACCAATCCCTCCTTTCCCAATATTTCAGCCCCACCATCCTCCCAGGAATCTTCTGACTTTTCACCCAGTTTCCTTCCCAGCTATCTGAGGTCATCCCAGCCAATCCCTGAGGGACTGAGGGAGAGTTTTTCCCTCTCCTTTCATGTGTTGGGAATTGGGATCATGTGTCCTCTTGATCTCCTCCAGCCCAGACGTCTCCCTGTCTCCTCTCTCCCGGATCATGGATCACGAGATCCCGGTGCTCCAGGGCCACCTCAGGACACAGCCGGGTGACCTTGGCCACCAAAGAATCCTGGAATTCTCCAAGTCAGCACCAACACTAAAGATTTCCCCGATGCTCCAGATGGAAGGGAAGGAGCAAGGTCTCGCCTTGGAATCCAGGTGGAAAAACCAAAGGATCTGGGATTTTCCAGCCTTGGATGCCTCCATGTTCTCAGGGAGGTTTAAAGGTAACTTCTGGAGGGGTTTCTCCCACAATTCTTCCCTACCTCTGGTCATAAAGGGATTTATGGGAAAGAAATCCAGGGATGGAATGTTCAACCATGACCTGAGGGAGGGAGGTGGGATCCAAAGGGAATTGGGAGCTGCCTCTCCTAAATACTCCCCAGGTTCACAGGTTTTCTATGGGAAATAAAGGGAACCAAGAGAGAATTTGGGATAAACCAAAACCCAAACCCAGCTTTTGCTGCTCAGCCTGAAATAATATCCAGGAGCACTCTGGTGCAGGGGGAAAGGGAAAATGGGGATTTTTTGGGAGGGATATTTGATCCAAAAGCTGCTGGAGGGAGGGATGTTTGATCCAAAGGGAACCAGGAGCTGCCTCTCCTAAATATTCCCCAAGTTCACAGGTTTTCTATAGGAAATAAGGAGAACCAGGAGAGAATTTGGGATAAAACAAACTCAAATCTAGCTTTTGCTGCTCAGCCTGAAACAATATCCAGGAGCACTCTGGTACAGGGGGAAAGGGAATATGGGAATATTCGAGTGGCTGCGGAAGCCACGGCGCTGCCGGGCCCTGTTCCTGTCCTAATGATCCCTCAAATCCATTAGCTGGGATTCCTTTCTCTCCCTCCTTCCCATCCTGGCTCATTTGCAGCCAAGACAAGGAGGGAGCAGAAAGCTTCCCTGGCCAGGCTCCATCCAGCCCGGGGACACGGAGTTCTCCCCAGGGAATTCCAGCCCTATCCTTGTTTTTCCCTCAGATTCTCGCTGTGTCTCTGCTGCTGTCAAAGCCCTTGGACCAGGACTGGCATTCCCAAGTGCCACATCCACGTGGATATTAAATCCCCCCAGGAATGGGGGCACTGCCCTGTGCCAGGGCCTTTCCATGAGGAATATTCCCAATATCCAACCTGGCACAGCTGGAGGCTTTTCCTCTTCTTCCATCACTGATTTCTTGGAAGAAGGGACCGAGCCCCACCTAATTATGGCTGATTTTTTTGAATTGTAGGAAGTGAGGAGGATCTGGCAGCTGGGTCTCAGAGTGTCCCTGAATTCCACACCTCCGGATCCACGAAGAATCCTTCCCGATTGGAAATCATTCCTGCCCTGCCCTGAGCCACTGAATTCCCACAAATCCACCTGAAACACCTTTATCCTTGGGAGGAACTCCTGGCTCAGGGGCCAGCAATTGGCTGGGAAGTTGTTTTGGGGAGAATTCCCTCAGATCTCAGGGAGAACCTTTGGATGCTTCCAAAGCCAAGCTGAAAGAAGGAAGTTGGAGGAAGGAAGGAAGAGAAAAAAAAGAAGAGGGAAGAAGCTTCTCAAATTCACCCCAGGTCCTGAAATGATGACCAGGGGTCATCCAAGGGTTGAACATCCAGCCCAGGCTGTTTCTATGGATCTCAGAGAAAAGCAGGAACGAGCAGCAGGACGCACAAAATTCCAAGGGATGAGAACTCTGGAATGCCATAGGAAAAACCTAAAACTTGTTCTCCTGTGGGTCACCTTCTGCTGTTCCCATGCCACGATCCACAACTGATCCCAAATTTCCCTCCAGAACCGGAGTAACCACTGGGATTTGGAGCTAAAGGTTGGAGGTTTCAGATCCCGTTGATCTGAGGGGAATACTGGGGATTAACTGCGGACTGAGTGGGGGCTTTCAGCCTTTATCCATGATTTTTTTGGGAGATGTGGAGCTTGTCTCATAACCAGTGTCTATTAATGATGGATTTGGGAATTTTATCCATCTTTCTCCAATCTCTCCATGGCCAGCAGAGCCGAGCTCAAACCCAGACTGAGGCAGCAGATTTTATTTGTGCTTCCAGATGTTTCCGGGAATATTCCTGAAGTTCACGCTGGATTTGGACCAACCACTCTCCAGCATTCCATGAAAATGCAAGGAGATGACAGGGATGTGCCATGATTTTCCTGCTCAATTGGGTGTTTTCCTTCTGCTCTTTGAATTTCATTTACAACCAGATAAATCCCTGGATTCCAGATGTTTTTTTTTCCCACCAAGAGTATTTTGGACATTTGATCTCACAGAATCATCAAGGTAGGGAAAGACCCCTCTAAATCTGGAGTCAAATATTCAGGAGAGAAAGGAAGGATAAAATTCTCATCCTTGCTGCTGTCTCGGAGGGATTTTTATTGGGATAAAAATGGAATTACTGCACATTTGGAGCGGGAATTGGAAACCTGGAGCAAAATTCCACCAAATCCGGAGCTGTCCCGGGGTAGGCCCAGCTCAGTCAACAGAGAGAGACAGACCCTGCTTGTGAGGGTGCTGCTCCCTTTCCAGGGGCTGCCCTGCTCCCCGACCACAGGCGGGAAAATCCCGACTCCTGCTTTTCCAGAGGCTGGTGGGAGCGAGGTGTCGAGTGCTACTTGACGCTCCATGGCTTCCCGCTGGTCCCCAGCCAGCTCTGCCTTCCTTGGGAAGGTTTTTTGGACTCCCTGGGTGCCTCTGGATGACTCCGGGAAGGCCAAGGAATGAATGGAGCCTTCAGTGCCTCCATGGAAGGAACTGGATGCCTCCCCAGGAGCTCTGTGGACAAATTCCCACCACAGAGCTCAGGAGACACCCGGACATCCCAGGGAAACTCCTTCCCTGGGAATGAACAGGGAGCAGGGCATGAGGGAGTCTCTGCCTGGAAAAAATTCCAGCCAAGAGGAACCAGGAGCACCTGGAGGAGAAAGCAGCTTCCTAATTATCCTAATTGTCCTAATTGTCCTGCTGGGAGATGCTCACAAAGCTCCTTGAAATATCTGGGCTCACTTAGGCCAGGGTGGTCTCTGTAATCCCCAAAAAGCTCTGAGAGACAACAAGGAGAGGTGGGATTTGGGAAGGGATTCCTGGCTGGGAGGGTGGGGAGGGGCTGGGATGGAATTCCCAGAGCAGCTGTGGCTGCCCCTGGATCCCTGGCAGTGTCCAAGGCCAGGCTGGACATTGGGGCTTGGATCACCCTGGGACAGTAGAAGGTATCCCCACCTTTGGGAATGGGATGAGCTTCAAGGTCCTTCCAACCCAAACCATTCCAGGATTTTCCAGCTCCTTTCGGCTCTGGAGTTTTGACTGGGACCGTCCCCTTTATTCCCTTCAGGACCCATTTTTGGAATCCTTTGGAATTTAATTCACGCCCAGAGTGCAGCTCTTGCTCTTTCCAAAGGTGCATTTCCCAAACCCAACCACAAAAACTCGAACATCCAAATCTTCCTGCTGTGAACACCACAAATGCAACAAAAACCCAAACAGTGCCCAAACACCAGGAAAATCCGATTCATTCCAGGAGAATCCCTATTCCTCTACACACAAATCCCCACAGGAATTAAAATGTGGATTTTTGGGATCTTTCTAATTTGCCCTGGCACTTCCTTCTACCCCACAGTGACCAACTGGATAAGGTGGAAAAAAAAAACCCAAAACAAACCAACAGCAAAAGAGCTTTAAATTCCAGGAATTCCCCCCAAATCTTTGGATATCTCCTTTGTGAACTGCTTCCAGAGGGGGAACTGCTGAAGGACACACAGGGAGGAGGGCAATGGAATTTCCTTACTCCTTTTCTCCTTTAAGGACATGGGAATGTCAGGATTGCGGGTTCCCATTCCTTTCTCTGCTGTGCTTTAGGAGTGGTTTTCCTCCAGCTTCAACTTCCAGAGTTATTTATGGAGAGATGCAAAATTCCCAACTAAAATTTACCTGCTCTGGCAACAGGAAGGAGCTGGAGATGAATTCCAGAGTGCCAAAACAAGGGGACGAAAAGGAAAAGAAATAAATGCAAAGGCTCAACAGCCAGGTTAAAAACCAGGGAGTCCTCCTGGAATCCTGGAACAGAGCTGGGAAATCCATGGCAAGGATTTCCTTTCCTTTCCTTTCCTTTCCTTTCCTTTCCTTTCCTTTCCTTTCCTTT